>CM052810.1:71576932-71764840 GCA_028533885.1 Nasua narica | reverse complement strand
CCATAGAGTTGCGGGTCCATCTCTGGGTTCTCTATTCTGTTCCACTGGTCTGTGTGTCTGTTTTTGTGCCAGTACCATGCTGTCTTGGTGATCGCAGCTTTGTAGTAAAGCTTGAAATCAGGGGCGCCTGGGTGGCTCAGTTGGTTGAGCAGCTGCCTTCGGCTCAGGTCATGATCCCGGAGTTCCGGGATCGAGTCCCATATCGGACTCCCGGCTCTGCGGGAAAGTCTGCTTCTCCTTCTGACCTTCTCCCCTCTCATTCTCAGTCTCTCGCTCTCTAATAAAAAAAAAAAATTATATAAAGCTTGAAATCAGGCAATGTGATGCCCCCAGCTTTGTTTTTCTTTTTCAACATTTCCTTAGCAGTTCAGGGTCTTTTCTGGTTCCATAAAAATTTTAGGATTGTTTGTTCCAGCCCTTTGGAAAAAAACTGGTGGAATTTTGATCAGTATGGCATTGAAAGTATAGATTGATCTGGGCAGTATAGACATTTCAACAATGTTTATTTTTCCGGCCCAGGAGCATGGAATGCTTTTCCAACTTTTTGTGTCTTCTTCAATTTCTTTCATGAGCGTTCTGTAGTTCCTTGAGTATAGATCCTTTACCTCTTTGGTTAGGTTTATTCCCAGGTACTTTATGGTTCTTGGTGCTACAGTAAATGGAATCGATTCTCTAATTTCCCTTTCCGTATTTTCATTGTTAAGTGTATAGGAAAGTCATTTCTGTGCATTGATTTTGTGTCCTGACACATTACTGAATTGCTGTATGAGTTCTAGTAGAATGGGGGTGGAGTCTTTTGGGTTTTCCATATGATGTGTCATGTCATCTGTGAAGAGAGAGAGTTTGACTTCTTCATTGCCAATTTGAATACCTTTTCTGTCTTTTTGTTGTCTGATTGCTGTCGCTAGGACTTCTAGCACTATGCTGAACAAGAGTGGTGAGAGTGGACATTCTTGTCGTGTCCCTGATCTCAAAGGGAAGGCTGTCAGCTTTTCCCCGTTGAGAATGATTTTTGCGGTGGGCTTTTCATAGATAGACTTTATAATGTTGAGGAATGTTCCTTCTATCTCTGTACTTTGCCTTTTAATCAGGAATGGATGCTGAATTTTGTCAAATGCTTTTTCTGCATCTATTGAGAGGACCATGTGGTTCTTCTCTCTTCTCTTGTTGATTTGTTCTATCACATGGATTGATTTGTGAATGTTGAACCACCCTTGCATCCCCGGGTCATGATCACCTGGTCATGATGAATAATCTTTTTAATGTACTGTGGCATCCTATTAGCTAGGATCTTGTTGAGAATCTTGGCATCCATATTCATCCGGGATATTGGTCTGAAATTCTCCTTTTTGATGGGGTGTTTGTGTAGTTTGGGGATCAGGGTAATGCTGGCTTCATAGAAAGAATCTGGAACTTTTCCTTCTGTTTCTATTTTTTGAAACAATTTCAGGAGAATAGGTGTTATTTCTTCCTTGAATGTTTGCTAGAATTCCCCAGAGAATCCATCAGGCCCTGGACTCTTGTTTTTTGGGAGGTTTTTGATCACTGCTTCAATGTCATTACTAGATATTGGTCTATTCAGGTTGTCACTTTCTTCCTGTTCCAGTCTTGGAAGATTATGGGTTTCCAGGAATGCATCCATTTCTTCTAGGTTGTTTAACTTATTGGCATATAGCTGTTGATAATAATTTTTGATGATTGTTTCTATTTCCTTTGGATCAGTCATGATCTCTCCCCTTTCATTCATAATTTTGTTAATTAGGGTCCTCTCTCTTTTCTTCTGGATGAATTTGGCCAGTGGCTTATCGATCTTAATTGATTCTTTCAAAAAACAAACTTCTGGATTCATTAATGCATTCTACTGTTTCTCGTTACTAACTCATTGACTTCTGCTCTAATCTTGATTATTTCATTCTTGTGCTTGGGGTTGACTTGATTTGTTGTTGATTTTCCAGTTCTTTAAGGTGTAAAGAGAGCTGGTGTATTTGGGATTTTTCAATGTTTTTGAGAGAGGCTTGGATGGCTATGTATTTCCCCCTAAGGACCGCCTTTGCTGTGTCCCATAGGTTTGGGATCGATGTGTCTTCATTCTCATTGGTCTCCGTAAATTGTTTAGTTCATCTTTGATTTCCTGGTTGATCCCAGCATTCTTGAGCAGGTTGGTCTTTAGCCTCCAAGTGTTTGAATTCGTTCCAAACTTTTTCTTGTGGTTGAGTTCCAGTTTCAAAGCATTGTGGTCAGAGAACTTGCAGGGAATCATCTCAGTCTTTGGTATCGGTTGAGTCCTGATTTGTGACCCAGTATGTGGTCTATTCTGGAGAAAGTTCCATGTGCGCTCGAGAAATGAGTATTCTGTTGTTTTAGGGTGGAATGTTCTGTATATATCTATGAGGTCCATGTGGTCCCAATGTGTCATCCAAAGCTCTTGTTTCTTTATTGATTTTCTGTTTAGATGATCTGTCATTTACTGAGAGTGGCGTGTTAAGATCTCCTCCTATTAATGTATTCATATCAGTATGACTCTATTTTGATTAACAGTTGGTTTATGTAGTTGGCTGCTCCTATATTGGGGGCATAAATGTTTACAATTGTTAGATCTTCTTGGAGGATAGACCCTTTAAGAATGATGTAGTGTACTTCTGTATCTCTACTACAGTCTTTAGCTTAAAATCTAATTTATCTGATATGAGAATCGCTACCCCAGCTTCCTTTTGAGGCCCGTTGGCATGAAAGATGGTTCTCCATCCTTTCACTTTCAGTCTGGATGTATCTTTTGGTTCCAAATGTGTCTCTTGTAGACAGCATATGGACGAGTCCTGTCGTTTTAACCATTCTGCAACCCTGTGTTGTTTTATGGGAGTATTTAGGCCGTTCACGTTCAGAGTGATTATTTAAAGATAAGTGTTTACTGACATCATGTTGCCTGTGGAGTCCTTGTTTCTGTAGATTATAAATTTCTGTTCTAAGTCACTCATGAGTTCTTTCTACTTTTATTGAACCCCCTTTAATATTTTCTGGAGTGCCGGCTTGGTGGTCACATACTCTTTTAATCCTTGCCGGTCTGTGAAGCTCTTTATCTCTCCATCCATTTCTAATGTCAGCCTTGCTGGATAAAGTATTCTTGGCTGCATGTTCTTCTATTAGTGCCCTGAATATATCATGCCAGCCCTTTCTGGCTTGCCAGATTTCTGTGGACAGGTCTGACGTTACTCTGATGGGTCTTCCTCCATATGTAAGGAATCTCTTCCCCCTAGCTGCCCTCAGGACCTACTGTCTAAAATTATAATTTGCACATTTTAAGATTATGTGTCTGGGTGTTTTTCTAGACTCATTGATCTTGGCAGTTGATCTTTCCGCTTCTAGGACACGAACACTTGTTCCATTCCCCAGATTGGGGAAATTTTCATTCAGAATTTGGTCAGCTATATCTTCTAGTCTTCTGTCTTTCTCTACCCCCTCTGGGATGCCAATGACTCTGACTTTGCAACGTTTCATGGTGTCATTTATTTCCCTAAGTCTGTTCTCATGATTCTTGAGCAGTTTGTTCCAGCTCTCCTCTTGACCTTTCATCTCAACCACTTGATCCTCTAGATCACTAATTCTAACCTCTGTCTCCATAACTCTAGCTGTTAGACTATTTGGATTGGATTGGATCTCATTAAGAGCACTTCTTACATCTGCTATACTGGATCTCATTTCTGCCCTTAGAGATTCTATAATGTTTTTCTCCATCCTAGCCATTGCCTAGATAATTGTCACCCTGAATTCCCTTTCTGACATACTGTTTATGTCCATGTCCAATAGTTCTGAGAGAGAGGGTGTAGTCTCTGGGTTTTTCTTCTGTTGGGTGTTCCTCCTCCTAGTCATTTTGATGAGAAGTGAATGAGAGGATGTATAGCCGGATATATCGCCTCCGATCCAGGCAGGGTGCACCCTGGAGGGTTTTGGAGCAATTGGGATTCACCACCAAAAAGAAAGAATAAAGGGGGGCGCCTGGGTGACTCAGTTGGTTGAGCAGCTGCCTTCAGCTCAGGTCATGATCCTTGAGTTCTGGGATCGAGTCCCACATTGGGCTCCTGGGTCCGCGGGGAGTCTGCTTCTTCCTCTGGCCTTCTCTCCTCTCGTGCTCTCTCTTGCTTTCTCTGTCTCTCAAATAAATAAATAAAATCTTAAAAAAAAAAAAGAAAGAATAAGAATAAAAAAAAGATAGAGAAAAAGAAGAAATCGCAGCCAGAATGGGCCCCCTACATAAGATTTATAAGGTATGTAAACCAACACGAACAAACATATAGACCGACGAAAGTAAATGACAGGAAATAAAAGAACCTAGTCCGAATGAACCCCAAGAATAAGATTTATATAATACCAGAACAAAAGCAAATACGTAGAAACACTGACAGAAGGATAAGAAGGGAGGGTGTTTATAACTCCTCGTGGGCGAGGAAGGTTATTTCAGGTCTTCCTGGGTTTATCGTCGTATTAAGCCTCTAGTTGTAATGTTAAGTAGTTTAAAAAACCAAGAAACGTGAAAACGAGAGTGAATAACAAAAAAAATAGAAAATAAGAAAGAAAAAAACTTGTATCTATGAAATATACAGGTTTGAGGGTATTATCAGGCACTTAATGTATTGATTTCCTCTGATGTTGGGGATTTAAAATTTTATGGGACCCTGTGGTTATAGTCCTTTTTTTTTTTGATCTGTCTTCTGGGGGAGGGGCCTGGCACGTTGTTTTCCAGTCTTGCTTGGGTTGAGTCACCCTGCCCCCCAGTCAAGGGGCTGAGCTCTGTGGAAACCTATTTCTCAGTCTTTCGCTCTCTGAAGGTTTTTGGCCTTTTGTAGATTTTTCACCTTTTTGGGGAGTCCAAGCAAGGAATCTGCCTGTATGTACCCAGATCTCCACGTCACAGGGAAGCCCAGTCTGCTCCCCTCTGCATGGTCCAGACCACACACTCCCCTCTGCAAAATTCTCACAGCGCAGCCTGTCACAGGTGGTGCACACTCCCTACACAGTGACTTCCAGTTCAGTGACTCTGGGAGTCCCTATCTGTCTCCAGGCCCACGCAGGGTGTGGTCAGATTCCCGCCCTTGTTCTCTCCGGCAGGCTGGGAGTACCCAGACCCTGCTGCAGACCACGAATGTCTTTTCAGTCAGGGTTGCACTCAGTCCAGAGAGTGCTGCACACAGAAAAGCTGCGGGCTCCTGGACCACACCAGACTCTCTAAGGCGCTTGCTGGAGCGCATGCGCCCCACGCACAAAATGGTGCAAGGAGGGGAAAGCTGCAGGTTCAAGAACCACGGACTGGACCCCCCCCACCAGTCTCTCTTTGGGTTGAGTCGTGTCCTTCCTGGGAGCGTGGGCCCAAGATGTACCTGCGACCACCCCCTTCCACTAGTTGTTTCTCAGAACGTTTTGCTCTTTTTAAGTGTTTTTAACCGGACTCTTAATACTGGTCCCCAACCACCGGGCACTTTCCTTTGGGGTATTACTGTCCTTGGATCGCTTCTGGTGGCTTCATCCCCCTTTTGTTTATCCTCCAATATCGGTTTGAGTGTTCCCACTTTGCTTTACCTCTCCACTGCTGTCTTCTGCTCCCATAGAGATCCAGAAGTGAAAAATCTAGCTCCTCAGGCTGATTTCATGGTTGTTCAGTGTGTTCCGGTAGATATCCAGCTCACTTTTGGGGTCAGGTTGCAACAGGATCTCCTCCACCATCTTGCCCCCCTTCCCCTGTAGGTTTTTTTTTTTTAATAGACATAATATTTTCAAGCAGTTTTAGATTCACAGTGAAGTTGAGCCAAAAGTACAGAGAGTTCCTATATATCCTCTGCTTTCATACATGCACAATCTCCCTACTACCATCTGTCACCAGAGTGGTTCATTTGCTAAAACCAGTGAACCTACATTGACAGTTACCATCCAAAGTCCATGGGTTTACATTAGGGTTCACCTTGGTGTTGTGCATTTTGGGGTATTGACAAATGTATAATGACACGTACCCACCATTAGTGTCATACAGAACAGCATTGTCCTAAAAATCCTCTGTGCTCTGCCTGTTCATTCCTTCCTGCCTCTCTCCCCTAACCCGTGGCAATCACTGATCTTTTGCTGTCTCTGTTGTTTTGCTTTTTCCAGAATGTCATGCAGTTGGAATCATAGTACTTGCCCTTTTCAGAATGGCATCTTTCACTTAGTAATATGCATTGAGGATTCCTCCATGTCTTTTTTTTTTTAAATTTTTGTTTACTTCAATTCCAGTTAGTTAACATAGTATTATATTTCAGGTGTACAATATAATGATTCAGCAACTCTCTACATTATTCAGTGCTCATCACTCTTAATACCCTTCAGTGATTTCCCCTATAACCCCACCCACCTCCCCTGTGGGAGTTTGTTCTCCATAGTTGTCTATTTTTTGGTTTGTCTCTTTATTTTTTCTTTGTTCGTTTGTTTTGTTTCTTAAATTCCACATATGATTAAATCATATGATATTTGTTTTTCTCTGACTTATTTCACTTAGCATTATACTCTCTTGATCTATCCATGTTGTCGCAAATGAAGACTGAAATCTTGCCATTTGCAACAATGTGAATGGAACTAGAGGTTATTATGCTAAGTGAAATAAGTCAGTCAGAGAAAGACAAATACATGATTTCACTCATATGGAATTTAAGAAGCACAACAGATGAACATAGAGGAAAGGAAGGAAAAATAAAATGAAAATTGAGAGGGAGGCAAACCATCAGAGAGCCTGAACTCTAGGAAACAAACTGAAGGTTGCTGGAGGGGAGATGTCGGGGGTGGGGGGGTTGGGGGAGGATAGGATTAATCAGGTGACAGGCATTAAGGAGGGCATTTGATGTAATGAGTACTGGGTGTTAATGTGCAACTGATGAATCACTAAATTCTGCCTCTGAAACTAATAAAAAAATTATTTTGGCAACACGAAACTTCACAAACACTAATTAACACGAGTAAGATATTTATCGTTCAAAATAACAGGGAGTCCAGGGGTATGACTTGGATCTTCATGCCTGTATGATAGTTACTCCAATTCCAGGATCTATAGTCTAAACAGAAAGTAAGGTAAATTTCAGACAAGAGACGAAAAACAACCCAAAAGGGCATGTATGTCGTGAGTTTGCCCAGCCTTTGCTGGGAGCCTTACCCAACTGGTAATTTCCCTGTGTGTCCATGACCCAACACAGTGGATTTCCACTCCTAAAACCAGAATATCTTGGGCAAACCAAATGAGTTGGTTACCTTCCTAGCAAGATAGATAGTTTAAAAATATTTTCTGAATTAGCACTTATCATTTTATTTAACTGCCTTGTAAACTAAGTACTATAAAGATGTGTTTGTGTGTGTGTGGCAATTCTCAAATTTATTGTTTAGTATAATTTTCATTTTCACTAGACAAATAAATATTGAGTGCTGTCTATACACCAGGAACTATTCAGAAGGCTGGGAAGATGGAGACACCGGTGGGGGGGGGAAAGACTTGCCCTCTTAGGCCTAAATTCCCTGTGACAACATAGACAGTAAGACAGTGTGTCAGGTGCTAAGTGCTAAAGAAAAATACAGCAGGGAAGCAGGATGGGTAGGAAGTTATGTTTAAAGGTTGATTTGGGAAGGCCTCACGAATTCAGCAGTTTGATAATATGACTCATGGTTATTTTCTACATTAATATTAACAACTCTTACTATACTTTTGCCTAGACTTTCAAGAGTAGCAGAAGAAACAATAAGGGATTACTTTGAAGCACGTCTTGCTCTATTAGAACCAATTTTCCCAATAGCATGTCATCGTCTCTGTGAGGGGCCAGATTTTTCAACGGATTTCAATTACAAACCCCCACAGAACATACCAGAAGGTAAGCCTATGTTTTTGTTTGAAAAGTGACACTAAATATCAGCTGATTTCTAATCAGATGAGACTGGGCGCGTTCAGGGTGGTATGGCCGTAGGCTATCAGCGGATTTTTAAACAGAACTCTGTGAACATATCTTAATAGAATCCCATTATGTATAATAATTATGTAAAATAGTTAACAGCAGAGCTACTCTGGCAGGAAAAAGAGACCCAGCTGATACCTACCATCCCAGGTGACTTTGAGGAATCCACAGAGCACTGTTAGCACTTGTTTAAAAAGCATAGGGGCCCCTGAGTGGCTCAGTCAGTTAAGCATCTGACTTTTGGGTCAGGTCATGATTTCAGAGTCATGAGATCGAGCCCTGAGTTGGGCTCTGTGCACAGCAGGGAGTCTGCTTGAGATTCTCTCTCTGTCCTTCCACCCCCCTCAAATAAATAAAAATGAAAATCATGGAAGTTGGAGCGGTCTGTGGGTCTATGTCTGTGGGTCCTATGCTTTAATGAAACCACCTTTTTTGCACCAGGAAAAAAAAATAGGTATGGAGGTTGGATCTTAATAATTGTACTACCTTTTGTTAAATTTGAGTTTTATTAAAATAAAAAGTGTCTTGACCCATAGGAAAGTTGAGTAGTAAGAGGTGGAAACTTCAGTTCTGCTTCCTAGCCTCTGCTTAACCGCTGCTCTACGGGCAAGACTGTGACATGGTATGGCCCTTCTCTAGGACAGGGGCGCAGCGTAAACTATTTAAGTGGAAAGAACCCTGCCTTCATGAAAGTAGGAACCTGGGTTCTGGTTTTTCTGTTAAACAAAAACATTCATTTAAAATATGTATTGGGGGCCCCTGGGTGGCGCAGTTGGTTGAGCGACTGCCTTCAGCTCAGGTCATGATCCCAGAGTCCCAGGATCGAGTCCCACATCAGGCTCCCAGCTCCATGGGGAGTCCGCTTCTCACTCTGACCTCCCTTCTCATGCTCTCTCTCTCTCTCTCTTTCCTAATAAATAAATAAATAAAATCTTTAAAATATGTATTGGGTGCCTGGGTGGCTCAGTTGATTAAGCATCTGCCTTTGGCTCAGGTCATGATCTCAGGTCCTGGGATTGAGTCTTGCATCAGGCTCTGTGCTTTAGCAGGGAGTCTGCTTCTCCTTTTCCTTTTCGCTCTGGCCGCCAACCCTTGCGCATTGTCTTTCAAATAAATAAAAAAAAAATATATATATATATATATATGTATATATGTATGTATGTATGTATACATATATATGTATTTGTTAATGAAAATTTAATTAAAATACACCCATACCATAAAAATTTAAAGACAGCTATTCATAACACTTGTGTTTAGTGAACTTGACACTGAACAATCATTTGTGGTTTCAACTGTACCAAGTGGATCGTTTGCATTGCTGGGTAGTGAGCATGAGGTTAGGGAACAGGGTTTAGGGGTTGCTGAGCTGATCTGGGCCAGTCTCCCAGCATCCACAACTTACAGGGTTCAGTGCACCTGGACTGCCTTAAGGTTAATAAATTTTTCTTCTGCACATACACAATGTCTGTGGCCAATAAAAATCTTCTCTGTCTGAAATCATGACCAAAGATGACTTGTCATCCTCAGATACAAGATCCTTATAGGTTTTCCTGACTCTCGCTAGTCAGTGTGGTCTCAGACTGCTCTGGGAGCTTGTTAGAGATGCAGACTCTCAGGTCCCACCCAGGCCTGACTCTCAGTTGACATCTTGGTGAAATCTCAGGTGATTTATGAACACATTCAAGTTTGAGAAGCACTGACCTTGGTTCCTTGAGGGGACTGTGATTGTGTTTAGCACCTAGTTTGGCTGGAGAAAACATTTATACTGATACCATGAAATAACTGCTAGCAAATTGATTAGGGTTCCTCATGTCATATTAGGTCTATGAAATTCAAGTATTTGTCAGAGTAGAGCTAATGAACACACCTTCCTTAGATCTAACTCATTTTGGTTAGAATAAACAGCACCTGAATGAAGGATTTTCAAATAGGATTTTCACTGTAGACCACTAGTCCCCATTCAGGCCATTTTGTAGAGTTACCACCATGCTTCTTCTCTATAGGGAGAGTAACAAATGCTCAACTCAACCTCTGTCCCAGATCAGATGCTCATTCATAGTGGAGCTGAGGGGAAAAGACAAGGAACAGTCCCTATATTGTTGATAGGCCTTTTCTTCTTTTGAACCTCAGCACTGTGGGGGTGGGGGTGGGTATTGCATTTTAAAAGCTGGAGAGCACAATTAGTATGACAAACCTTAAATAGCTTTGAAAGGAGAAGAAAGAGAGCCAGGGGAGTTCAGTTGTGTCCTCCTTTCCCTGGGACCAGAACAAATAAAGCCAGTGGTTCCTTGGGGTCTCTTTTATGAAGTCTCCTCTTGTTTATAATTGGGCTGGATCAGTATTTTTTTTCATCTTAAAAATGGCTTACCAGAAAGGTCATAGAGCTCATGTATCTATTTTCTGTTATAATGAAAGTATAGCTTTGTTCAGAAAAATGAGTCATGCAGGATATTTTGGATATTCAGTGAAAGCTTCAAATCTCATGGTTCCCTACCCCCACCAAAATAAGTTTTGGTATTAATCAGAAAACTTGGAAAAGGCCAAGTACTATGTAGAATAAAATGGACAGTCATTCAAACCCAAACCCAGAGAGAACCGTCATAGAAATTTGCATCCATGGACATTTACACATTCAGCAGCAACTTTTAAATATTCCTTTTTAAGACTAAAATTAATGTAGAAAGCATATTTAAAAAAATTTGTTCCCTGAGCTGTGAGTAGGCATCACTTGGACAAAAAATAAAAAGGGTGAGTGGTTTGAAAAATGCTAGGTAACACCAAGTTCTGAAATTGGGACTCAGATTGTCTGGTGTGAGTAGGCACCAGGTGGGGTGTGTACCACCAGGCTTACTGAGGGGACTGCTCCCAACTTGTACAGGTGCGCCTTCCTCAGAGTTGAAGGGTAGCCATGGTAGGATTGATATTAAAATCCATGTTTACATCTCCCTTATTCAGGCTCTGGCATCCTGCTGTTTATTTTCCATGCCAACTTTTTGGGTAAAGAAGTTATTGCTCGACTCTGTGGACCATGTAGTGTACAAGCTGTAGTTTTAAATGATAAATTTCAACTTCCAGTTTTTCTGGTAAGATTTTCTGTAGTTCATTACTGAAAAGTACATTCTCCTAATCCAGAAGCGCGGATGACTATGTGTTATAAAATAATTATAACTAAGCAATAACCCATAATTATAAAGTAAGATTATCCTAAATTTTGTCAGTAAGAGTCTGGATTTCTCATGTTTGATATATATGCCTTAAGTTACATTTACCATAATGTCTTAGAACATTCGCAATATAAATTCTTAAGGTATAAGGGGCAACTGGGTGGCTCAGTGGGTTAAAGCCTTTGCCTTCAGCTCAGGTCATGATCTCAGGGTCCTGGGATCGAGCACCACATCAGGCTCTCTGCTTGGCAGGGAACCTGCTTCCCCTTCTCTTGGTGCCTACCTCTCTGCCTACTTGTGATCTCTCTGTTAAGTAAATAAATAAAATATTTTTTAAAAAATAAATTCTTAAGGTATAAGAAACATACTGTCTGATTTTTTAAAGTATTCTGCCTTTACCCACCATTATAAAGAAAATGTAGGAAATTTTAAAAGTTTACCCATTCTGTGATTCAAATACCTAGAACATGGGTGTATTTATGCTTAGTTTTAATGTGTATAGCTTTAGGTAACCATTATACTATAACTTAGGTTTATAATAAAATATTAGAGGCTTGGGGGCACCTGCGTGGCTCAGTGAAGTTAAAGCCTCTGCCTTCGGCTCAGGTCATGATCTCAGGGTCCTGGGATCGAGCCCCGCACTGGGCTCTCTGCTCGGCAAGGAGCCTGCTTCCCCCTCTCTCTCTGTCTGCCTCTCTGCCTACTTGTGATCTTTCTCTCTCTGTCAAATAAATAAAAATCTTTAAAAAAAATATTAGCAGTTATATAACTTTAACAAAAAATGGTCTTGAAGTATTTGTATGTTTCCTTTTCTGTATTTAAAATTCTTTCCTTAGACTGACTGAAGCAAAATCAAAACTGTTTATGAAGATTTTTAACACTCATGCTTGTATATGGCTAGATACATGCTAACCCTAAAGATTTATCTGGATGCTGTTTTTGCAGATAAATCTTACAAGCTTTTTTGTCATTTTTATCTTTTTAATCAAGAGAAGAGTAATCACAGCAAATTTATCTATATAAATATAAAATTTGTGTTCTCTTTTACGTCTTTGGATTCTGAAATGTTTTTGTTAAGATACAATGATGTTCTCGGATGTAGAAGTTTGTCTGAGGAAACACTGACTGGTTGGTCTCTCTCCCTAGGATAGTCATTTTGTTTACTCGTTCAGCCCTGCTGCAGGCCTCAATAAACTCTTCATAAGGTTGACGGAAGCGCCTTCTGCCAAGGTGAAAACCCTTTCCTCACATTTAGTGCAGCTACTCATATTGCTACTCCAGATTACTTTATCATCAGCAGAAAAAGATTCCAAGAATGTTGTGTTCCTGGTGTGTCTGTCCTGGAGACCAGTGCTTTCCGGGATAGCAGTGCACCAGAATCTACAGATGTGTTAGACATAAATTGTGTGTCAAGAAAGGGACTGATGGTAAGGATACATCTCTCCGGTATTGAGCAGTCGGAGCTGTAGTTCTTGCCTTTGTATGACATTTTATGTATGTCTCTAGGCTGTTCACTTTTGTACCAAAAGTCTGTCTAACAAATAGTAGTTATTTATTATAATAATCTAAAAATCAAGTCATAAGCATTTGGATTTTTGTATTATTAGTGGTAACCTAACATCCTGAATTGATAACCAATTTGAGAACATTGCCAAATAAGACAAATCTTGGTTGTGTGTGAGTTTTCCCTCTTTGAAGAAAGGGGAACTTGATAGAGGCATCTGTACTGATATTTATGCCTGTTTTCTTTCAATAGGTGAAGCTGCTAATAGGTGCATACAGAGTACAGCTGCAGTGATGGAACAGAGAGTTGGGATGGAGTTATTTCCAGACCTATTCTGGAACTCTGGCACAGCTAACACCTCCAGAATTGACTTTTCATCTGTAAACCTCTTGCAAGTTTCAGGCCTGCTATCTGTTACAGGACATGGTAGTTCTAAAATATTATAAAATATAGATGCAAGTATTTGTGCCAGTGTTCTGAATCTCAATGTTGTCTCCAGGCTGCATAATTCAGTTTTTCCACAATGTGGAATGGTAGATGGGAGGATTATTTAAGAAAATTAAAAGTCTTTTTTCTAACTTGAAATTTTCTACTAGCCCTGGTGAATTTCTGCGTTAAAAACAATTAAGTGTGTATGTGATATTCAGGTCACCGAAGCACTAATAAATAAGGTGTGAATTTGCTGCCCTTGAAGGATGACTTTCTAACTTGGTAGGCAGATTTGAGGGAAGAAGTCTGAGCTGTTTGGAATATGCAGTTGCCACAGATCCTGAATTGGAGGTGACAACTTTGTGTATTTGCAGTTATCCTTTATTCTTTGAAAAGAGAATAAATTAGAATCTAAGATACAGCAAAAAAAAAAAAAAAAAAAATGTAAGCCAGGACACTATGGGGCCTAAAAGAAGATAGTACTTGTGGACTTTTATCCTTGTTCTTTAATCTTTCAAGTAATTTTCAAAAGCCAGATCCAGTGCCCTTATTACAAACACTGGGAAGGCCAGTCAAGGTTTATTTGCCACTGTGCCTCGTGTGAAGAGTTATTGCTTCTAGAGATTCCCCACAGGTCTCTTATAGTCTCTTAAAAATATCTGGCTAACTAAGAAGTCAAACTCAGTCTGGACTATGGAGATGTATAATATTATTCATGATTGGTTTTATAATTTACAGTTTTAATGAAAAATTTTCAGAATGTCATATAGTAGACCACAAACATTGTATAGACATTTCAGAGAGCCATTTTTACTTTACTTACTGCCTTTTCCTATAATGTTCTCAATAAAACACCAAATGTTGGTCTATTTTCTTTGTATCTCAAGTTAAGTCTCAGGAGTTCAAAATAAGGGGGATACTAATGTATAATTTTTTAGCTAAATGACAGCTGGGATTGGAATTTTTTCATCTACAATGAGTCATGTACGACTTAGCACTGTGACTTCAGAGCTTTCTAGGAAAAAAGTCATGAGATTTGAGTTAGCAGCAGTGGGGCAGGTCAGGAACAATCGGGGAGAAATGGGTTTTTAAAGAAAATTTGTCTCAAAATCATGCTTAAACTTATCAGCTTTACAAGCACACATTAAAAGGTAATGTGCTGTTATCCAAGAGGCAAGGCCAGGCTAGAAATCAAGTACGAAATCTGATGAATAATTTCCTTAGAAGTTTAGGTTCAGAAGTATGAAAGCTGGGAAGTCAGCAAGGATTAAAAGAAAAAAAAAAACGGGTACCTGGGTGGCTGGGTCATAAGGATCTGCCTTGGGTTCAGGTCATGACCCCACATCAGGCTCCCTGCTCTGTGGGAAGCCTGCTTCTGTTCCCTCTCTCAGTCTCTCTGTCAAATAAATAAAATCTTTAAAAAACAAAAATGTGTAACAGATGAAGAAAATTATGGGTAAACAGCAAAGTTATTTTGACAGAAGCAGGGTCAGGGAAGACAAAGTGTGAGATGATTATTTGGGGTAACAACCTTTGAGTTGTCCATCTCAACTTCTACCAGTTTTATGCTAGATGTAAATTATGTAAACAGTTGTGTCTACTAGGACTAGAAAGAGCCACACAATTTAATACCTTTTGTTCTAAACTAAACTATAGCTTCTCTATAGCCAGATGAAAAGCATACCTGTCCACTCTAAAAGTTCTGGTTTCTTCTTAAGGATGAAGATGACTTGAATCGTCTAGAGACATGCACTTAAGTGGTTTTATTTCAATTTTATATTAACTTAAAAACGGGCACCTGGATGGTTCAGTTCATGAAGTGTCTGCCTTTGGCTCAGGTTGTGACCTCAAGGTCTTGGGTTCGAGCCCCACATAGGGCTCCCTGCTCAATAGGGAGTCTGCTTGTCTCTCTCCCTCCCCACCCTCCCCACCCCCCCAGCTCGCTCTCAAAAAAATCTTTTCCGGTGCATATGGCAGTAAGGACAATATAACTGGGTTATTCAATTAACTTAAGTTCTCTATCATTCAGATCTGGTCCACTTTAATGAGTATGGCTGTAGTAGAAAGCACATTATACATGCTTTTTTACTGCCAGTACCAAAGAGCAGCATCCAGTATCCAATAAGTCAGTATCTCATTCAGTGAAATGTCAGGAGGTTGCAATTTGAAGCTCAGGTGTTTTTAGAATTGACTCAATGTTACACTGGTAGCTTTCAAAGAATTTACTAGTGCTGGAACAAGGCTTTAGCATCCAGAATGTTAATGGTGAAAGGACCTGATAAAACATTTACCATGCAAGTCTTTAAAGCAAGGAAGATGATAAGCAAAGACCAGGGAAAAAGAGGATGTATACACCAGAATTATCAAGAAGTGATTTATGAAATAACAGTTTGGAAAATCTTAATATTTTATGGAGTTAATGTTTCATAGCCTAAAACTATATAAACCCCTAAAATTGTTTTAAATTTTTAAAGCTTAATTGGTTCAAGGCTAAGTAAATACAAAGAACCATTGATAGAACGAACCCACACTGCTTTCCTCCATCCAGTGCTGACTTGCAGATAATGCTCCTTTCAGACCAGGGCCTTAAATCTCCCTCCCAAGTACAGAAAAGCATTACTAGTAAGGTAGAAAATTGTAATTATAATGAGTCACAATCAAATAAGGACCAAATTGAAATTGGGAAATAGTCCTCTGCCAGCATCCAAAGCTCCCAAGGACCCCAGCTGGAATCCTAACCCTAACATTGGGCATCAGTTTAACTTGGAAGAAAAGTAATTTTCCATTACTCTACAACACACTCTGCCTTGCTCGTATCTGCCATTCTTTGCTTTCTTTGAGCTAAAAAATATATATGGCTTTAGTAAAACATCTTTCTCACAATGCCAAATTCCATGAGTAGCTCCTTATCTTAGGGACTGACCCAAAATTGCAGGCCATGTGAAGTGGTAAAAAAAAATCCCTCTAATGGTTCCCACTTATAGGGAGTTGAAAGGGAAGTGTGTTGGTTATTCTGTTATTTGTGGATTACTACACCATACTACATTTCATGGCAAGACCACACCAAGGGGTAGGTATACATCTTAATAAAAAAACGACAAAAAAAAACACCTTAATGAAAATGGAAGTCTGCATTATTCCAGATATTATTTTAACCAAAGAAAACTCCATGAGGCATAATGTCAAATGTTGGGATTACTTATACATCCATAAGTTGTTATATGGAGTAATAAATTCACAATGAAACGAGATTTGTTTTCTGGCTTGTTTCTCCTGTGTCTTTCTTTAAAAGCATTTCTCCCACAAAATGACCTGAAAAAAAGATAAATTTCTTTGTTAGCAAAGAGAAATTAATATCTATTGTATATCTTCTATTGGAAACACAGAAGTTTCAGTTACAAAGGAAATAATTTGCTGGGCTAGAGTCACTGAGCAACAGACCTAAAAAATATTCAAGAACTGAATAAATACATGGAACTTAGAAAATTTTCTTCAGTAATCCACCTCTGTAATTAGTATTTTGTTGTGAGCTCGTATAGAGATAAAGTGCTGGAAGAGTTAAATACATTAATGCTGAGGGAAAAAAAAGCAGTGCTTCTGAAAATGCAGTCCCCACACCAAAGGAACACCAGCTGTTAGAAATGAGACCTCTCAGAACCTCTAAATCATACACGGTGGGTCTGCAGTCTGTTCTAACAAGCCTCTGGGGGGTTCTGTCGCCCCTTGAAAATGTGAGAACCACTGTTTGAAAGGATAACCTGAGGATACCCTACTTTTAATATGACTTCTGCATTTTGTTAACATCTATAAACTTAAAGTTAATATCTTCCTGAAATGACTTTCTTTTCTGCTGACTAGATAATCTGTAATGAAAAGCAGTTATTTTAAATAAGCACTATTCATCTCTTACCAAAATTAACTTCAAAATCCTAAAGTTCCAATGACAGATCCACTTGACAAGCTTATAAAATCGCACTCTCTGAAAACCACATAATCCCACAGCTTTGATCTGTGGTGCAGTTAGCCTATGCACATTAATTTTTTTCCCCTTACCCACATACTTTGAGATTATTCAAATTTTATTTAATAAAGGACTTACAAATAAAGCAATTTGAAAATTTAACACCAACAAAAGGTCTACAGAATATGTACAAAGTAATATTCTAATTTCTTACAGTTAGTAATTCCCTAGGTTGGTGGTTCTCTAATAGAGAACAGTTTACCTGGATGGCTTTTATTTTTTTTTATCTTTTTTAGGATGAAAAATGCAGGGCTCCACCTCAACGACCATGAGATCAAGATCTGAGCTGAGATCAAGAGTCGGACACTCATGAGGCACCACCCCGCCCTATTATTTATTTATTTATTTTTGGTGTGATGATTCCTTTTTTTAAATTATTTTTAAAATTTTTTCATTAACATATAATGTATTATTTGCCCCAGGGTACATGTCTGTGAATCATCAGGCTTACACATTTCACAGCACTTACCATAGCACATAGCCTCCCAAATGTCCATAACCCAGCCACCCTATCCCTACCCCTCCTACCTCCCAGCCACCCTGTTTGTTTCACAAGTTTAGGAGTCTCTTATGGTTTGTGTCCTTTCTGATCCCATCTTGTTTCATTTTCCACCCCCACCGCCCCACGACCCCCTACCCTGCCTCTCAAATTCTTCATATCAGAAAGATCATGTGGTAATTGTCTTTCTCTGACTTATTTCACTTAGCATAATACCCTCTAGCTCCAACCACGTCGTTGCAAATGGCAAGATTTCGCTTCTCTTGACGACTGTATAGTACTCCACTGTGTATATATACCACATCTTCTTTATCCATTCATCTATTGATGGACATCTTGGTTCGTTCCATAGTTTGGCTATTGTGGACACTGCTGCTATAAACAGTCAGGTGCATGTGCCCCTTTGGATCACTACATTTGTATCTTTAGGGTAAATATCCAGTAGTGTGATTGCTGGGTTGTAGGTTAGCTCTATTTTCAACTTTTTGAGGAACCTCCATACTGTTTTCCAGAGTGGCTGTACCAGCTTGCATTCCCACCAACAGTGTAGGAGGGTTCCCCTTTCTCCGCATCCTCGCCAACATGTCCTTTCCTGACCTGCTAATTTAGCCTCACCAAAATGGACAGATGGTCTAAGCAAAAGATCAACAAGAAAATAAAGGCCCTAAATGACACACTGGACCAGATGGACATCACAGATACATTCAGAACATTCCATCTCAAAGCAACAGAATACATATTCTTCTCTAGCGCACATGGAACATTCTCCAGAATAGATCACGTCCTGGGACACAAATCAGGTCTCAATCGGTACCAAAAGATTAGGATCATCCCTGCATATTTTCAGACCACAATGCCATGAAACTAGAACTCAATCACAGAGGAAAGTTGGAAAGAACTCAAATACATGGAGGCTAAAGAGCATCCTACTAAAGAATGAATGGGTTAACCCACCTTATTTTTTAAAGTAATCTCTATAAACCCAACATGGGGCTTGAACTCCTGACCCAGAGACCAAGAGTCACATGTTCTACTGACTGGGCCAGCCAGGCACCCCTACCTGGATGGCTTTTAAAAATAAAATACTGCATTGCTGGATCCCACTCCCAAGTTTCTGTTCAGTAGCTGGGCCTGAAAATGTGCATTTTTTTTTTTAAGATTTTTATTTACTTATTTGACAGAGAGATCACAAGTAGGCAGAGAGGTAGGCAGGGGGCGCGGGGGGAGCATGCTCCCTGCTGAGCAGAGAGCCTGATGCGGGGCTCGATCCCAGGACCCTGAGATCATGACCTGAGCCAAAGGCAGAGGCTTTAACCCACTGAGCCAACCAGGCACCCCAGAGAATGTGCATTCTTAAGCTCCCAGATGGTCTAAGAACCAGCTTTAAGAATTATTACCCAGTTAATTTTCTAGAGCTGGATAATAGAACACAAAACAGAGCTCTCACATTTTTGTGCTGCACCAGCATCAGATACTTTAAAAGGGTGAAATTTTTCTAAGTTTCTGTATACGTGAGTGCTTCTCACACAATGAACACTCATTCAAATCCCTTGGGATCATGTTAAAATGAGCAGTCAGATTCATTTGGTCAGTTGTGTTCTGAGATTGTGCACTGCCAAGAAGCCCAGAAGGCTGATTCTCCTGGTTCCTGGGACCACACTTGTAGAAGCAAGAACAGAAGAGATGGTTAATCATTACCAGATAAAATAGGAAAGAAATACCCTTAAAATAATACTTCATGGATCTATGGATGGATGTATACCATCACTGGATAGTCTGTCATGAATGTCACAATGTAAATACTCCTATAAAATTTTATATCTAACTTAACAAAATAATAGGAAAATTGTTAACTTTACAAAAGGTAGAAAAACATCAAGGAAGATACGGAACTAGTATCCCTAGTATCAATCTGAAATTTATAATTGATACATAGGTATCATATGTATCATATGATACATAAGTTCATGAAGTCAGCAGAGTCAGGATCAGGAATGGCTAAGGAAACAGAAGCAAGGAACAATGTTTTAACAGACAATGACTAACCTGAAAGGAAATATTGACACACCAGCATTTCCTAGTCTCTGCACTTGATTCATGCCAGAAGCCAAAATTTAGGAAGCTTCATCCATGTTTTCTTTCACCCTCCTAGGAATACAAAAAAAAATCAAATTTAGCCAGTTTCCATAATAAATAAAATGGCAGAAGTGTTAAATCATAAAGTTCTTAAAGGTAATCAGTTTCCATTCAGGAAAGATTTTCCTTTAAATTCATTTTCTTGGAGAATACCAACAGACTTAAATTCAGTTCAA
The DNA here is from genome assembly GCA_028533885.1 of Nasua narica. Classification (NCBI taxonomy): domain Eukaryota; kingdom Metazoa; phylum Chordata; class Mammalia; order Carnivora; family Procyonidae; genus Nasua; species Nasua narica. Next base: position 71,744,953 of record CM052810.1, on the reverse strand, counting down.
CTTTATGTTTTGGCTTAAATACCACTAAATCCTAAAAATTGAGTCTCCAAGTCTGCTAACAATTTTAAAATATTAAGAGCCTATTTTGAAAAAAAAAATTTAAAAAAAGCCTATTTTGCTAAATCCTTAGTTTTTATTTCCATAGGCAGGTCGTCTTTTCTGCATTGTTGATCCCTCAGCACACTACTGCTTGAAATCTTATAATCCAAAATTCTACACAGGATCCTGATCCCTACTCTAATCTGCAACATTTTATTGTACTTGTACCAGGGCAGGGCACACAAATATGTCTGCTGTGCTCCATCAGAAAAAGACTTACATGACCCCCAAATACTAGAATTAACTACCCTAAATTAGTATTGTTTTCAAAACCCATTTGGGTCTCAAATACACCTGAAAATTGAATGGAGTATGAACAGTCTCCTCCCCCAAATTTGTATGTAAAAAAATATGAACACAAAATTCTGCATGTAATTTAAGGGGATTCCAAATGACCCAACAGGAACCATGGTCCCAGTTATAAAACCTTAATATTTTTTCAAACAAGACATGCCAAAAATCAACAAAAAAATTATCTTTTATATATTTCCGCCTACAAATACCATTCTACTACACGGGATCCTTGTTCAGTATCTGTCAGTAAAGTCATTAAGGCATTCTTAAGTTGGTTTGGTATATATTTGTACTTATGTAATTATATCGCCTTTAGTAAAGTTACTGCAGACAAGAAGAATGGAACGCATAAAGCAAACTGCACAACCGGACTATTAAAAATACTATCAACTTTTCAAAAATGTGAACCCCCAATTTACAAAGCACTCATTACCTATATTGAAACTCAGGAAGGTAATCTCTAGAATTATCCAAGTTTAGTTGCCAATATTTAGTCTTTAAAAGGGTGGCTTAATATGTGAATATTCAAAATTGCATTCTATTTAAAATGGTCTTACAAAGAAGTGACCAGGATTATTGTACCCTGGACTGTCATCACCACTAAAAATTACAGTAAGCTACTGCGCATGTACATCCATTCCATGGTACTCCTAATTTGGATTTAAAGCCTGTAAAGTCCTAGAAAGTTGATACACAAAGACAGCTGATACATACATTTTCTGACTTAAGAACGGCTGTCTCTATAAAGTGGTAACTGTCAAATACTGGGGGTAGGGAACACCAGCCAATAATTACATTAAAAAAAAAGTTCTCACTTAATTGAAATCTTAAAGCACAACTGTAACAAGACTACATGATACCACTATGGATGAAATTGGTCCATTTTTTAATTTTAGGATAAAACTGGGTCAATAAAAGTTGCATACAAGTTCATGTTTGATTTTATTCTCCCATGCCAAAACATATGAATTGTTACATGTTCTCCTCTAACCACACCCTAGTCAGAAACAATACAATATTTTCTGATGACTTTTCTTAAAGAATAAAACATTAGATATGTAAGGCCCATTCCTAACAGTCAATTATGTAACAATGCACCTAACATTCTCCCCTCTTTGAGTTAGAATAGATATCCTTTTCCACAGAGTACACAATCCTTACATTACATATAATTTATATTACATAATATATAAATTACAATAGAAGTACATTCCAAGAAAGGAGTGTATAAAATACAGATACTTCAGCAAGCATGGAGGCTCAGCAATACTCTACAAAGGTGTTCAAATTACAATAAACAAATTGTAAATATCCAAGAAACAGGATTTTAGCAATGGCTTGTGTTGAAAACACTTTGCCGGAAATCAACGTAAAAGGTAATGATTTCTCCTGAAGTAGATTCCCATGGTATCAAACCATAATGGAGCCACATTCCTTACTGGCATGCTCTGCAGCAGGGTTTCCGTTCTGAGAAGCATATGTTCTGAAGTTTGAGGTATGGAGGTGGGAGGATATCCATGTTACCAACATTACCATCAGAGAATGTATATAGAATAGAGCTCACAATCTAATACGAACCTTTGCTTTCATGACAAAGACACAGACCACACTACTGGCTGCTAAAGCAATAAATAAACCAAACACTATTATTACAGGCAATTTACAACACTGAAAATATGTAACACACTCCTTAGTGAAGTAATTTTATTTCAATGTTAATAGATTCTCTTTAAGCAACAAAGAATGTATCTTTGGGGTGCCTGGGTGGCTCAGTTGGTTAGGCATCCAGCTATTTCGGCTCAGGTCATGATCTCAGGATTCTGGGATCGAGCCCCACACTGGGCTGCTCTCTCAGTTGGGGAGTCTGCTTGAGCATTCTCTCCCTCTCCCTCTACCCCTTCACTGCCTTGCAAAAGCACAAGCTCTCTCGCTCTAAAAATCTTAAAAAGATAAAATCTTAAAAAAATACAAATATATCTTCAAAGAGTATAGGGAAATAGTGTCTGGTTAACTGAATAATATATCCAAAGAAATTAGGCCAAAAACTCAAAAGCCATCATCTCCCAAGGAAATAAGTAAACAACCATGAAAGCAGCAGATCTCTAAAACAATGGACAATACTACAAGTTCATCCTTTTTGATGTAATACAATTTCAACAGAATACAGTTCCAGTTAACCAGTTAGTTGGAAGTTAGAAAAACATAAAAAATTTTGGCATTTTAAGTTTTCACTTCTTTTGGATTGAAAATAGGCAATAAGGGGCACCTGGGTGGCTCAGTTGGTTGGGTGTCTCTTTGTTTTAGCTCAGGTTATGATCTCGGGGTTGTGGGATCGAGCCCCACATTGGGCTCTGTGTTCAGAGTGGAGTCTGCTTGTCCCTCTCCCTCCTACTCGTCCCCCACTTGTGCTCTCTCTCAAATAAGATATTTAAAACAAACTCAAACGAATACAGCAAACTGAGGGCTTTGATTTTAATCAAACCTGTGTATCTTCTACCCACATTAGCAAGCCAGACATCATAATAAATGTTCAATTACATAATAACTTCTATTTTCCAGCTTATGTTTTACAAAAAGCAAAAGTCCATAATATGAACATCAATTCTGTATTTCCAACATCATCTGGCTTTTCAGAATTCTATTCAACATACCCATTTTTTTTTACATCATAGGTTATACACAGATCTGTAAGTTTTACAACAGTTAGCAATGAAACCACACAACCTAGTTAGTGACAGTCTTCCCCCCCTTACCCACGGTTTCACTTTCTGTAGTTTTAGTTACCTATAGTCAACCTCTGGTCCAGAGGTGGTCCAGATGATCCTCTTCTGACGTTTTGTCAGGTCAATAATAGCCTAATGCTACTTTACCATGCCTACACTGTTTACCTCACTTTATCACATAGGCCTGTCACATCATCACCAGAAAGGTAACAGAACAGTAAGACATTTTGAGAGACACCATACTCATATAACTTTTATTGCTGTATACTGTTATAATTGCTCTGTAATTAGTTATTGCTGCTAATCCCCTCTTGTGCCTAATTTATAAATTAAACATTAACATAGTTATGTACATACAGGAAAAAATATTTGTAAGGTTTGGTACTATCCACAGCTCAGGCATCCACTGGGGTTCTCCAAAGTGTCCCCCTCAGATAAGGGGAGGCAGGACTAGCAAAGAGGGTACGAAAGGCAAAAATACTTCAAATAAAAAGGTATCCAAATAGCCAAAAAGTGTATGAAGTTACTAGGGAAACGTGTATGAAAAACTACAATGATACACCTCTACATACTCACTATAATGGCTAAAACAGACATGACTGACAATACTGAGTGCTGGCAAGGATGCAGAGCAAAACAGAAATCACGTACACTGCTCATCACAAACACTGCAAATGTTTGTCCTCATAAAGTAGGACAAACATTTTGGAAAATTGTTTGGCAGCTTCTGAGAAACATACACATCCCCTATACTCAGGAATCCCACTCCCAGATATTTTCCCCAAGAAAAATGAAATGTGTGAATGACTTGTACAAGAATGTTCATAGCAGCTTAATCATAATAACCCTAAATTGGAATCTACCCCAGGAATATATCAAAAAGACACTAGAAAAGTTGCATATTCAGTTAATGGTACACTATGCAGCAATAAGAGAGAACCAACTGCTGATATATGAAACACAGATGAATCTCAAAAACACTATGTTGAATGAAAGAAGCCAGAGGCAAAAGAGTATACATTCTATTATTCCATTTACATTTTTCAAAAACAGGCAAAACTAATCTGCGGTGATCGAAATAACACAGTGGTTGCTTTGATACAGGATGTACTGACTGGTAAGGAGCCCCTCAGATAGGAGGTTTATGAAAAATGAGGCTGTCAAACCAAACAAAACTCACAAATTTAAGTGAGAGGCTATTCTAAATTTTTACAAAGCAGGATTTTAAGGGTAATTTTTTCCCAAGATTCCTAAGAATCTCTACACTCAATGTGGGGTACAACCTCATAACCCCGGGATCAAGAATCACATGTTCCAGACAGAGCCAGCCACCCCAGAATTTTAAGTTTTATTTAGATTACAATCAGAAAAAGATTAACTCAAAATTAAGAAATAAGTATATAAAATAAGGTCTTGATTGAGCAAATAGGTAAAAATTTATAAGTACTATTAAATAACACTGAAATCTAGAAAATATTAAAAAAAATAAAGATTTAGGTTTTTCAGCTTTATTGAGGACAACCAGATTTTTTAGGAAAAGTTTACTGATACATATGATGCACATATAAATATATATATACACATACTGTCTTCTTTCTCCAAGGGTCAAACACTCATATGAAATCTAATAAAGTACAAATTAATGACTTTTATAATATTTAACTAATGACTTCTAAGAAAAGTTATAACTAACTCAATTTCAAGGTCCCAGACCTGTATATATTTTGCAAGGCAATTGTGATGAGGTCAGCAATAGTTTGTGACTGAAAGACACCACTGAAAAATTTCAAATTTAATTTCATCCCCAATTCCAACAAAGGCATTTTGATCAGAAAGAAAGAGAGGGCGGCAAGGGGGAGGGAGGGAGGGAATAAAGGAAGGAGGGAGGGAAGAAGGAAAGAAGGAAGGAAGGGCAGGGAGGGAGGGAGAGAGGGAAGGAAGGAAAGCAAGCAAGCAGAATTATCCTCTTCTGATCACCTAAGATTTCTCAAGCACCCCTCTCCCAAAAGCCAAAGAAAACATACCCTTGATCATTTCCTAATCAGGGTTAAGTTTTTTATGTTTTGGTGTTTTTGTTTTTTTTTTTTATGTAATCTCTATGCCCAATGTGGGAACTGAACTCATGACCTTAAGACCAAGAGTCTGAGGCACCCCACCAGGGCTAAGTTTTTTAAAACAAGTTGGAGTACAGTAACAATAAATTGCATTTTTAAAGATAAAAGATGGTTATTAAAAACTTACCTGTATGGCTTCCACTACTATTTTCTTTAAAAGTTCAATACTTCAAGTAAATTATTATTATTTAACGTATCAACATGTTCATATATAGAATGAAAAAAGCACTAGAAATGAATTAGCAAGTAACATTCAACAGTTTATTTTTCACCATATACTTAAAAGCACACAAAATAACAACTATTGTTACCTACTTTGAAGAGAACAAATAAATCAACTTAATAGAAACATTTCTTACAGAATCCACCACACAGAGAAAAGGGAACCCTCTTACACTGTTGGTGGGAATGCAAGCTGGTACAGCCACTCTGGAAAATAGTATAGAGGTTCCTCAGGAAGTTGAAAATAGAGCTACCCTACAACCCAGAAATTAAACTACTGGTGTTTACCCCAAAGATACAAACGTAGTGATCCAAAGGGGCACCTGTACCCCAAAGTTTATAGCAGCATTGTCCACAATAGCCAAACTATGGAACGAGCCCAGACGCCTATCAAAAGATGAATGGACAAAGAGAATGTAGTGTATATATACAATGGAATATTACTCAGCCATCAAAAAAATGGAATCTTGCCATTTGCAATGACATGGATGGAACTGGAGGGTATTACACTAAGTGAAATAAGTGAATCAGAGAAAAATAATTGTCAAATAATCTCACTGATATGTGGAATTTAAGAAACAAGCAAGAGGATCATAGGGGAAGAGAGCAAAAAATGAAATCAGAGAGGGAGGCAAACCACAAGAGACTCTTAATCCTAGGAAACAAACTGAGGATTACTGGATGGGGAAATGAGGTGGCTGGGTGATGGACACTGGGAAGGTATGTGTTGTGGTGAGCCCTGGGTGTTGTGGAAGACTGATGAATCACACCTGTACCCCTAAGACAAATAATACATATGTTAATTTTAAAAATTAAAAAATATATATAATAAAAAAATGAAAAGAACCCACTGCACGTGTTCACATGCTGTAAAGAATATCAAGTGTTACACTGGGGAGAAATTACTTAAACATCATGCAAGTATAATCTGCAGTTACCTGTTGATTATCTATTTAAGCTTATTTAAATATAGGGGAGAAAACAAGTGCCAAACTAAATCAGTGATGAAAATACTTTGTCCTGGACACAAGATGCCAACACATGTTCTAAAAAAGGGATTGAAAAGTCTAAAAACAGATGAGTTAAAAATTTTGGTCACTGGGGGGCTCAGTGGGTTGAGCCTCTGACTCTTGGTGTCAGCTTAGGTCATGATGTCAGTCAGAGTCCTAGGATTGAGCCCTGTCTCAGGAACAGCACAGAGTCTGCTGGAGATTCTCTCTCTACCCATCCCCCCATTCGCACACATTCTCTAAATAAATGAATGAATAAATAAAATCTTTTAAAAATTTCTGTGTACAGGGGCGTCTGGGTGGCTCAGTGGGTTAAGGCCTCTGCCTTTGGCTCAGGTCATGGTCTTAGGGTCCTGGGATCAAGCCCCGCATCGGGATCCCTGCTCAGCGGAAAACCTGCTTTCCCCTCTCCCTCTGCCTGCCTCTCTGCCTACTTGTGGTCTGTCAAATAAATAAATAAAACCTTAAAAAAAAATTTCTGTGCACATTTTAAAAATGTGCAAAATTTCCTATTTGATTACCACTGGATTTGAAAAATTAGGCTTTAGAAACAACAGAAAACACAAAAACAAGGCATTAAAAAGTCATAAATCTCACTTCTAAAATGTTTTCTGCCTCCACATCATTTATAAATGCAACATACTCCCAATCAGCAAAAGCTCCAGATGCACTGCACTGTGTCTCATCAGAGCCCAAGAGGACTTCATGCCTTCCCCTGGCAAGGAGTTGCAGGATCTGAATGATGTTTGAACCTCAGAACTCCCTGCCGTCCCATTAATTAATTAATTAATTAATTAATTAATTAATTAGAGAGTGAGAGAGCACGAGCAGTGGGGACAGGCGGAGGGAGAAGCAGACTCCCCCACCAAGCAAGGAGCTAGATGCAGAGCTCTCAATCCCAGGACTCTGAAATCATGACCTAAGCTAAAGGCAGATGCTTAACTGACTGAGTCACCCAGATGCCCCTCTGTAGTCACTTTTTAAAACCATTTATGCTACTTACGCTATTTTCCATTTTCAGTCACCACCAGGGTTTGTTAAATATTCCCAGTAATTTTGCATTCATTTCATTCAATTTTGAGACAAAGTTGTGTGCTGCAAAATCTCATTTGGTTCTGCTAATAAATTCCAGTATGATCTTGGAAAAACAGCCTGCTCACTGATTCAAGAAACTGCAGTAAGCACCTTGCGTGAGAGTCCTTTTGCCTTAGAGAATTCAGTCTACCCCTCATAAGTCAGAGGGCCCAGGAATCAGGAATTGTCTGTTACATAAGAATCATTTAATTTTTAGGCAGGCTTTTAAACAGACTTCCCAGTAAAAAGTCTGGAATGGAAGGCACAAAATAGGAGGCACATTCCTTTTGAGAAAATAACAACCAAAAAAAAACCACAGAAAGATGGGAGTTTTGACCATTCTAAATTGTGTGATAGTCTACTGAAAAATAAACTTCAAACGGTAACAAGGTTAAAAAACAGACAAGTTTCTCATTTCCCAAGGGTCATTTTCTTCTTTCATTTCAGTAGGTTCTATAGGCAACCTCTCTGTATCGTGGAGGGCACACTGTTCCCTAAGCTTTCATCAACATCATATGTAGACATAATTTATGACCATTAATGCTACATCCATTTATTCTCTCGCCTCTTTTGTTCTCTCTACTCTTATCTCTTTCTATTATCAATAACCTTTAGGGGCACTTGGGTGGCTCAGTGGGTTAAAGCCTCTGCTTCAGCTCAGGTCATGATCTCAGAGTCCTGGGATCAAGCCCCGCACTGGGCTCCCTGCTCAGCTGGGAGCCTGCCTGCCCCTCTGCCTGCCTACTTGTGATCTCTCTCTCTCTGTCAAATAAATAAATAAAATCTTTAAAAAAATAATAATAATCTTTAAAGACCAAGCCACCACTATCTTTCATCTCTCCTTATTGGCTTGACTGCTTTTTATTCTGGCTTTCAGTCAAGTCTCCATGAGTAGCTAAAATTCTTTTCTAATACATAAACTAGATCATGTCACTACCTGGCCCAAGCCTTCATGATGACTTCTCATCAAGAAAAAAATCTCAACTATTTAGTAGAACATACACTGCTCTACATCCTGTGTTCTCAATGGGGCAGTACTGCCCCCAAGAGGGAGAAAATTAGTTGAAAGTAGGAGTAGGAGAGGGCAAAAATCTTTTTTAATGTATAAAAGCATAATATAACGGATATATTTACAGTATATTAACAGCTGAGTTAAAATTTCATGAGGGCCATGGCAGGGCAATCAGGGGGAAAAAAAAAGGTTAAGAAACACCCTTGCCGGGGCGCCTGGGTGGCTCAGTGGGTTAAGCCTTGGCCTTTGGCTCAGGTCATGGTCTCCACAAAGGGCTCTCTGCTCAGCAGGTAGCCTGCTTCCCCCTCTCTCTCTGCCTGCCTCTCTATTTGTGGTCTCTCTCTCTCTCTCTCTCTCTGTCAAATAAATAGTCAGAATAGTCCCTAGTACTGCTACAGTATGTGCTCAATAAATATTTCTTAAGAAGTCTAATAACTACAAAATGTGGTGAAACAAAGTAATGTTTATTCTCCAGTCATACCTTGGAGAGATAATACACTTCACTATTATGATGAATATTGAAGTATATAGGTGGCATAAATGACCTCTGACCAAGGAGACTTCAGTTCTGCAAACAACAAACTGCTCATTCAAGTCCTTGGGCAAACAATTATTTAAAGTTACAATATGAAGATACAATTCTTTTAATTAAAAAATCATTTCATTTTGCTATGAAGTTTTCAAACTTACATAATAATTCACTGAATAGAAACCACAATTCCTTGGGAATGTATACAAGTGTCTTTTAATTTTTTTATTAACTCTAAGTAGAGTTAATCTAAAATATAGCTTAGAGCCTCCATCCTTTTTGGTTTGTAAATGAAGTATCTACCTCCCTCTAGTACTTCCAAGTAATACAAGATCTGAAACTCAAAGTGATATTGTAATATGAACACCAAAGATGGGAATTCTAGAAAAGTTTATGGTTCTTCCTATTTTTTAAAATATTATTTATTTATTTGACAGAGAAAGAGATCACAAGTAGGCAGAGAGGCAGGCAGAGGAAGAGAGGGAAGCAGGCTCCCTGCTGAGATCATGACCTGAGCTGAAAGCAGAGGTTTAACTCACTGAGCCACCAGGCGCCCCAGGGTTCTTCCTATTTTTGACATTTAAGAAATGAAATCCAAGTTAGGTATTTGGGCACAACTTTATGTCCATTCCCATCACTGGAGAACTGCAGAAATTTTTTAAATGAAAAATTTCTGAATTTGAGTCTAATTCCTTCCCCTTCACTATCACACACACAAAAAACCTAAGCCATTATTAAATTTACTGTAATACCTCTCATAAGGCATATTGTTAATGTTCACCATGTCATTTTAAAAAAAATCTAACATACTGGGGCACCTGGTGGCTCATCCGACTTGGTTTTGGCTCAGGTCATGATCTCAGGGTTGTGAGATAGAGCCCCATATTGGGCTACATGCTCAGCAAGGTATCTGCTTGAGATTCTCTCTCTCCTCCTGCCCCTACTTCCCACCACTGTCTCACTCTCCCTCTAAATCTTTTTAAAAGATTTATTTACATAACTCTCTTAAAGACATTAATAATTCATTGAATTAAACAGGCAACTACTTAATGTAATCTAATATTTAAAGCACAAGACTTTAGTCTCTAATTCCCAGAATTCTTATTAGCCAGCTTTAGACTTTAAAGCTCTTCCAAGTTCAATCACATAACTTCTATTCAAAAACTTCTACCTATTACCTGCAACAATCCCATCAGTTCTTATTAATCTCTGATCTTTACAGACTTTATGCATTTGGTTGGGGACTGCAGGGAATTAAGTTAAATTCTCATGGTCTTTAGTTAGGATAGGGAACATCCAAAAAAAAATCTTTAAAAATATAAATACCCAGTGACCAAACAATTTAACTGGTAGAAATTTTATCCTACATATACATTCACACACATGCTTCATAATACATACCTAAACACATACTTTAGAGCATATAAAGGGGAGAGGCAGTGGGGGGGAGGGGGGGATGGAACATCCACTAATCACTGACCAAAAAAGATCGGTAACATACCTAACAATGACCTAGTAACAGGTGTAAAAACAAGGCATCTCTCTCTCTCTCTCTCTCACACATATGCATTTAATTGGAACCACCTCCAAAACAGAATATTGTCAGGAAATAAGTAAATGGCAAAAGTGTGTACAGTGTCCTTGCATATGTATTAAGAATGTATATAAATATAGAATACAAATATTCTATGAGTGCACAGAAACTTCTGGAAGGATACACAAGAAATGAACAATGAATACAACTGGACAGAAAAGCTGGGCAACTGGTAGACACAACATGGAGAAATTTACTTTCACTACATAGTGGATTATATTTCCACGTTTGCCTATCAGATCCATTTTATTATTCAAATAAGTTAAAAAATAGAAAGTAGTTTATGTATCAATAGTATTTGAAGGCTAGTTGATTTTTATTAGGTGTTAATGCTTTCTGAAGTACAATAGTGTACTAAGGATGATTTCTAGATCTCAAACAAGTATTTGAATGATGGCTATACTATAGAGCTTAGGTAATTCAAACTTAAATTTGAGGAGTAAGACAATAGGTGTTAGTCCACCTATGGTTTCCACATTTTCTTGTACTGACCACTGACCAAATATGAATGAAATTAATCTTCAGTATCTGTCCATTCCTTTAACAAGTTTGTTTCTATAATTAATGCACACAAGTGCAGTATTTATGCATTAAATGTATTCCAGTATGAGACTCAGTTCACCAAGCCCTTCAAAATCTACCTGAACAACTCCATCTACAAAGACGGTTAGAAGATATCGTAGCCCCCAATCTATATAAATTTTGCACTAGCAAACTATTTGTCTCATACTTTCATTTGTCAATTATTGCTGACTTTGTTGACAACAAAATTCCTGAGCCAAGACTTTTTCCTAAGCATCACAATTTTCCATGCTGAAAACACTTAGATGTCACAAGAACCTGAAGCCTTCCATCCTGATCTGCTGCTCTATTCTTCGAAGTTGTCAGCTCCAAAATCGCCTGCCATTTCGTTAAGAACTAGTCATCCTTGCTTTCCCACATAATAGCCCCCCACATCCAATTACCCACTAAGCCCTGACCATTTCATAATTAATTAGGGTCTTGATTTATATTCTTCCTTTCCAATCCAAATAGCATATAAAAACTGTTTTCCTTGCCTGCAGTCTGAGTTCCTACATATGTACCCTTCCCACAATGTAGTTAACTTTACTAATACAAACCTGACCACCACTATTCTCTGGCCAAAAACTTCCAATGTATCTTGCCATGGAATAAGATCTGATTACTTTTCTGCTCTCCTTTTGGATCACTACCAGCTTCATGGACATTTATCAGTCCCCAGGCTTTGTTCATAATGAGTCTTCTTTGATTATACCTGCTCTCAAAGACAAGCTATAACTCATCTTGAAAATGATACTCAGGGGGCGCCTGGGTAGCTCAGTCACTGAGTGTCTGCCTTTGGTTTAGGTCATAATGATAGGGTCCTGGGATCGAGCCCCACCTCGGGATCCCTGCTCAGCAGGAAGCCTGCTTCTTCCTCTCCCACTTCCCCGTGTTCCCTGTCTACCTTGCTCTCTGTCAAGTAAATAAATAAAATCTTTAAAAAAGAAAAGAGAAAGATACTCAGGCACTTCTACCTCCCCAATTCCTTGGACATACTCATTAGGATAAGTAATTATCTCCCTTTTATTCTGAATGGACCTTTAAGTCTTCCATGCCTAAGCAAGAACATTCTCCTCATCCTTCCCAATTTGTTTATCTTCTACTCATTTCTCTCTCCAAACTCTCTGTAACACTTAATTTTGGACAAATAGGTCTCATATGTAGTAAGTGAAGTCACCCAAATATACCAAGCACTGCCACCAAGCTGAACACACAGCACGCTATTTTTTCTTCCCAGTGGGTAATGTGATAACCTACTGCACATGATGCTCCAAGTCAATCACAACAAATTGCACTTTTATTGATAAGATTCCAAGACTTATTTTATATTCACGTGTGCTTTCTTGAATTTTTCCTTTCTTATGCCTGCCTTCCAAGTCATGTAAATGTAATCCAAGTCTCAAATTATTCAAAGGTGCTGCTCCTACTAATGTTTACCATCCTCTTGTTTTCCTGTGGGCCTTTTCTTCATCACTGTATAACTATTGTACTATATTCCAACCTCTGCCACTAGGGTTTGGAACTGCTCAACAGGAGCACCTTGTATCTAGCCCCCATTTTCTGCCTCAAGTCTTAAGTGCAGCAAATACTTAATGAATGGAACTGATACTCCATGTTAACAGTACCTACTATAGAATTAGTAATTCATGATCTATGACCACTTCTATTTTATACTGACCGATACTAACCTAGGCTCTTTCCAAATATAACAATGATATAATTCTTCACAATTCACTCATAGGCCCTACCGATTTTTTAAAAACCATTTATTTTATTGACCAAATACATGCATATATCCAATTAGGACAGCAACAATGCACATACATTATATTAGCATTTTAATACCTAAGTTATTTTTAATGATGTGATAAAATTCTGGAAAACAAACACATCATCATAGTACTAGCACCCATGCTATTGTGTATGCATATCTTCAAGCACTATCCAAAAGAAAATAACTATTAAAGAACAAACAAAAAAACAACAGTTGCTTGCCAAATTCTCACTTGTTCATTTGATGATCCAGCCAAAAGCACATACAATACAGAAGAGCACTGAGGCTCTACCAGGTACTGTTCTGCTGCAGCTGTTCTAGACAGCAACAGCTCAGATTGGAGCAGAAAAAAGTGAGCATCCAGAGAGAATCCTGCGATGAGGAGGGGAGCTAAAGGTAGGATGATGAGCATGGGAAACTACTGAAGTGGTAAAGATACTGAATGCTGGGGAAAAAATTATGAAAAACTTACACAAATTAGTTCAAACAGCAATTGCTGGTCTTAAACACCAATTCTCTTTCCACACTACTGATTAGAAACAATGAAAATTTAACTATGGTTCAAGTATATATTAAAATACAATTAAGGGCACCTGAGTGGCTCAGTCAGTTGAGAATGTGATTCTTGATCTCGGGCCTCGCATTGGGCTTTAAAAAAAACCCAAAAACCAAAGAATATAGACACACACTCTTATATTTCATATAGTACATATTAGCTATAAAGAAAAAATTACATTAGAACTTTGGCTAACCTGAGTTGACTCAATTTATTTGTCCTCCCTGTAGATTTAGATGACATGTACTACTATAACATGTTATTAACTCAAGTTGAACCATAATGTAAATTGGAAAATTTTTAAGTCATTCCCAAATACTGGACTTAGACAGTTATCTCCCAACTTTTCAACAGCTCTGAAGTCAAAGGGGAAAAATGACAAAACAGAAAATCGTTTTCTTTGGGTTCTAAGTGGCATTCCCTTTCTAACTTACATTAATTTGCACTTACTATAAAATACATGAAAGACAAAAAACAAAATGCAGGAAGTCAGTAATGTCTACTATTTAAGAAAAATGTTAATCTTCTTAGATATATTTCAAATCATTATTGTAAAGGCAATTTAGAAAAGCAAATAATGCCTCTTTTATAGGTAATTTTAAAAATCCCTATAATCCATCAAAAAGAACAGTAATGAATGTTAACTCAAAGACCATGATAAAGGAATGGAAGGGAATTGGTAGCCCTTAAGAACCCCTTTAGAGTATTGCAATAATTACCCACTCTTAAATAGGAACTGTTAATAAAAGACCAAGTGAGATAAAGTTTCTTTAAACTTTGTATTACATGCTTTTCTCTCCTAGTATTTGTACAGAATAGTTTTTCAAGCTCTTTTTCATATAATACCCAAGTTATTTATCAAATCCGCTGAGAGGATTAGGTGTTCCCTTCGTAACATCCAAGTTTTACTAAATGATTTCTCCTGGAAGTCTTTAAACATTGTCATTTTAAAGTTCAATTACTAGAGAACTAACATAATCAGACCTTCGGTGTCTGTAGAATTATATCTGATGATCAGATATAAAAAGTATATATGGAGGAATAGGTGTTACATGGAAGAGAAGACATGCTTATTAAATAAACATATGGAAAGTTTTCATTATAATTATTAATTAGGAAAATACAAAAAAAAAAGTGTATACAGATAATCAGAGCAACAATGAGCTGAAGTTGCTGCACTTTAAATAGGAGACCCTTCTGAGTATTTCCCAAGGAGTGGCCCTTTGCAATCAACCTGTCCTACTTTTCCCGCTTCTAATCTTCTCTTCAACGTTTACCAATGATTAGAAAAGGTTCAAGAGAAAAACAAATATGTAAACTTACAATCAATAGCTTTCATTTTACACTCAGAAAAACAGATGTTCTTTTTCTGGAAACAAATTGGATTTGGGGGACGCCTGGGCAGCTCAGTGGGTTGAGGCCTCTGCCTTCGGCTCAGGTCATGATCTCAGGGTCCAGGGATCGAGCCCCGCGTCGGGCTCTCTGCTCAGCAGGGAGCCTGTTTCTCCTTCTCTCTGCCAGCCTCTCTGCCTACTTGTGATCTCCCTCTCTCTCTCTGTCAAATAAAAAACAACAAAAACAACAACAAAAAAAAAACTTAAAAAAAAAAAAGAAAGAAATTGGATTTGGACACTTTAAAAGGCTTTTTACTTTAAGAGGGAGAGGGAATCTTAAGCAGGTTCCATGCACAGTACAGAGCCTGACACAGGCTCAGTCTCACAACCCTGAAATTATGACCTGAGCCAAAATCAAGAACTGATCAAGAGTTGGACTGACTCTTGCCACTGACTAAGATATTAGTCAGTGACTAATGAGTCAGTGACCAATACTGACTAAGCCACCCAGGTGCCCCTGACACTTCAGGAAGGTTTTTATATTTCCTTCCAGTTCCTCTGGTCTCCTTAATGCTTAGGATTCTACCAACGCCAAAATACCACTGCATTTCAGACACCCAATACACAAAACATACACTTGGAAGTTTAATTTAAAAAATTTAAGAACCCTTATTGTTCCAGCCGTTAAAATTTTGCCTTCTTCCATGCCACCAACCTCATCAACTCTCTAGCCTGAGTAAAGTTTGACTTCCATCCATCCATTTCAAATTACTCCCTTTCATATGTTCACTGTCCCTCCGTCACTTGCTCTTAGTACCTTCTTTTTATATATATTTCTATATAGACATATGTAAGGGTACATATTCTCCTAAATTCTATTAAAAACTGGACTGTTCACTCATATTCTCTACTGGCTCTTCTCTGACGCTCAATACAATGATGAAATTGTCTTAAGAATTTATCGTTTCTTCCCATGATTTCTCTTGCCATCCACTGGACTTCAAGCTTAAAGAAGGTGAAGACCAATTTTATTTTCTTCACTATTATATGCACAAGCTGAGACAAAAATGTTCAATAACCATTTAGGGAATGAATAAGGAATCTGGGATTCTCATCCACACACTTTAATTGGTACTGAAAACTACATTTAAATCTATGCCATTACTCCTTGATTTTCCCTGAGACTAGTTCAAGAAATACTGAGTGTCAAATGTGCTATGATACGGGGAATACTGATAAGAGATGAATAAAATGTAGGCACAACAAGCAAACAAGTAAATATGATATACTGACACAATGACAGCAATGAAAATTCTATTGGGGAAAGACTCTTAAGAAACCTACAAAAATATCTGGCGAGTCAGAGGAACAATTTTAGTGTTTAGTTCACAAGGGGTGGAAAGTAGATAAGGTTGGAAAGACAGACTGAGAACAGATCACTTAAAGCCCTGTGACCAAGAGGCACCTGGCTGGCTCAGCTGGTAGAGTGTGCAACTCTTGATCTTGCAGTTGTGGGTTTGAACCCCATGTTGGGTGTAGAGATTACTTAAAAAAAAAAAAAAGCCCTGTAGCCTACAATATAGTTGGGTTTGGGTTTTGTTTATACATACATACATACATATACATATATTTTTTGAAAGACAGAGACAGAGAGACCTCGAGCAGGGCTCGATTCCATGACCCTGAAATCATAACCTGAGCCAAAACCAAGAGTCTGATTTGCAACCAACTGAGCCACCCGGCTGCCTTTATAGTTGGGTTTTAATTAAAATGAAAAGCTATCGCATCTGAAAAAGGAGACCTACAATGATGTAATTCACATTTTAAAAAGTTGCACTAGATACCATGTGGAAACTAAATTACAAGGGCAAAAGAAAAGCACAAGTTAACAAATGACAGTGACTTGAGAACATATTTACGAGTAGAAATTTTAAAATCCCAACAATAAACCATAGGTACTCAAAACTGAAATATTAAAAAATAATCCAATACCTTCCTCTCCCTCAAGCAGCTACCCTACCCCGATCCTAAACACACTTACCTTCTGTGTTTCAGTTAATGGTTATCACCATCACCCATCATTCAAACTAGAAAACTCCTGGATCACTTTTCATCTCCTCCCCTCTCCCACCAACACACTAGTCTGTTAAATTCACTCAACTTCTGAATTACCGTTGGGAATCAGAACAGTCATCAGGGACACTAAAGATCCTTTCAAATATCATGTGGGGGATAGAGAGTATGGGAGTGAACCAATGATTTATGTGGTCTGTTTTTTGATCCATTTAATTCTTGTCCTGAGACAGTCAGTCACCTAAAAGGCAAAGATCAAAACTCCTCTATTTACATCAGTTTTATCTAAACATTACTTCTTACCTTCTCTACTCTTACCTCTTCCCCTAGACAGCTCCTTACTAACTCCTCAGGATCTCTGTTCACTTATTAGCCCTTCTAACCACACCACTCCATCATCCCACAACCCTCCCTATCCTCTACCTCCAAAAAACCTACAGCTGGCAAGTATTTACTCACCTTTATGACCTGCTCAAAAGTTATCTTAGTGAATTCTTCCCCATCTCTCCAGTGTAAGTGAATATTTGCTTCTAGGTTTTCAGAACATTTCCTATTCACTTCCTTACTACCAACTGGTCTTACACTTTGCTTCTATAAAACCACTAAACTCTAAATCCCAAGAAGGCAAGCACCATATTTTATTCGTTGTATATTCTCATGTCAAAAACCATGTGTTGCCCTCAGCTGGTGTCATTCATTCACTAAACAAACATTCAATGAAGATGTAATATAAAATGAAGATAAATCACTAAATGATAAGATCCCTATTCTCCTACAGCGGACATCTGGATATAATCAAGTATACAAATAAATGAACACAAAAACTTCACACAAAGATTTTAAGAGAAATCTTATAGGACAATAAAAATTTGGGGGCTTAAAATTTTTATAGAGTATCAAGTAAATAATCAACACAAAAGTAACAAAAGTGAAAGGAGTAACTGTAAACTTAATATGTACAATTTATTTTCTAAAAACTGGTATTCAAATTTCTTTCTTACACTCCTGCCCAAACACCAAGCAATTATACCACCAGGAAATCAATCTAACACCTAATAGTGAATACATAAACTCTAAAGTTCAACCTCAAATTGTTCATTTTTTAAAAAGACAAAAGTAAATAACTGCATAATTATACCATGTAATGAGATTCATGTAAGGAAAAGAGAAATCTGACAAAGTTACTATTCTAAACCAGCACTATCCAGAAGAAAAATAATCCAATGTAAGAAATTTAAAATTTCTAAGTACATTAAAGACAAAAAAAGCAACAGATGAAATTAGCTAAATAGTATATTTTATTTAACCCAATATATACAAAATATGTCATTTCAACATATGGCCATATTAAAAATTGAGATAGTTTACATTCTTTTCTTCATACCAAATCTTTCCATTTCTGTACTTCACACATCTAATTCAACTGGTAAATTCTCTCCAATATTTATGTGTATGTAGATTTCATTATTTAAGATGCAAAAGAAGATCTGCATATCCAAGTTGGTCCAAATATGCTAAACACTGTACTGATAAATTGAATTTAATTACAATAAAATTAAAAATATTACAGTTTCACTAGTCCCATTCCAAAGATTCAATAGCTCACTTATGGCCACCACATTGAACAGCACAGCTCCAACAGTAGACTTATGACATCCACTTCACCCATCACAATGTTGTCTTTCATCAGCACAGACTAAACAATGTTGTCCCCTCTTCTCCTGAGACAGGCATTTTCTAGTCTTATCTAAAATAGAAGTTGTCACTTTCTCTACCTTTATGACCTCATAAATTATTTCAACTCTATTTGTTCTTCTAAGTCTAGAACACTAGTGCCATGGGTGCTGAGGGTTGTTCTACTCTGTATACTGCTATTTTCTGCAGTGCCCAAACTCCAAGAAACTGTCAATAAAGCAACTGTAGAAAACCAGTATTCAATGTTTTAAATGCTAAATTACTTAACATGTACATCATACTTGTATGATCTAAAAAAAGAATGACTAGAAACTGCTTGTGACAGGTAGTCTTCCATATAGTTCAAGTAGCTGCAAAATAATTCAAATTTTAAGATCTATAATTTCAATCAACCCAGGGTACCCATTCAGAGGTCTAAAAGATCATAATATGAACCTAACTATATTTTAGTTTACCTCAGCTCTGACACTGTAGCACAAATACTGGGACAGAAACTAATTCCTCCTAAAAATATAAGCATATTTTATATAGCAAGGTAGAAATTAACAATCTGAATACTTGTTTTCTATATTATAGTTCCTACCCCCCAAAATTTGGAGCATGTCATTTTCTAAAACTTTCTGATCTAATATTTTAAAAGATTTAATGGCTCTAGGTCAAAGTCAATGTACCATAATATAAAGAAAACAAAAAAAAAAATAAGGATTTCTGGATTTTCCTAATTAATCATCATGTATAATTCTAATCGTAGCAAGAGCAAGTATAAATCTAAAGTTTTTATACCTGCCTAGTAGGATAATAATTGGGACCGTTAAATATGGGGTCAGGTGTGCGGGGAGCACAGAACCACCTTATCTGTGGTTTTGCGTTCCACAGTTCCAGTTACCCACAGTATGGAAGCAGACAATACTCTTCAGACATATGGTCAGAAGATCACTAGTAGCTTAATGCTACATCACAATGCCTATGACATTCACCTCACTTCAACTCATCACAAAGGCATTCTATCATCTCACATCATCACAGTACAATATTCTGAGATAGAGGCCACATTCATCTAACTTTTATTATAATTGTATTTTTGATTAGTCATTATTATTAATCTCTTACTATTGTGCCTAATTTATAAATTAAATTTTATTGCAGACATACCTGTAATTAGAAAAAAAGGTATATACAGGTTTTGGTACTGTCTTGCTTTTCCACTGGGGGTCTTGGAATGTTTCCTCCTCAGATAAGGGAACATTAATATATATGGAAACTATAATATGAATCAGAAAACCTCAGTATAGGGGCAACTGGGTTGCTCAGTCGGTTAAGCAGCTGCCTTAGGCTCAGGTCCAGGGATTGAGCCCCACATCGGGCTCCCTGCTTCTCCCTCTCCTGCCACTCTGCCTACTTGCGCAGTCAAATTAGAAGTCTTAAAAAAAAAAAAACTTCAGTATAGATTAACAAAGCTTCCTTTTTCAAATTTTACCCTTTTTTTCCTACATTTGTGTACCTAAAAATAAAGCACTGACTTGTAGAAATTTAATAATTCACTGTAGTGTCCAAGTACTGCCACAGGAGTCAATCGTTTCTTGACTGAAGAAAACTAGTAATAAATAACTGAACAGGAAAAACAAATGTGTAAGAAACCTATTCATGTAACTTTTTTTAAAACAGACTACATGAGAATTTTGCAGTTGGAAAATAGGTTAATAAAGCCATGTTGGGGAAGAAACCTAGTAGTCTCTAAATCCTGAGTTCCCATGGAGCAAAGAATCTGACTTAATAAAAAAAAAAAAAATGAGGGAGGGGTAGGTTGGTGCAAAGTTAAAAGAAAAAAAGGTAGATGAGTTGACTTTTTGGTTCACAAAAACCACAAAATGCTTGGTCAACGTGGATTTCCTGGTAAAACTAAGAGGACATTATTTATGGTATGACAATCTTTGGGAAGCAAGAGAGGCACCCAGGTGACATCTAAATAACAAACAAGTCTCTCTCCTTGTTTCCTGTACACATATTTCAGCAGACATACACAAGGTTCTAGAAACTACCTGCTGAAAGATTTAAAAGGCTATAAACCAGGTGACTGTTTCATTGCACTAATAACAGTCAAAAATTTTTAAAGAAACTATAATCAATATCACAACTATGTGTCTTCATTATGGAACAATTTAATCATTTTAATATAATGCATTTAATGTACTGAATAGACTTTGAATAATACATATCTGTAGCATAACTCTTTGTAAGGTCTCACAAGCCAGGCTATAATTTTTCCATAAAATTACTTAACAACTTCCATTTATTGAGTTCCTTAGTGGCATTACTTTCTAAAATGACTAATGAAAATTAAAACTGCAAACCAAGAGAAAATTATTTTAATAAATATACTCATTATCTTAGAAAACGCATTCATCAAATCTGTATCTTCAATCTAGGAAAGTAAAAGACCAGTTCACAAAAGAGAAAGATTGAGCCATCATTTTAATTCATCAAAATAGTGTCACTGTATTCTTATTTACCAAGATGGTAAGCAAAGACCAGGAAGAGTTTTCTAAAACCTTCACCTGTCAGGTATAAGCACTTCAAGCTTTCTTTTTCTTTCTTTCTTTTTAATAACCATGACACCCAACATGGAGCTCAAACTCACAACCCCAGCAAGGTCAAGCAAGAGTCCTACAGCTGGCCAGACCCCCCAAGCCTCTTCAAATATACTGATACAAAAACATTGTTAGTGTTCCATTTCTCATACTGGTTTAGGTAGTTGAAAATCAATTAAGTGAAAAACTTCTACAAAATTTCCAAACTGTACTTTTCTGTATTCCCTCTTCACTTGAATTCACTAAGGCTTGTGACACAAAAAATCCTAGTTCAAAAGTCTTATGTAGAAGATTTAGCACTCAATAGCCTACTTAAAAATAATGGACTTTTTTGCAGTATTTGTCAATTGGCAGTAACTGGAAATGTTTGGGAATGTTTTGAATGTTCTCAATGACCAGCAATCCTAAATAGCATATAATGTACCAGGACAATCACCTATGCTCCCACCAACAAAAATCCACTAAGCAAAAAAGTTACTGTGACTCTTTTGAGTAATACTTCAGAGATTTCCAAAGAGTCCCCAAACCCAACATCATCGTCAGCAGGGAACCTGTTAGAAATGCACATTACTTAGCCCTACCTGATACCTGCTGAATCAGAAATTGTGGGGTAGAGCCCAGAAATCTGTTTTAATAAGCCCTCCAGGTGACTCTAATGCACACTGAAGTGTGAGAACTACCAGTCTGGAAGGATATTTACATGGCTGCTGGGTTTTAATTTAGAGCAGGGATTTTGTTTTTCCACTCCTGTATCTTAGCCTTAGGAAAGGGTACAGCAAACAAAAAGACCGCTCAATACATATTGGTACAATAAATACATGGATATAGTGCAATTCTAAATGAAATGGCTCCCCCAATTAACTCTGTATGACTGCAAAAGTACCATTTTGTGGACAATTACTCTGATTTTTATGTTCAACTTTGCTAAACGGCTGATTCCTAATGTTTAAAATATTCTAGCCAGTCCATAAACATATAAATATTCTAACGAATTGTAAGAATTAGCATTATAGACTAAGTAACCATTGAGCAAGTTACTACTGCCTCCAACACTTTTAAAAAGGTCAGAAATTAAAAGAGAATCACTATGTGTGAGACCGTTTACTTTTTCTCATTACATAAAACACCAAGCAACATTTGTAAATCTAAGCAATGTGTCACATTTGATACTGATTAATGTTATCTAATAATCTGAAAATACTCTGAAGAAAAATTAACTACAATTATTCTGGCAAAATGTATGATAATATAAATAATTTGCAGAAAATAAAATGTCCAAATAAGCATATTAAAAATGTAAGTAACTCTTAGACCAAACTTGGCAAAGTTAATAATGATAGGATTATATTTACATAGTTCTTCTAAACCCCAAAACATACATAAACTCTCATTCACAAAAGTCTGCTAGATTGACATTTTGCATAAAGAAAATGAAACAAGGAAGAATATGTCTTAAGAGATTCCGTCAGATATAAAATAAAACAGAATGGATTACTGTGGCTACTCCTTTAAATTTGGTACTACCTCATATCCATGTATTTCCTACCTTAAATATCTGAAATAATTTCAGAGCCGAAACAAAATTTTAAATATTAAGTATCAATTCCGAAGTCTTCAATGCTGCAAACACACTTACATAGAGCATTTAAGAAACTCTAGGTCCATTATATTACTACTTAAGTCCACACATTACTATTGATGCAATGCAGAATCCTTATTCTTAATTAATAAAAACCATTTCTTATTAATTGACAATACTCTTATTTTTTAAAGATTTTATTTATTTGAGAGCAAGCGACCAATAGCTGGGGGATGGGGACAGAGGGAAAGAGAGATGCAGACTCCCCGCTGAGCAGAGCGCCCAATGTGGGGCTCAATCCTAAGAACCCGGGATCATAACCTGAACAGAAGGCAGATGCTTAACCGACTGAGCCACCTAGGTGTCCCAACTGATACTTTTAAAAAAAAAAAAGTTGAAAATTTTAAAAGTATGTACTCCTACTAAGTACACTTCTTAATTCTACCTAATCATACTAATTAGTCTTTAACTTTGAGATGGAGGTGCCTTACATGAAATTTGGATAATTATATTGTATAAAACAAAACTGAAATTTTATATACACATATAAGCAGAATATCACCTTTTAAAATCCATTTAACTCAGAAGACAAACAGTAATTCTAACAAGATTTTTATATCAACACAGTCAACAAAATCTAGTATCTATTGCAGAGGGAAGAACTGGTAAGAGTAACAGTGATTCAAACCATAAAACAATATATTTGAAAAACAATTTTTAAAAAATGTGTACTACAAACTCTGGCTAGATTAAGAAATGCAGTATACTCCATCTAGAAAATATAGGCTTCTCTTATTGAAAAGGGAAACTGTACATCATGAATTACTTTCCACTGATCCCACTAGGTAAATAAAAAAAAATTATCAAATAGTAAGTTTCAACCAAAAGGAACCCCTGAAGGTATTTATCTAAACATGGTTTTATAGAAAAAGGCAAGAAGTACTATTCCCAAGGTAACAGGTCGTGCCTTTAAATATTCAGTCATAAGATTCAAACTTCAACTATTAATACTGTGTTTCAGTAATCAAGAAAACAAAATTTCGAGATGGCTTTTCTACACTTAGAAGATAGTGCTTTTGACAAATAAAAAATACAATATATAATACATAGACTTCAATCAAAAACTATTAAAAAAATTTAAGATCAGATACTAAAAAAATAATGAAATTCTTCACTATTTCCCGAGAGCGATGTCTATAAATTACTAGTCCACATTCAACTGGGAAGCTATGTGTGTTTCATTCTACACACTGTGGAAAACAATTATGTAACGTGAGCACACTTCCTATTTTTAGAAATATAGTTCTTACGGGTGCAGGAAAGGAAACAATGCTCTTGCAAGTATGACACTACTCTCGATTTATTTAATCATCACTTGTTTAGGATGACATAAACTCACACAGGTCTATTCAACTTAAGTGATGGACTTGCTACTTATTTTGAAATAGCTTCCACCTCTTCCCTCCGCCCTGCCCCAAATAAGTCCATGTCTAAAAGCATCTATCCATGAAGTAAAGCACAGGAACATATTTACAACTGTTTAATTTAGGAATCAGATATGTGGGTATTCGCTAACTTATTTTTGAAAATAGTCTGACTTTTCAAATCATTAGCACTTTCTTATATTTCAGGAACATATTTTAACATATTTTTAGATATTATAACACAACAATACACACAAAACATTTAAATACCACAGTATTCCCCAGAAAATTTCCTCTATTTTTGCGAAATAATGTATCCCTTTTATTTGATAGTCCCATTTGACACTAAACTTTTAAAAAAGGTTTAAACATTAACATCACATTCACAGATTTTTTTTTCCATCACACACTTATTTCAATCACACACATGTATCTTTTTCTAATTCAGAATCTAGGTTGTAATTAGCAACCAAACCCCCAAATATTAGTGACCATTAATCATTCACACTAATACTTAGACTATACATAATAAACACCAAGTTACTGAAATGTTAACAAGTTTTTGAACAAAATGTAAAGATGTAATTTCCATTAGTATTTGAGAAACAAGATCCAACATTCCATTAATGTCCTTGTTAATAATTTCTATTTCTTATATTAAATGGTACTTCTGGTAAAATGGGTTTTTTCTTCTCCTAATATTACAGATACTGTTGGGCTAAAAACAAATATTTTATTTCTTTCACTGAGTGCTCAGTACTCATTTTAAAAAGAAAAATCCAAAAAGTCAAGAAATAGCAAATTGGGCTTTATGAAATATGAACCAAAAGTTCTTTAAAAACTAGATCTGCCAAAAAACAAACAGAACAAAACAAAACAAAAAACTGGATCTCGCAAGAAGAAAACCAATTTATTTATCTTCAAAACAAACAAAAATGGGGAAATTCCGACAAAATATTTAGGAAAATGGGTGTTCCTTTACTTTATGTACATTAATTACATAATAATAGCAGATGAAATCTAAATCCTACAGACTTTTAATTCAGTAAATTATAACACAAAAAGAAACATAATATTGTGATATTCTAAAACTGTTTCATATTAGTTTTTTATGGAAAATTATGGTAGCATATGACAAGTTCACACTTACTTAGAAAAGCTAATACTATTATTTATTTTTGTATCTACTGCTTTTAAGCAAATGACATTCAAATATCTTCCCCAGTATGTATACTAATTCACAAGAAAAAGTACTGACTGGACCAGCCACAAAGCTGGTTATACAAAAACACTAAAAACTGAATAACTGGGAGTTCACAGATGCTCCACTTGACTGTCACTCAGAAGCTCACTGTTCCCAGGGTAAACTTGGTAAGTACTGGAACAAAGATTTTCTTGATGCAGGGAAAAAGCTGTGTAGAACTCTATTCTTGGAGTCAGAGTTGAGCCGGACACTAGAATGTTCAGGAGATTAGGACATCTCTGTGTACTGGCTTTCAAATGTTCTTGAATCAATGTTACAGAATTTCACAGCCTTGGCCAAAGACAGCTTGGTATTAACATCAAAGGATCAAGTTTTTCTCACTCTTAATTCAGTTTTGAGGCAAAATACAGTGCTAGCAATTACCTAGGATTATATGAATAAAAATATAGATGATGGGAAAGGTATATTTAGGTGCAACAGATATCATTTAAAAATTATAGTTAATGTTAAAACTCCCTACACTGCAATTTATTAATTAAAATAAATTCCACTCCCTGCCAACTCATCATACATGTGGAAAATGTAATGAGAACAATCTTCTTTGACTATTATTTACAACTTCCAAATCATGTTTTCAAATATTTGCCAAAAAACAAAAGCCTATGAATACTGCAAATTTTAGTAAATAATTTCATCCATACAGCTGTATCTAAAAAAATATGTGAAATAGTACAAAAGAAAAATGTTACAAA
Organism: Nasua narica; assembly: GCA_028533885.1. NCBI lineage: Eukaryota > Metazoa > Chordata > Mammalia > Carnivora > Procyonidae > Nasua > Nasua narica. The sequence continues at coordinate 71,718,739 of CM052810.1, read as the reverse complement.
AGAATGCATCTCAATTTTGCTTTACAACTCTTTTTATGTAAGATTTTAAATCAAATTTATTTCTTTACAAAGTATGCCGCCTTCCACCATAAACATATACCATGCAAAATGAGTTAATTTTTACATACTGTTCATTTCAAAATAGAATATTTTTCATAAAAATGCTAAAAGCATGATACAGTAACACACTGAAATGTTATGTGAGAAAAAACTATGCATTTCTCAGAAATTCTCATCAGAAATAGCTGATGCATCAGATTTGTGGTTTAATGTAAATATATAATTCCTTAAACGTAATTTTAAATTAAAGATAGCTAACATACAAAATTTTAAATAGAACAAAGACTTTGTTTTAGAATAACAATTATAATGTGATAAAAATCAGTATCTTCCTAGTACTGAAAATCAAACTTCAAAATATGTATTTGACAATAGAGGGATCTAATCTGATTCCGATGACTTAGCCATTCTCAAATTAATTTTTTTTTTAAAATCACCACTTGAGCTGTATTCCTTGGAAACAAACACAACTAGCCTGTCAGACAAGTTTACTGGAGAGACTTATCTAACTATAGGAAGATACTTACAACACCACAAAGTTAATCCATCTTTAGTACTTCTATAAACAACATTCTCAAGAAATACCTAATTCTAAATCACACCAAATCCTCTTTTAACATCCAAACTAACAGTATTAATTTTAAAGGAAAATTAAAAGGGTAAACTCTAGATACTTACACCAAATAATGGCAGGTAAGATTAAAAATAGACATTTTATGAGCAAAAGAGATTTGCCTCCAAACAGGTTTTTTTTTTCCAAGATTCAAAAGGTTTATTTGAAAAAATCAGCACAGGACAAAGATATCCTTAATATTCCTTCTCAGAATATTTAAATATTAAGAATCTATATGAAATGTAGACAGCAACTCTGATTTCACAGAAAGAACATCAATGGTTCATACAAATGTAAACCCATTCCCACATCCCTCCCCAACGTACTATTCTATACACCCCTTACTGACATTAGCTTTCACTAAGCTTCTATCTTCAGTGCTACTGGCAAAAACTAAGAAGCAGAAAATCATTTTAATTTTTAAATGGTTGGGATTAATTAAAGCAACCAAAGTATTACTGTTACAGCAAAGTTGAATAAAACTATGAGAGAATACTAATAACATTTGTAAATTATCCAAAATGATTTCTTTATTGAGATTAAGTAACTACATAGACTTCACAGTTCTATGGCATACTTATATTTAGCTAAAGTCACAAACACATTTTAACATTCACAATGATGAGCATCATCATTACCATTCTAATCTACAAAGCTTATGTATGAATAAAGAAAAATACAAAAACCTCAAGTTTTACAAAAGAAAAACTTTAAAGTCTACATAGATTAACAATAAAACCATTTCTTCCAGGTAACAAGTAAAAGTGTAAAGGCATACCACTGAGGTTTTTTTCTCTAAATAGCCAGGAATGAAAGAATGTTTAATATCTACGACGCTTATTAGGGCCTTCAAAGTTGCCCCCTTGGCTTCCTCTACCAAAACCACCAGGACCACCACTAACAGGACCTACACCACTCATTGGTGCTTGAGGGGTTTCAGAACCTGTTCTACTCCCCATAGGTGATCCCATCTGAGATGATGGTCCTTGAGGAAATCTATCATTGTGCTATAATACCACATAGTAAATATGAAGTCCATTTGGAACGCGCCAAATGTAAGTGACAAGAAAAATTGGCAAAATCCCAAGTGGTGGTGTCATGAAGTTCAGCAGAAAGTCCAGCAGAATCAGGATCACACATAGAAGGAAGAAAGGAGCAATTTAATTAGTTACTACGTTTTAAAAAAAAAAAAAAAAAGCATCTGAAGAGTTACAATTGCTAATGCTATGCCCCAATTTCATGAAAAAAGAATTGATTTTAAGAAGTGAGTGCCATTTAAACCTAATCAGTATTACAATACTGTTCTGATCCTTTTTCTTAAAAGCTTATACTGTGCTGTGTAATAAAAAATATTTTTTTGAAAATCAAAGAGATAAAACTGGGGAGCAGCATCACATTGAAAAAATAAACATTTAAAAGCTTTCAACAGCAATGCTTTTAACAAAGTACTAGTACAAACAGAAAGGGTTATAATTTCAGTATTAAAACTTCTGAGGTGTTTTTCCAGAAAGACTATTAATGGGAAAACAGATATAGTTTTTAAAAACTGACAATTTACTAATATGTACTACTAATAGCACAATTAAATATCTGAATCTTATGCTTTGGAAAACTTTACAACAACAACATATGTTAATCTCAAAGGATGAACTCCCTAGTGCAGTAGTAAAAATGTCACTATGAAAAAGACCAAGGGGGATATTTAAATAAAGGTTACAATTTCAGGGATGGGTGGGAAAATGGGCCAGTTAATATTACTTTAAATTACTACAGACAATTATATGCTACAGAAAAACTTAACCAAAGTTGTCAAAGTTTTTACTTAGCTTTTAGACATTTTACTATAAAATAAAGCCTCCAAAGAAGGAAACAAGTACACTAATTATATCATGCGCCATCTAATCATAGTAGATACTATGGCACTGCCTTTTTATCTCTGTACACAACCACTCATTTAAAAAAACTGTTAGCATGTCCAATTTTTCCAAATTTTTAAAAGACTGCATTTAAAGTAAATAAATTTTAAAATGATGAAACACTATATCCATCAATACTAAGACACATATTCACTTTTAACATCTCGGAAACAGTATGGATTTATAGTTGATGGCATGTTTGAATTTAATTGGCAGTGCGTTTTCTTTCTTAGCAGCAATGGCGCCTTAACATTTGTTGTGGTAATTCCAAAACTAAACTGCCTTTTCAAATATACAATCAGCCAATCTTCCTTTTCTAAATATTATTTAGAACAACCATTAACAAAAACCAAGTGAGAAAATGTTCTGCCAAGAGTCTCATTTAAATAGTGACAGACTTCAAGGAAAATGAGAGAAGTTATCAGTCTTGCTACTAATATTCAAATAAAGTAAGAACTACTGAAAGATTTTGCTTTTATAATTATTTAACCCACACAAAGATATCTTCACACTGTCAAACAAAGACATAAAACTGTGTGCTTTTAAATTTCGTAACAAATAACTAAAAATTCTATAAGACTGCAAAATGTAAATTTAAAATCCACATTAAAACTTTAATGTACATTATTTTAGTTAAAATAAGTTCCCTGAAATTAATCATAAGTGATCTTTTTATTAAAAATGTTTACTAAAAACTGTGTTTTCACCCATACTGGAGTTTCATTCCCCACCAAAGGTAAGGAGTCCACACAGGAAAAGAACACAATCTTAAAATACATGGCCTTTACAGTGAATACTAAGAGGTGGATACACACAAAAGCAATATAAAATTAACTGTAATTAATATGTATCTGCCATATATATGTGGACAAAAACATGCCATGAATGGTAAATTAACTCTTGTTATATGTAAAAATTGCCTTCCATAGGTCAATATATAACTTCATAAAATTACATTTTCTTCACTGCATTTTGACCTTTACCGCCAAAACAAATGATGCCAAATACGTTAAGTGTGAAGTTACCTTTGGGGCAGAAAAGTATATATTACTGAATATAATCAAAATAATGTTTATGATACATTACCACTGCTCCATTATCTGGCATCATTGGAGTTCCCATATTTGCAGCTCCTTCTGGTCCCATGGCAGGACCAGGACCCATTGGTGGGCCAGGTATAGTTCCTCTGTTGTTCATATTCATACCCATCATTGGAGGAGGACCTTGGTTACCAGCAGGTGCTGGGCTAAATGCATCTATGTAAAACAATCTATACTTAGAGCTGTCCTATCTTAGTTTAGTAAACATTAAAAATTTAACAATACTTATGCAAACTATATAACAAGACTATTATCAAAATCACTTTCCTTGAGAATGGGATACTTAATCATCTACTCTGTAATAGAGCATTACCTACACTATAGAATTTTCAACTCCAAATCAAATGTACATAAAACAAATGAGACAGCTATCAATTATTTTAGGATATTTGAGACTGTCAAAGCTTGCAAATTTTTAAAAAAATGAGTATTACTTGCTATAGTCTGCTTTTTTACAAACTACTTTCTTACAATAGTAACTATACTCTACCAGCTTAAATTTACAGCAAAGGATTAGCACTTGGAAACTATAAATATGTATATAAAGCTCACTAAAACTAACCTCTTGACTTTAATGTCAGTTACTGAACATACTCCAAAATTATAGGAGGTACTATTTTTTAACTTGAAACTTTACAGAAATAGGCAATCTACACAACTGAAAAGGGTCATCATGACGAAGCTTTTTAAAAGCAAATATAGATAAAATACTGAGAGCTAATTGAATTTTTTGACATACTAAAAATTCTAGAATAGGGGACAATTGTATATACTTCAAATTTTTCATCAAAAAGGTATCAACCCGGCCTCCTACTAATTGCAATAGTGTTTGAGCTGAAACATATTTATAATGGCTTCCAATACATCATTTTAAGGTATTGTCTTTGAATTTTTTTATTTTTAAAGTACTCATACTTTTTTTCACTAGAAATTCGTAACAAAAAAAAATTCATAACAAAGACTAACTCCAACTTAAAGAGTTTTCTTCTAGTATTTCATTCTATAGGTCAATTTTATAACCCTCAGAAATCAATTTCTCAAAAACACAGTATAACAGGAGATAACATTTTCATTCAAACCCAGAATTCTAATGCAGTACCTAATGCAGCTGACTTCTACATAGGACTGAGCCCAGGGAGCGACTGGGAGGAAAAAGTCTTACTTCCTACCAGTCCCTGGCAATATACAGACTACCACTCTTTTCCAACCCAATCTCTAGGAACCTAGCCACTTCAATGGAAGAAATTATTTCCTTAATCCCAAAATGCTCTTGCTGATAAATCGAACATTGTAACTATCCAAGAATATTTCTATTACCTTAGCATAGCTATAAATAAAAATTTTTACTAGAATTCCACATGTCCCACATGGAAATGAGGAAGAATGGAGACACTATCTATAAGAAATCCTAACTTTCCCTAAAAAGAACAGATCAAGGATTAGCCTTTTCTTCTTTTTTTAATAAAACATAATTTTTACATTTAACTTGCAAAATTCAAATATAACTATACAACTATGGGTATAAGAAAATAAATCAAAAATAACATTTTCAACTATCAGTAATTAGAGTCTTATTTCTAGTAATTAAGATTTTGATCACGCAGCTATAATTAAACTAAATTTAAAGATCTAAGAAATGTTAGAATTATCTGTCCCCTGAAAAACAGTTTTATAATCTATGTTTCACTTGGTAGATACACTGGTGATACACTAGAAGATCCATTACCACATTCTATCAATGTAATTTGATAGGGTGTAACAATTTACTGATTCAACAGTGGCATTCAATTGCATGATAATTGATTCATAACTCCAGTAAGCCACCAGGACAAAGTCTCAGATTGAATAAAATGTATATTAGAGAAAATTAAATGGACTGGACTTAAGAGGAGGTGAAAAAGTCCTCAATTGTAATACGGTTCTCTGATGAAATAAAATCCCATAAAAAATTTTAGTTCTCTTAAATTCCTAACTAAATTAAGGAATCTAAAGGTACGCTCTCATTATTCTTCTGATAAAGTTGCTAACTAAAAGTCAGTCAAAATGTTTTCAAGGTCTTGGCAACATCAGAAATATTTCATTTGCTTCTAATGTTAATGATAATCTAATAATTATAATAGAATTTCAAAGTACCTACAATCCATAACCTCACACTTATAACCCTTACATAAAACCATCTGGATTATATTATATACCATTCTACAACTTACTTTGAGAAGACATAAAACTGAACTACTTGTAATTACTATATATTCATTCAACTGTGTCTCTATAACTTATGTCCTACAACTGTGCCTACAGAACTTATGTATTCTTTGTTCACCAATTAATTCATGTATCCATCATAACTAACTTTACATTAAGATCTTTATAAGTAAGGGACATGTATCATGCTTCCTTTGTATACCAGAGATGCTCAGTAACTTCTTACTGGTAGGTAAGAAAAATGACCAAATAAACAGCAATAAACAATTTTAGATGATCTGATTGGAAGTAGCAAATAAACTGCATAAGAAATAGCAGGAAAAAAGGTTGATCACAGAAAATGTTCATCCCACATATTACCTTTTTTTACTCCATACACTATATAACCTAAGTACTACATGCTAATAATGGTAATGTAATCTTTACAACAATATGTACGTTTTGAGTTACGTAAAGATTTAATTTTGTGACAGCTTCGGTGGGACAATATGAAATGAATATATTAAAAATTTATCTAATAAGTGTATGACATTTCAAATTTACTGTTTCCCTCAACAGTGGAGAAGCTAATGTAGGCACTTTCTTCAAACCTTTACATCAACTCTAAAGATATGCATTAGCCGGGGCACCTGGGTGGCTCAGTGGGCGAAAGCCTCTCCCTTTAGCTCAGGTCATGATCTCACGGTCCTGGGATTGAGTCCTGCATTGGGCTCTCTGCTCAGCGGGGAGCCTGCTTCCCTCTCTCTCTGCCTGCCTCTCTGCCTACTTGTGATCTCTCTCTCTCTCTGTCAAATAAATAAATAATCTTTAAAAAAAAGATATGCATTAGCCCACATGTATAAGACATATCTAATTTCCTTGACATGTCATAGATGCCTCCAAACAGAACATTTCTGTGCACAATAATGGTAGGTTAGGGCAAAATAAGCTAAACATTCAGTAAAATGAATAAAAATAACTCTTACACAAAAGTTACCTTACCAATACAAATTTATAAAATACTCTCAAGAAGTTTAAAAACACTACAAACTCAGAAGCTATCAAATTTCTAAGAAAGGTAAAAAAAAAAAAAAAAAAAAGTCAATTTGAAAGCATGAAATTGGATTAAAAAAAAATGCAACAACATAGCTGCATTACACCATAGAATGACTGAACAGGTTACAGGTTATATCAAAACCTGGTTACAGGTTCCTTTCATTAAATCTATTAAAACATAATATAGCTTTTAGCCTTCAATGAAACAAAATTCTTCTTTAGCATATTATTTTTAATATACTTGTATTCTTTCAACTTAATCTAAGAGATTTCAACCATTACAAGTGTTGGTTCCAAATTTTAGTTTTTACTGATATGTAGATACCACAAACATCACGTACAATTCCCCAAAGATTTACAAGTTACAGAAGGCTTTTGCTTCAAATCCCTACCTCCCATGTTTATTGCTCCACGGGGACCCATATCACCCATTCTCATTTCCTGTTCTCTCTGTAAGTAAGCATAGTTGTCACAGTCAACCTATCGATCTTATGACTTTACAATTCCCATCTAAAATCAAAAAGAAAAGAATAAATTGGGACATCACTTTCCATTAAAAAAAATTAAAATTTTCCAACATGACTTACTTATAAGAACACTGAAAAGAAGCTTCAGTCTTCCAGGTCTGATATACCACAGTGCTTAGAGCACTCAGTTTGTACTACTAGATTATCAATGTGTCAGATTACATAAAATCTACCACAGAATGTTTTTAATGTTCAATAGAGCAAAGACATATGTCTAGATTCCAAAAAAAGAAAAATCTAGTATTAATAGCCACCAGTGCCAATTATTTCTTCCTCCCACGAGGAAATTTTGTCTTAAAACAAATATGACCATTATCCCTTTTATATTCAAATGTATTCAAACATCCAACACAAACAGCTGTGGGACACTAAGTCAAAAATAAAGTTATACAGATCATTTTCATTATTAATACATCTTTGCATTTTTATTCAAATATTTGAGCACTGTTTTACCCAAGACCTAAAGATTTGCCATGAAAAGGCTCCATGACACACCAACAATTATTAAAAGTTTAATATAATACTGCTTCCTTTATTTGAACAAGAGTTTTATTTGGAAATCTAAATAAAAGTGTTATTACACAGTCAGCAAGTTCTGAAACAAAATGCTCTTGAGGTTAACTGTGATACAAAAGGTCATGCAAATGACAAACTTTTAAATTTCAGTAAAATTCAACTACTTCTAAACTCATTTATTAACAGTAGTTATACAGATTTAACTTCAGCGAAATTTCTAGGTGAAATCACCCCACATACCGTAATTCAAATTTGCACTCTTATTTAATGATCTTCTCCATTATCAGACCAGTATGTTAAACGTAGCAATCATAAAACACATCCTGAGACAAAAGTAGCAATGTCTAAATCTTAAAAAGGCACAATTTTTCTTTTAAAAGCAATTTTATTAAGATGTGCTTAAAACTCCACTTAGTGGAGTTTTAAATACAAAATACCCGTGAAAAATACTAGGAAAAAAGAAAAGCCTATGGTATATATGGTAAAGCCTAGTGGCTAGATAAATGCCACTAAGCAGCTAACCACCTGCCTTTATCTAATCTAAGGGACACGCCTCAAAATGTAACTTTTAATGAAGCTGTGGTTAAAAAAAAAAAAAAACCACATAGCATCATGAAGAAATGTTTGTCAATTATGAAGAAAATGTAAATCCCAAATCTTTCTCAAAGCAATTTTTTTAAACTTTCCTAAAACTAAAATTTGTCTCTTCTCAATAAAATGCTTGGTTAGTGATGGATACTACTAACTAGCAAAAGAACTAGTCTATTTCATAGAACAGATTTCTGATAAAGTCATATGGAAAATACTATTTTATGATCACACTTAAGACTATCATCAATAAATCAAATCGTCATTTCCTCATCACTAGAACCTGATAAAATGCAGACTGACTCAACATGTCCAAAATCTTCCAGGTATTATTTATAGCAGATACTTGTTACTGAAAAGCTGGTTCCATTTCAGCACCACAGTAAAATACACGATTTTTTGATCATGACCTCTTTGGTGAACAAGGGTTTAACTTTTACTTTTGGATTTGCCTTAATATAAAAGATGAAGAATGCAATATCTAATCACTAACAAAGGGTAAGTAATTATTGTTTGAGACTTCAATTTTCAAATCCCCCTTAAATATTCTGACATCCTAACTGGATGCCTGTGATTCACTGGTGGGAACAAAGAGAGAGATAACATTTTTATTATCTCCCAATAATTTCATCTGCACCTCTACTTTTCCAAAATAACACAAAGTTCAGTATAATTTTCCAAAGTTCAGTATAATTTTCCAAAATAACACAAACTGTTCTAATTCTATTATTCTATTTTCCTCATTAGAATTCTAAAGATTAACATGCTAAATACATTTATGGATTTTTAAAAAGCTTTTATTTATTAAGTAATCTCTACCCAGCATGGGGCTCTAACTTAAGACCCCAAGATCAAGAGTCACATGCTCTGCCAAGTGAGCCAGTCAGGCACCCCAAGACTTAGGTTTTTTAAGTCAATTATTCAACAGTGGCCATTACATTCCCTTTCTGATGCTCTATTAGAAACTGGTTTCAGGGGCATCTGGCTAGCTCTGTCAGAAGAGCATGTGTCTCTTGGATCTCAGGGTTGTAGGTACAAGCCCCACATTGGGAGTAGAAATCACTTAAAAATAAATATCTTAAAAAAAGAAACAACTGGTTCTCCAGTTCGAAAATGTCTTTCTTTAAATGAAATAATGAGAATGTCTTACAATAATCCATGCTAATGTAGCATATCACTGCATTAAAATACCTATATATGCATATATAAATTTTTTATATATACATTTTTCACTATACATACACTCAATTTCTTTAATACTGTTGATTTTTCCTTAAAGAAAATTACTGAGTACTATTTTATACAGCTTTTAGAAGACGCAAAAGAAGTTTTCAACTTCCTAGTCATATCTTAAGATTATTGTCATTTTCTAGAAATTCACCAGTACATACTTCTAGTAAAATGCAAAGGTCAGAGATTATATTTAAAGGTAGTGGTTAGCAATGAAAATTAAGACAGTATTTCTCACTGTAACTTGATTTATCAATTATCAGTAAGGAGAAAGTTCACTATTAACTGTGTACCCACCCAAAAAGCAATACACAAGGCCCTCACATCTATGAATTCTAATATTTGAAATTAGAACTGGTGCATAATATACATAGTATTTCTGGAATACAAATTTTAATGCTTTATTACTTTACCAAAAATTAAGAGTTATGATTTTAACATGAAAGAACTTACATGTAAAAAAAATCTCGATAAAGACTGTACTGCAATAATAAAGCTATGATTAAAATGTAAAACTTGGTTTAAATGATTCAAATAATTCAATTATTCTTTACAGCAACTCTATAAATTAGGTCTTCTGTTACTCTATTTTGGAGATCATAAAACTGAGGCACAGCACTGTTAAATAACTTACTAAAGGTTGAACTGACATAAAAATTCTGCCAAAATAGAATTCACTGAGTTTTTACCTTCACAAAACACCTTCATTTTTTTTCCAAGGATCCCAACAAAACCTAACAAAAGGCAAGATTTTTAGTTTATTCTTAATCATAAGTTGTGTCTTTCCATTAAAAGAATTATATATATGTATTTCTGAGCTTGTCACTGAGTATGCTTAAATTCACAGTTGACCAAAAAAGCAAGCAAAGTATGACTTACTTCCAGAACCACATATCAAAGCAGCATTCCATTAAAACAACAGATCTCAGTGTGGCTGGAGGAGTATTGAATCCACAAGACCCCTTCAGGAAGTGCACAAATTTAAAACTGTTTCATGTCTTACTAAACATTAGAACACAATTATAAAACTATGATCTAATTGGGCTTTTCAGTCTATCAACAGAGGTAGGGATGGTACGCAAGCAATTGGGAGGCAAAAATCTTGTCATTTTAGCACAAATCAAGGCATTTACATTCAATTTTTACTAGAAACTATCATTGTTGCAAGGGAGCAGCAGGTAGAACAGCAGAGGAGAGACTGTCTGCCCAAACAACTAATTTTAAAATTCCAACTACAATATGTAGTAGATGAATATGTAGATGAAGCAGTTAAAATTATTTTTATTGAAACATTACGTGTTTTTTAATAATCTACGCAACAAAACAGGATATATACATAAAGCACTTCTGTATTCTGAAATAGGGTGGTTCTTCAAGAAAAACATTCGTATGACTGGGCTGTAAACTGAACAAGACTGCATCTGACAAACTATGATTACTGTACAGGTATCCCTTGTTTTTCAAAACTGTGTATTATGCCACTTGGCTTTTATGAAAGACCTATATTGTAGTACCTGCTTTTGCTAACCAAAAAGGGATTCTCACTTTTATGGAAAAAGGCAAAAAATGAATATAAAGTTCAGTGTTTTGTAGAAAGCAATTTTAGAGGCAGCACAACAAACCTAGAGCAGCAAAAGGTGCTACCACCAAGCACCTTCCCTGGGAACTATACTTAGCATCTAAACATCAAGCTGCCATAGCTTTGAACTGTGTGTGAACATCTGATTATTTATTCCGTGGATCAGTTAGCAAGATGTGTACTAAGGTATCAGAGAGGCCAAAGAGTTATAATTTGGGTTTAGAAACTCTCCAAACATTTTTCATATAAACATTAACAGTAGTTGCTTCTTCATTTTATGCCATTTTGGCTTACAAAAGGTACCACAGGAATGTTATACTTTGGGACAGCATTTGGCAGACATTTTCTGACAAGATTAGTGGCTGATATTAAGAAATATGATTTGTTTTTAATTCTCTGTAATAAACTACATTAAAATTTAGAAGATAGGCATAACTCAATGGATCAGTATTTTTCTAATGTTTGGTAATGGACATTACAAAAATCATGCATGGGTAAAAAATCCATTCAAAGTTCAAGTCAGCCCAACAGACTGTAATGCAATGAAGAAAAAAATAGCTATAATTATCTGAAAAGGTTAAAATATACTCATCTCCATTTCACTAATTACTTATCTAAGTAAAGCCAGATTTTCTTCATGCACTTTAGCCAAAAGAGCATTCTGCAATAGATGGAATGCAAAAGCAAATATGGGAAGCTAGCCATTTCTATAAAGCCAAACATTAAACAAATTTACAAAACAGTAAAACAATACCACTCCTCCCACTACATTAAAGTGGAACGTCAAGGAAATCAGCAAAAATGTAAAGTGAGGCCAGTGTTCCCACTACATCTCATTTTCTTTCAACTTTCTCTCTTATTTTCTAATATAGTAAACACTGATGTAACAAAATAAAACAAAAGCTCTTAGGGGTCTTAGATAATTTTTAATAGTGTAAAAAAAACTTCAAAACCAAAAAGTTTAAGAACCAATGCTTTTAAGTGCCAGTCAGTATTTGTTCATGAAAATAAAAGCAGAAAATTTGCACTAATGTAACTAAACCAGTGCAGAACTTGACATTATTTTATGTAAAAGAAGATCTTTTCCTTTAACACTTAATACTCAAAATATCAACCTGTGAACTTAAAGATATTGTAGTTTTTTTAAATAACCAAATTTAAAGAATTCATACAGTACACAAAGGTGAGGCTAAAATAAAGTATAATATGAATGCCTAAGGTTTAGAAAACAGTGCACTACATAATGATTTAACATGATATCAACTGAAACATTTCACAATCAATGATAAAGATATATTCATCTGACACTAAGTAATCTAAATTCCTGTTTGAATGGATGCAGTCTTAATGACCACGATCATTATTCTTTAATTTGTAAAGATCTTTCACATACATTTCGGAATGTGATTGTCAAAGGATCACCATGTACCATCTAGGTTCAATGTCTTAATAAAGAAAATACTAAAATTCCTGATGTAGAAACAGTGACACAGAACATTTAAATCTACTAAAGGAAACATAATTCTAAATGTCTTAAGTTCTGGGAAGTAACAAGACTTAACTTTTTTGTAATTATTTCTAAAATTAAACTATATTTAGTACTTGGAAATATATCTTTCCCTTCACTAGAAAAGTTTACATGAAAGAATAAAGATTATTAGATAGCTAGTCAAGCTTTCAAGAGAGAAATTAATTAGCAGTTGAAATACTATTAACAGCTGAAATACTATCTAACAAACAGGATATTTGGAAGTAAAAAATGAAAGAAAAGTCAATTACATGAAATATTAAGAAAATGGGTATAAAGAAAAAATTCCAAAATAAAAGGCAGGCCTCTTTGCCAAGAAATTATTGACTCACTTAAAAAGTTTTACAATACTGAAGGGTATATGCATCAACAAAGTAATCTTTTCTTAATAAAAATGAAGTAGTTTTCAACTAAAAAGACATGTTCCCACTGATATAAATAATAGCATGCAAACTTTCAAACATAACAAACAGAGAATGCTTGGAAGACTTGACATTTTTACTTCAAGTAATTAAAAACAATAATTTCCAAAACATACTACTCACTACTAGACCCGAGAGGGAAGGGGATATGTTTTAAGTAACCTAAGATAATCTTTCAATATATACAATCTATGATGGTTTTTTACCCTCAATCTAAATTCCATGCATTCCATGATAACTGCACCCATGAATACCAGGAAAATGTTCCTCAGTTTAATGACTATTAAAATGAAATTTTATACCATGGATCATTAGGGAATTGCAAATTAAGACAAGAATGAGACACCACAACACACCAATCATCATGACCAAAATCCTAAACACCCAACAACACATAGTGCTGACAAGGATATAGAGAAATACGAATTCTCATTCACTGCTGATAGGGATAATAAATGGCATATTCACTTTGGAAGACAATTTAACAGTTTCTTACAAAACTAAAGATACTCTTATATACGTACCAATTCAGCAACTATACTCCTTGGTATTTACACAAAAGAGTTGAAAACTTATGACCACACAAAAACCTGCACATGGATGTTTATAGCAGCTTTTTCGTAACTGCCAAAACTTGGAAACAACCAAGATGTCCTTCAGTAGATGAATGGATAAATAAACTGTGGTACATCCAGACAATGAGACATTATTTAGCACTAAAAATAAACAAGCTATCAAGCCATGAAAAGACACAGAGTAACCTTAAAATTCTTACTACCAAAAAGTCAGTATGAAAAGGCTACATATTATATGATTCCAACTACAAGACATTCTGGAAAAAGCAAAACTATAAAGAAAGTAACAGAAATCAGTGGTTGCCCAGGATTAGGAAGGAGAGAGAGATGAACAGGCAGAAGGCAAAGGATTTTTAAGCCATTGAAACTATTTTGTATCCTCTAACGATGGGTACACGTCATTATACATTTGTCGAAAGTCCACCGATTGTCCAACACCAAGAGTGAACCCTAACATAAACTGTTTTCTTTTGGTGATGAGGATGTGTCATTTTGATAGTGAAGGACTCTGGATGTATGCTGGGGGAAGGAGGTATATGGGAAATCTCTCTCTTTAGCTCAATTTTGCTATGAATCTATAACTACTCTAAAAATTAGCCCATTAAAAATTTTATTTATTTGTCAGAAAGAGTGCAGGCACAAGCAGGGGGAATGACAGGTAGAGGGAGAAGCAGGCTCCCCACTGAGCACAGAGCCTGATGTGGAACTGGATCCCAGGATCCTGGGATCATGATCTGAGCTGAAGGCAGATGCTTAAACGACTAAGCCACCCAGGCGTCCCTATTAAAGATTTTTAGTGTTTCTTTTTGAATAACCAATCTCATATATATATGAATTTATACTGTAAGTTTTAGTCACAAATAACAAAGATTACTTATTAAATTTCAAATCAGAAATAAGAGGAAACAAATGTAAATAGGGAGACTTACATCTTAGCTCACTATATTCATTAACCTCAAGACACGTACCTCTTAATCTAGATTCACTCAATGTATTTTTAAACCCTGATTTGGGTACCCTTCAAAGATTATTCTGGTATCACTATCAAATTCAGAAATTAATTGCAGCTTTTTAATAACTAGGGTGGTTTTCTAACTGAAGATTAATTAAATCTAACTACATATAATCACCATGTATCAAGAGACAAAGGAATAAATATTTAAACAAATTAATTTTTTAAACAAATTTATATTCAACTGAGAGTATTTTTAATCATGTACCCAAGGGACATTTTCAAAAATTATCATTATGATCATTACTTTTCAATTGTCATGGCAAACTAAAAAGATGCTTTGAAAAACTGAAATTGATTAGGAATATTCTTCAGATTTCGTTATTTTATCCTAAACTCTTAAAGAAATCAACCACGATGGTATCAGCGACAGCCACAAACACAGTATTTTGAATAGTATCCTATCAAAAAGTTCACATAATACTGGTAATTGGTTTGCATTTCTTCACCCATAACCTCTTAACCAGTACATTTCCTTATCAAAGTCAAAATAACTACCTATCATAACTGGCCAGACCAAGGTATGAAAGATGAAACAAAAGGACAAATATAAACAGTACAAGAAGAAATGCCAAATTGGCCCCATCAACAGAAGAAAGCAGTGGAAGAAACAAACAAAAGCACATGTGTTCCGACGTATAAAGAATTAAAGTATATACTTAATGGGGAATCATTTTGTTAATGATACTAGGCACTAAATTATTTTAGCAGTATGCCAGAAGCTTTGAAATTTTAACAAATTATATTTTTCCTAAGTAGATAACTCAAAGCAACAGGTATAATTACAGTAGTTTAAAAAATATTTAAGTGGTAACTAAGTAAACTCCAAGCATTTAAAATACACAATTATAAGAGAAACTACTATAATAGGCCTATCAATTGTTTAAAAGCAGAATTTTAAAAAGCAGTAATGGGCCAAATGAGGAAGTTACTTTTTGAGAAACATGGCAAATTTCCAACCAGAAAATAGAGAATGTGTAACATGGTGTATAATAAAGTGCACGATATCATAAAACAAAGTATAGGCAAACTTACCCATATACTTTCAATTACTTGAAATTTTAACAGAAATAAACACATTTCATCAACAGAGCATGCTCACAAACCCAAGTTCCTACCCCTATCACTAATAGTTAGATAATAACTACACAGAGATAATAACAGTCACATTTATTTAGTCAGATTTGATATAAAACTCCGGCATTTCAGGCGATACTACAGAACTTCATGTCCTCAATACAAAGTACAGAAGATGCTAGATGGAGACTGACCTAAAAAGTATTTTTTTTTTTTTTTTTTTTTTACATAATCACCTTGTAGAACAACTCCTGTTTCAGGGGGGCTCTAAGTGTAACATTAGTCACAAAGCAGAAGTAACAAGTTAAATCTTTATGTCTTCCTAGAATCTTTTTAACTCAAAGTATTAATACCTAAAAATTCTTATTTATATCACACATATGTGACATCTCAAAAAGGGTTTACTTTAATTGAACATTTCTATTTGCCAATCTTGACTTTCCTCTTCTCAACCCCTCCAGAAAGGTAAACATTAGCTGAAAGATCTTACCATTCTGAACAAAGTAAGATTAGAAGAACTTACCATTTCAAATAAAAAGACATGATGTATACCTACAACATAGTGGAATAATAAACCAACCATATTTTTTTAAAAAATCCAAAATAAGTTCCACAACAGTGCTGAGGCTACTCAATGCACTCTTCACAGTCCCTAGAGCAAAGAATTTTTCTCTAAACTCTCAAAACATTTTAGCTCTATTTCTGTATACTTTACACAGATACTCTGCACCTAATTCTGAACGACCTGACCCTGAGCTTGATTCACTTCTGTATCCTCCATGGTACTCAGCACTCTGTTCTGTAACAGTAAAACAGTAACCAAATTTTCTTACTAAATGGAAACCTCTACATCTTCCTGTAAGTCTAACACTCTGATGGGATATTCAAGTGGGATCTGAATAATGAAAAGTTAGGTGTGCTGAAAACCAAACAAAAAAATAAATATATTTGGCTATTTTTGAAAAATTAACTCTTTGTTATGTGATTCCATATGAAGTCTACAAACATGTATCAATAGTCTTAACACCACCTATGTTTCAAAACTACAGATGCTTAACATCTGAGACATTAGTATTCAATAAAAACCAAAGTATGGTGACCCAAAAAGAACAGTGAAAATCTCATGACTGAGAAGCACTGATATTTGAAAAACAGGACACCAAACAACTATTCTCCCAATCTGTGTCTAAGTAACTACAATATGACAAATACAAAACTCTCAAACTCAAAAAATTCAAAGAGCCAAATTAGTTGGCAACAAAGTCAGAAAATAATTAGAATGCAATGTGGTAAGTACTAAAAAAGAATACGGAAAATGATACAACTGAGGTGTGTAGTCAGAGAAGATTATGCATGCACTGAGTACATTCTCCAGGAGAAGGAAAGAGATACAGAAATTTTTCTTATTATAAGCCTCTCTGAAACTCTAATAGAAGACAAAAAAAGACACTAGTCATCTAATAGGACATAGAAATAATTAAGTACAATAAAGTGACTTCCAGTAAAGTGTGTGTAGAGTTTAAAGAAGACTCAGTAAGCATTTCCCTTTGGAATTATGTGGAAGTCTTTAAAATATGAATGAAAAAACTGTTATTTATAATCATAACATATGACTGGGACAACCATCGATTCTGCTTTTGCCTGAGCTAGCCCGTTTTCTGCCTGCTATAAAAAGAATGTCATTTTATAAAAGATGTATATTTTTATTAAACTAATTAAAATTTTTTATGTATACACTCATAATTTAAAAGTTGAGATATAATAAAAAAATCGGTCACACTTCCATCTACTCGATTCCTTCTCCCAGAGGAAATGACTTTATGCTCTTTTCAGATTTTGTCTCCATATTTTAAATGATATAATTTTATTGTTCTTTTAAAACACTTTTAGTTTAGATATCAAAATTTTTAGCTAAAGAAATTAGCTCTTTTATATGCACCCACTCCCCCCATTTTTCTCTTTTCCCATCTTCTGCGTGTAGTTCTTCCACAGTTGATTAAATCAATATTTAGTATCTACATTACTATTACCTTTTAAATATGATTCTCAATTGGGCAATTTATTGTGCTCATATTTAAATAGTACTCATATTCAGCTGTCCCAGTCTGAATGAAAATTGTTATGTTTTCCCCTACATATGATCTATTATTACTAAAACTATTAAAAAATCCTTTGAGACGTTTCAAAGAGAAGTAAAAAGATCAAAGATTTCCATAGCTGGTTAAAATTGATACAGATCTTCAATCCAAATACTCCCAGTTGTCAAAATCCCTAAAGATCATTTCCAAAGTACATGTAAACATTACAAATGTAAACAAACATCTATAAATTTTTGTTTTCACTTAACTACAAGTCTAATTCCAATTATGCTCCATCCCAAATATTCAGAAAAGTTCCTGGCTCACTGTAAGAAACACATTAAATTATTTTAGTAAATAAATAAATGAAAACATTAATAAAAACCTGGTTACAACTAGAGCATTATATGGGAAACTACTGCAATATAACTAGTGTAATCAATTTTGATCTTTATCATCATTTCAAAATCACTGGAACTGGGCTGTCATTATGAACAGCAAGAGGTCTGCCCAGCAAGTTAAACCTAAATCTGACACCAAACCCTACAGCAAATAATTTTTCAGTTATTTCCACAGAGTAATGAAGATAGTATAAAAACTCCTTGTGAAATACGTCCTTTGTTTGAATGCTTCAGGTGTTTAGACTTCCAAAAAACAATCTTCTTCTGCAATACAATCAAATCACTTGTTAGAGCTAAATAATTCATAGAAAGAGGAGTAATGGCCAGGTGAAAACCACAAAACGACAACTTCTCTCAAAAATTCAAAAATCATTTCAGAAAATATATTTGTACCTACTCGTTAGTAATTAATGATTATGGTCGATTCTCTATGTCAGCACCTATTAATGAAACTTTATTACTGGCTAGAGTTTCTGTTTCGAGTTTTGTACATGGCACATCAGGGAAAGCTGGGTTATAATCAAATCAGAGAAAAGAAACGATGCCCACTCAAGAAGCAGGAAAGGGCTAACATAAAGAAATGGCTGATTAAATAGGCCAAATCTGGAAGTACTGATCAAGAAAGGGTAACATCTGAAAGAACAATGTTTTATGTCTCTACTAAGAAAACATTTGAAAACTCGGATAATCAGCTATGGGATAGTGAGGCTTTATCAGTTCTTCCAGTAACTTTTGCTCTGATTTATAACCATGACTACCAATAAACCTTCAGGACACTAATTTGGATTCTTCAGTGACCTTGATTCTAGGATATGAGATGCTCTGTTCAATAAGCCTTCTAAAAACACTGGAAAAAAACATATTAATTAATAAATTTGCATTTTAATTCACAAACTCTCTGAGTTTGGTTAACATGAGTCACTTTTTATAGATTTCTCCCAACTCTCAGACTGGAACTAGACCAGGGGTGGGCAAACTTTTTTGGTAAAGAAACAGATAGTATGTATTTCAGGCTTAATAGGCCAAAGAGTCTTGATATAGTCTCATACAATTGTGTCATGACTAGTCAATCTACCACTTTTGGACAAAGCAGCCATAATCAAAACAAACACAACTGTGTTCCAATAAAATCGCTCCCAAAACAGGCAGTGTTCAGATTGGCCTGGCTTACCCTAGTCTGTCAACCCCCAGTCTAGATGAAATACTTAAAAAACAAAAAGTTAATGCATCATTTGAGACAATACCTCCTCCACATATAGGCTGAAAGCTCAACTAAAAGTTGTCACACCAAAATCCCACAGAGCACTAGTCACACAGAATGATGAGGTACTTCCAATCAAGTGCGTGAATCCTATCCTCCTCTTTGTTGACTGGCTCTGACCCTCCCTTCAAACACCCAGGTTCCATAAAAAATTCAACTACTAATATTCTTACTTCAATATTTCAACTATGTCTCATTTCAAGATACAGCCAATGGTCTTCTATCTTTGCTAATGAATATAAGCAGACTGAAGAGCTGCATAAAATCCAGATTCCAGGGCTCCAACTCAGGCCCACTGTATCATAAATATCTGCTGAACTGAACTCAGACATTTTTCTTTTTTAAGTTCGGAAAGATGTGCTCCAAAGGTTGAAAACTACTAAATTTAGCAAAAAATGTGATCAATGGAGAATGCATCAGATTCTACTGTAATCATGAAACACATCAATTTGTAGGTTGGAGACCTAAGGGGAACAACCTACATTATAAAAGTCTGAGTGTTTATCATGCACTATTTGAAAAACACTACCATGGAAGAGGCATCACACCCTTAGCCTCTGGCTACATCTCCTTAATGCTCTTGGCCTCACTATATAATATACTGGGTAGCTACAATGGAACTACTCTAAGAAACATAATTGAATCAAATTTTTGCCCTAGCATATAATACATTTATTTCCAGGTTTATTATGCACATGTTTTGTTTAAACACCCAGGGTTATTCCCACCTACTCAAAACAAAAATAAAAATTATTCACTATCATTTCATGCATGTATTTCAAAACAGATCTGAAGGGCTATTCTTTCATTCACTAAAAACCAAACATTAACTTTTAACTCCTAAAGTTTTAAAATAAAATAGCATCCCATATAAACACTACCCCAATTTACCTAAACAAAGTATTTTATAACTACTTGATACAACTACTTAAAGCTAGAATGAAATTTAGATGTTTTTACAATATTATCATTTTCCCAAGAAAGCCAAGTTTACTCTAAGAAACTGCATTAAAAAAATATTCTAAATAAAATCTCCACTTTACTCCAATGCAAATTGAATCCACAGATAAAGGTATGCTGCAGTACTAAAATGTTTAAACTACTTCGTCTATACTAAGTGGAGCAACCTAATATAAAAACAATCACAAACATTCATAAGAGATAATCTCATACATTTTTACACCAACACTGTAACTTACTGTGATGTGTCCAAAAGCTATAAAATTGTGGTAAATAGAAAATTTTCAACCTACTAAGTACTATCAAGAAAATGGTTCATTACCCTCTACACTATGGTAAAAGTAAAGATAAACCTAAATGCATTTAGGACACAATATAAAAACATATACATTGTTATGCTTGTCAAAAATACATTATGCTATGAGTGAAAATTAACATGTTTAATTTATAATTACCAGAGCTATCAAAGAGCTTGACTACTTCTAAGAAACAAGGTATGAAATAAAAATGACTTCTAGTTGATTAAGTGCTGACATATCCTTGAAACACTTAAAAATAAATCTGTCATTAAATTATGATAAAGTTGAAGGCTAACAAAGAAAAATATGACCAGACATGATGTATGTTTTCCCTCATATTTTATTACATCTTAAAAAATTACTTTTCAAGACACAGAATACGGAAATCAGTTTTTATTTTCTACTTCAAAGTCCATTCTATCATTTGTGTTAGAATATTTCTAATGGGAATATTAGAAAGAAATGAGAGGTGGCATCTTAAACCAAGTAAATCTGCTTTATACTAATTACTCTTACTACTTGGGCAAGCTGAACACTTACCATTTGATTCCTCCCTTTAAACTGAACAGTGAAAAAAGAGAAAGCACATAAGAGGGCCTAATTTCAAAGCTTTTAAAAACAAAAACAAACATTAACAATTTTTTCCAAAGACAGTGTGCAAAATAAATGAAGAATAACTGATACAACAATTACCTCAATGTTTCTTCTATTAACACAAAACAGTCAAGACCTATAAAGAACTTTTGTTAATATTTCTTTAGTGCTTGATTAGCTTTTATTAACAAGCATTATGAAGCTAGGAACCAAATAAAACTGATACCAAAATGATGCCAAACTTTTGTCTATCCATAATTTCTACCACCAAAAAATCTAAAAATCTGGCAAAGACTATACTTCCCCTAAATATTTAATTACATTGTTACATACTATTTTAAATATGGTTCCTTTTCAGAAAATTAAGAAGATAGTAACTTTGTGGCCTAACAAGAATATTAATTAAAAACATAAACAGAAACATAAAACAAAAAAACCCAGCACCAACTCTCCAGCCCAGGGTTCAGCAAACTTCTTCTGTACAGGGTCAAAGAGTAAGTATCTTGGGTTTTGTGAGTTACAGATACGCTAATATTTTTTAATTTTCCTTATCCATCAACTCTCTAAAATGTAAACACCATTCTTAGCTCTGTGGAAGAGTGGTATGAACCTGGGCACTGGTCGGTCCTAGGCTATAGTTTGCTGATTTCTGCTCTACCCAAATTAATTTTACGATGCTTCAGATATACAACATATACTTTTAACTACTTGAAAACAAAGATATCTTAATATTAAAATATATCATCTACATTTTCTAAGAGTATAATCTGGTGAAACAATAAATGATCTATTTTTTAAATGCTTCAATAAACCCACCATGAGTATTTTATATGTAGTTCATTTATTCTCAAAGTTCATTGGTAATTTGTAAAATTTTACCGACCATAAAATTAATTTTAAACATACAATGTTTTAAAAACAAGAATTTGCAGTATTTCAATTTTAAATTGTAGCAACATTTCCAAATAATTTTTGAATAGAAAAGTAAAATTAAATCTGTCCTTCATTAATTATACCTATAGTAAATGCCACTGAATATAAAAAACACTGGTATGAGTTTTAAAAAACTATGAAATGATTTCAAAGAATAAAGAGTCTGCAAACTTATGATATAGCCAACTTAAATGTAACAGCAGAATACATTTTACTTAATCATTTATTTTTAGTTCCTTAAATGATTTATATATATGACATTACAAACAGCTACACATGTGCTCCAAGAATGCAAAATTTATGCCAAAAAAATATTAAGAAAGCTAATTCCACCAAATTTGACTATAAGCAAGCACTTGAGGAAAAGAAATGTTCAGGTACATAAAAGGACAAGGAAGAATTTCCTAATCCTCAATGGAACAAAATAAAGTTTCCCTAGGAAATGTTTCATATGTGGTTTATATCTTGATTATATTTGAAAATAAAAACTTAGTCACTAGTTTTCAAAATATGGACCAAAAAAATTTTAATTCCACATACTTTCATAACATCATAAAATATCCTCACATTGATAAATCCAACAGATTTATGTTCACATGTAACAACCAAAAGACCTAAGACCACATTTAAAATACAACATAAGCAAAGACTATGCATCCAAATAGGAAAAAAGAGAATTGCAAAATGATGCTAGAAATTAGAAGAAAATTTGCAATGCTTGAAAACTCAACTAACTTGATAATGGAATTTAAAAATCAATTAAATTAAACCTTTAGTATGACTTATAAATAGTAAAAAACTTCTCTAATTGAATTTAAATGCCACATAATTTTTAGTCAGGGTATTTACTTGATGCAAGCAAGATAAAAAATTTCTTGTTATTATACAAGTTGGATGTATTTTACTGTGTGTATTCTTTTTTAGAAAAGCATTTTAAAATTTTTCAAGGAACACAAGAATGGGGACAGAAGGTCAGCAAAAGAGTCACTGACTTGAATTAATACTATTAGCCTCAGAAACTTATTCACGAATCATGACTTTTAAATAGCTAGGGAAGAAAAAAACCAGTAAATATTTTTCAGAATAATGACTATTAAAATGGCATTCATCTAAGGTGAATAATAAGACTCCTTGTTAGTTCACATTAAGAACATGGGGATTTTAACACATCTGAAGTATCCTTGTTTGCCTTATCATTTTGCCTTCCCAAAAAAACCTAAGTCAGACCAAATCTTTAGAACACCAGCATAGGAGAAATTCAGGGATAGAGAAACTTATTAAACATCACTGCAAGGATAAATTCAACAAAATTCAGGAAGTGAGAAACGACAACAGTCTGTTTCTTTAAAAATTAAGGAAAAAGTTTAAAAGGTGAAGAGAAAACCTACAGACTAAACCACTGGATTTGTCAGCCAATTTGAACCAGTTGTAAACAAAATAAAACCTTTATAAAACCTGGGCAAATGTGGGCTTTTACTAGTTAATATTAAAGAAGTGACAATTTTTAAGATATGACAAAGATATTTTTAAAGAGTACTTATTTTCTAGGGATACATACTGAAATGCATATTATTAATATCATATAAAGTCAGGGATTTAATAAAAAATAATTCAGGAAAGTGGGTATACTTAAAGATGAAAAGATCAGCTATATGGTGATAACTGTCATGGTTGGGTGATGAGAACATACTGGTCTACATTTGTATATATCTAGTATCTTCCAATATAAGGAATTTTTATTTATTTCATTCCATTAAGTTTATTTATTTAAATCATCTCTACGCCCAACATGGGGTTTGAACTCACTACCCCAAGACCAAGAGCTGCATGCTCTTGAGCCATGCCAAGTACCCCTAAAGAGTTTTTATTATCAATAAATGTTGAAAATCAAGCAAGTAGAGATGATAGATTTATCAAGAGTTCTAATTTAGAACCATATATTAAAAAAAGGTAAAAATGGAGAAAAATTTAACATCCTTTTTTACAAAACATTAATAGTATCTTCAGAAACTACTTTTAAGTTATTACCTGTAAGAGGTTAAGAAAATCATTAGTTTAACATAAACAAATATGACAAATTCAGAAACATTTAAAAATATATTATATAAACCAATACCCAAAGAATTCTAAATATGCCCTGTCCACCTAACAAAATAAAATAATTTCAGTTAACTAGTATTTTACTTACATTTTCCATATAATTTGGCTTAAAGCCCTCTTGTTGTCGCCTCAGTTCCTCCTGTTCTCTGTGTCGGATCATTTCTTCCTCACGGCGTCGATGCTCTTCCTCATGTCTGAAAGATTTTTAAATAAAAATTTCAGCATAGTTCACATATAAGCCATAATCAGGTATTTTATTCCAAGTAAATCAAAATCATTTACACAAGTTAGTTGATACAGAATCTGTACATGAAGACTGGCTTACTATATTTACTTTCCTTCTTCTAGTTTGCTCTAAGCCTTTAATAAAAATAACCCAAAGAAATAAAGTAACTGGGATAAATTAAAAAACAGAGTAATAACATGTAACTAAGATGGTTAATGTATTCTATTACATAGTATTCTATTACATACATATTAATACTCAAACATGTATTCTATTACTGTATAAAGAGAAAAGCCTAGGATCTATCACGGGCATTACAGAGTTCTTAAAGGCACTCAGAACCAATTCTGATAGAGGCTACCACAAAGAACAAAACTGCCTAGTCAAGAAAAATCTATCTTGTGGCATGCCTGGGTGGCTCATTTGGTTAAGCAGCTGCCTTCAGCTCAGGTCATGATCCCAGCGTCCTGGGATCAAGTCCCACATCAGTTTCCTTGCTCGGCAGGTAGCCTTCTCCCTCTGCCCTGCCTGCCACTCTGCCTGCTTGTGCTCTCTCTCTCAGACAAATAAATAAATAAAATCTTTTTTAAAAAATCTATTTTGTGTCAAAGGAACCCTTAACAAACCCTCTCTTCCCCAATTTATCAACCCACTGAGGAAAACCTCTGGAATAGGTGTCAGCCAACCATCTGTTTTTATAAATTAAATTTTAGAAGACAAACACTTACTTAATGTCTATAGCTACCTTTGGACCAGAGCAGTGCTGAGTAGTTGAGACAAAGACCATCTGACCTATAAAGCCTAAAATATTTACTAATTAGCCCTTTCTCAGAAAAAGTATGCCAACCTCAGCCCTAGAGGTATGTGGGAGAAAAAAATAATTGAACTATATGTGTGCAGAAGTACAAATAAGTCAGTAATTACTTATGATTAAGAGAAATAAACCTACTAAATAATATTGAATAAACTCACATTATACTGATATCTATGTCAATGCAAATTTTAAGTATATATGCCCTCTACTCAAAAACAAAAAACAATTTCAATAGTAAACACTTTATATAATACTGATGTTCTCATTAAGTCTCATTTTCTAGGCTGCTTTTATAAGTACCTCCCTACACTAAGTCTAATACTCGAATTGCAAGATACTCTGTTGTTTCCCCTGTAGAATGCTTCCCCTAAACACAAGTACATGAACTAAAAAAAAGTGGTATTTCCCATAGACAACAGAAAACCCAGCTGTTAGAGGAGTCTGGGTAGGACCACAAAGTAACAATGTTCCAAAGGGATTTTAAAAAATATCTAGAGTATTTTGAGATTTTTGTCTAAATCCCCAATATACATTTCTATACAGGTAAACTGAATATTCAAAGTGGGCAATCCACTTCTTAGACATTAACACACTCATAAATTTTAAGTAAAGAAAATACTTTCATATTCACACAGCTGAAAATGTATATAGGTACAGGTAAAAATCCTCCATTCAAAACTCCACTACGGGGCGCCTGGGTGGCTCGGTGGGTTGGGGCCTCTGCCTTCGGCTCGGGTCATGGTCTTGGGGTCCTGGGATCAAGCCCTGCATTGGGATCTCTGCTCGGCGGGGAGCCTGCTTCCCCCTCTCCCTCTGCCTGCCTCTCTGCCTGCTTGTGACTCTCTCTCTCTCTGTCAAATAAGTAAATAAAATATTAAAAAAAAAAAACTCCACTACTACACATTTTGAAACTGATTGTTTCCTGAATAGTATATGGACCCTTCAAAAAGGGTCCATATACTATTATTATATTACTAATAGGATCTGGGATGAGACCCAGCAATCAAACACACTGGTATTTCTGCAGTAAGATGAATATTCACTTTTGTGAAAATAGTAAAGGTCTGATATGACCCCAACATGAATGCAGGTCAGGTTTTGCCATCAAATAGGCTATCAGATCCTGCCACTAAATGATGCATGAAAAAGCTTTTGGTTTTCAAAGTTTTTTGGGCTCAGAATTACAATGGCCTTATTCAGAGATAACTTATGACACGTAATAGAATTTTAAATGGGCAAGTCCATTTCCAATAAACTAAAAAGAAATATCTACATAAATATGCAAGAATATATGTACACATAGATACAGTGTATACATTGTGGCATTAATTAAAGGCAAAAAGTTGGGTGCCTGGGTGGCTCAGTTAGTGAAGCGACTGCCTTCAGCTCGGGTCATGATTCTGGAGTCCCGGGATGGAGACCCACATCGGGCTCCCAGCTCCATGGGGAGACTGCTTCTCCCTCTGACCTTCTCCCCTCTCATGCTCTCTCTCTCTCTCTCAAATAAAGAAAATCTTAGAAAGAAAGAAAGAAAGAAAGAAAGAAAGAAAGAAAGAAAGAAAGAGAGAGAGAGAGAGAGAGAGAGAAAGAAAGAAAGAAAGAAAGAAAGAAAGAAAGAAAGAAAGAAAGAAAGAAAGAAAGAGGAAGGGGAAGGGGAAGGGGAAGGGGAAGGGGAAGGAAAGGAAAGGAAAAGTTGGAGACATGATCAATTAAAAATGGAAAGTAAGTATAGCTCACTGATGCCAAGAACACAAAACAACTGTTACAAAGGCACATTTGCATTTACTGACACAAAAGAATATCTAAAATATAGCTGTCAGAAAAAAAAAAAACAAGTAAAAAAAGAGCATTTCTATTACCAATTTTAAAAATCATTTGAGCACAGAAAGGGGTAGAAAAAGTTTACATCATACTGGGAATAATCTGGAAACAGGACCATTAACCTTTTTAATTTACATATATAATGTATCATTGAGTTTTGTTTTATAAATGTATTGCCATGACATTTTAAAATAAAAACCAAATAAAGTATTTTAAACAAAATTTGTAATGTACTTCTCCCACTGTTAAAGCAACTTTCTTCTGATAAAAATGTGTGAACAGATCTACAAATCAGGAGTAAAAGGGTAAAATCATTTAAAACAGTTATTTTTTCCTTCCTGTCCTTTGTCTATAAATTCAAGAATTTCTATTTTGTTTTGAAATTAAGTTGATACTACAATGATAATTCCATAATCAGAACTTATCTATAAGTTATCTGTAAGTTATCTATAAGAATTTTGTCTACAAAATTCAGAAATATTCCCTATTATATATATATATATGTATTTTAATTTTCTCTATTTTACAAAATGCTTTAC
The DNA here is from genome assembly GCA_028533885.1 of Nasua narica. Classification (NCBI taxonomy): domain Eukaryota; kingdom Metazoa; phylum Chordata; class Mammalia; order Carnivora; family Procyonidae; genus Nasua; species Nasua narica. The sequence goes on along the minus strand of CM052810.1, from coordinate 71,690,730 downwards.
TGAATATCTTTATATGTATATTTAATGTCACTTCAGGTGAAAGACAGATAACTTCCTAGATAACATTTACAAATGAAACTAAAAAAGTGTGACAAATTTTAACATCCTTCATGTTATAACTAATTAGAAATGGATAAAACCTCAATTTTACAATTTAATTTGAACCCACTAATTATTTTCAGGTGTCATATATTTTTCCAGGATTTTGAAAAATGGACAAGATCTAGAAAACAAGCTATGATATAACTAATGGATAAAAATGTCCTGCTACTCTTTGTTTTAGCACTATGCTTTCCACACCTATTCAAGGGCTCAGTACATAAGATATATCAAATGACATAAAATGAGTAGAAGGGTGGTAAGAGAATGAAGAAATAAATGAACTATTAAATGGTCAAGTTACAGCTTGAACCAGCTCATCATCCCTTGTCCTAGTCTTTCTTCTTCACTGCTACAGACTCTGAAAAATTAAGTGACCCATGAGAAACCTAGTAATTTATTTGTAGCACTGAAAGGAAAACTGGAAACTTGCATACTCCAAATAAATTATTTCTCTCAAAATATACTTTCTTAAGCCAGTTTTGTCAATGTTCTAAGGTGAAACAAAAAAGCAGAGTCCAAACTACGTGGCTTGTTAACAAAGCAGTCTTGTATGGCAGTAACCTCAGTCAGCTATTTCTTCAGTTTAACTGCTGTAATTTTACTTGCTTTGTCTTGCAAGTACAGGATATATTTGATAATTATTAGTATAAGTTCCTAGACACATTCAGTCTTTCTTGGTCTTTCATGAACTTGACATTTTTTTCTTTTCCAGTGGCAGATAGGTTTCACTGACCTGGGCTAGGGCACACCAGGATCCTCACCCAAGCAGGGGGTAGAGGTGAGGCTGAAAATAAAATGTAATTTATGGCAGAATCACGGGTTTTGACTATGCTGAGAGCTAAGGGCCTGGTTAGCTGGTAGCTGCAAAGTCTGACTTTTCTGTTGATTTTATCTGCAGGTGCAGCAGGAAAAGCAAAAAGCCTAACTTTCCGGCTGGTGGCATCTGCAGGAGGAAGCAGCGGGGAGGCAAGGAGTCCAGAAACTAGATTCTTGGGGCATACATAGGGAGGAAATCCAGTCTGCTGGTTACCATGTTAAGTCTGCTTTTGTAAGTACAAGGCACCACAAGGCTGGACGGCTCTGCTGATGGGAACCTGTCCCGGCTCCAGCGGGTGCACGCGAGCATGCCACACGCCAGGGGGCACCCGGAGGACCTCTGGGTGGACTAAAAGTGGCCTGGCACAGCCTCATGTAAAACTTTTCCTGAGCTGCAAGAAAAGCTACTGGCTTCTCCTCCTGTAGAGCCAAAAGCTTCTTCTGCAACTTCAGGATATGTTCCTTGGTCTCCTCTAGTGACATTCTCTCTTCCAACTCCTTTTTATTCCTTTTCTCCTGCACTTCCTTCAATTTCTGTTTCATCATCTTTGAATATCATCTCTCCTTCCTCCAGCAGACCATATTCCTAGCTACATCGTGATGTGCCAGTGCAAGACCCAGGCCATGGCACTGGAAAGCTTGGGGCATTCCAGGAATTGCAGGCATGGTGCTGCTGGGGGTACTCAGGCCATGGGAGCCCTGCTCCGTCACTTGGACTGGACCTATGGGGCAGCAGATTCTCAAAGGGGTACCATGCCCAGATGAGGCAGTAGCCCGCCTACCTGCTGCCATAGTCAGGTGTCTAGCACTTGCCACCCTGACCTGACAGCCTCACAGGAGAGGTCTACCATGTATACAGAGCTAGGCCACGGTCTCCAGCTTGGGTGCTGAGCACAACTTCCTCCCCACTTGACTCAGAGTGAACTCGACACTTTTTAAAAGAGAACTGATTATTTTGTACAATGTCTTTAATCTGAATTCATGTTATATTTCCTCATGGGCTAGCCTGAGGTTATAAATTTTTTGCCAAAAAACCCCCACAGAAATGACAATATATCCCTCTGACTATATCATATCAAGCATTTCCTGATATCAATGTCTTATTACAGGTGATATGAACTTAATACACGGTAATGTTGCTATTGTTTCTCTGCTTTAAATTTACTGTTTTGGGGGCGCCTGGGTGGCTCAGTGGGTTAAAGCCTCTGCCTTCTGCGCAGGTTATGGTCTCGGGGTCCTGGGATCGAGCCCCACATCGGGCTCTCTGCTCAGCGGAAGCCTGCTTCCCCCTCTCTCTCCGCCTGCCTCTCTGCCTACTTGTGATCTCCGTCAAATAAATCTTTAAAAAAATAAAATAAAAAAAAATTTAAATAAATAAATAAATTGTACCTAATACAAATGAGTATTCAAGTTGTGTTTCTCAAATTTCAGCAGAAACTTGAACATCCGCCAGTAAATCTTGTCTGTAACAATTATTAATAAAAAGTGTTTGTCCCACTGGTGGTTTTCTCTCATTCCCTTCATATTGATTAACTGGAGTTCTACTATAAAGAGTTGTCCATTCTCTTCCATTTACTTACTCATTCAGTTATTCTATCAGTATGGATTCATGGATATGTACTTTATTCTACAGTTTAAAACCTAATCCTATAATTTTTTGTTTTGTTGTTGAAACTGTTCCAACTTTGGCCATTTAGGAGCACCTTCAGTTTGCCTCCTGTGTACTTTCAATATACCCTATGTTTTATGAGTACAAGCCTACTTCATTTTATTCAGCTTTGCTTTACTGTGCACTACAGATACAGTGGTTTTTTTGGTTTGTTGGTTTTTTTTTTCCTACAAATTAAGGGTTTGTAGCAACTCTACATTAAGCAAGTCCGTTGGCCCCATTTTTTCCAAAAACATCTATTCACTTTGTGTGTCTCTGTGTCACATTTTGGTAGATGATTATCACAAAATTTCATTGTTATTATTAATTTTTTAAAGATCTTATTTATTTATTTGACAGAGAGAGAGAGACTGAGCACAAGCAGGGGGAGAAGCAGGCTAGAGAGAGAGAGAAGTAGGTTGGAGAGGGAGAAGCTGGCTCCTGCCAAGCAGGGAACCTGACGCAGGGCTCGATCCTGAGACGCTGGGATCATGACCTGAGCCGAAGGCAGAAGGCAGACGCTTAACTGACTGAGCCACCCAGGCACCCCATTATTATTATATTTGTAATGGTGATGTGTGATCTTTGATGTTTCTTACTACTGTAATTGTTTTGAGACACCACAAACCACACCCATATAAGACCAAACATTATCAATAAATACTGTGTGTGTTCTAACTGCTCCCTTATCAAGCCATTTCCCCATCTCTCCCCCTCTCATTTGTCTCCTCCTTCTTCGGCCTTCCTATTCCCTGAGACACAATATAGAAATTAGGCCAATGCCTAGTCCTAGAATGATCTGAGTGTTCAAGTGAAGAGTTGTACGTATCTCACTTTAAATCAAAAGCTAGAAATGATTAAGCTTAGTGAGGAAGTCATGCCAAACCCAAAAAAGGCCAAAAGCTAGGCCTCCTACAGCAAACAGTTAGCTAAGCTGTAAATGCAAACAAAAAGTTCTTCAGGGAAATTAAGAGTGCCACTTCAGTGAACATACAAAGAAGAAAACAAAAGAGCCTCATTGCTGAAATGGAGGAATTTAAGTAGTTGCATCAAACCAGCCACAATACTTCTTTTTTTTTTTTAAAGATTTTATTTATTTTTTTGACAGAGAGAGAGATCACAAGTAGGCAGAGAGGCAGGCAGAGAGAGAGAGGGAAGCAGGCTCCCCACTGAGCAGAGAGCCCGATGCGGGGCTCGATCCCAGGACCCTGAGATCATGACCTGAGCCAAAGGCAGAGGCTTTGGGTGCCCCCAGCCACAATACTTCTTTAACCCAAGACCTAATCCAGACCAAGGCCCTAATGTTATTCAATTGTATAAAAGGTGAAAAAAAGCACAGAAGCTACAGAAAAAAGTCTGAAGCTAGCAGAGATGCAGAGATCCAGAAGCTGCCATCAAGTTATCCAGAAGATCTAGCTTAGATAATTAATGAAAATGGGTACACTAAACAACAGTTTTTCAGTGCAGATTAAATAACCTTATACTAGAAGAAGATGCCATCTAGGACACTCATAGCCATAAAAAGTCAATGCCAGGAGGCGCCTGGGTGGCTCAGTGGGCTAAAGCCTCTGCCTTTGGCTCAGGTCATGATCTCAGGGTCCTGGGATCAGGCCCCACATCGGGCTCTCTGCTCAACAGGGAGCCCGCTTCCCTTTCTTTCTCTGCCTGCCTCTCTGCCTACTTGTGATCTGTCAAATAAATAAATAAAATATTAAAAAAAAAAAAAAGTCAATGCCAGGATTCAAAAGAAAGGCGGACTGTCTTGCTAGGGGCTAATGCTGCTTGGTGACCTGAAGATAAAGCCATTGCTCACCGACCATTCTGAAAATCCTAGGGCCCTTAAGAATTACGCTCAACAGCACTCTGCCTGTGCTCTATACATAGAACAACAAAGCCTGGACGACAGCACATCTACTTACAACTTGGTTTACTGAATATTTTAAGCCCACTGCTAACATCTACTGATCAGGAAAAGAGATCCCTTTCAAAATGTTGCTGCTCATTGACAATGCACCTGGTCACCCAAGAGGTCTGATGGTGATAGACAAGATTAATGCTGGTTTTCATGCCTGCTGACACAACATCCATTCCGCAGATCAAGGAGCAATTTCAAGTCTTATTATTTAATACATACATTTAACAAACATATAAATACATTTAATAAATACAAATGTTATTTGTTAAATAACAAATGTATGCATATTAACGTGCTGCGAAACCGAAGAATTCATTTGACACACTTTATTGTGATATTCACTCTACAGCCCTGGTCTAGATCTGAATCTGCAGTTATCTCCAAGGTATGTCTATAAGAGAGGATTTGAAAGGATTCCTATTCTGAAAGAAGTTCTACTGTGGGTAAAATGCTATCAAACAGCGTCATACACTAGAGAAATCGTTTGTGAAAGAGAGTCAAAAACTGCCACAGCCTTCCCAACCTTCAGCAATCACCACTCTGATTAGTCAGTAGCCATAAACATCAAGGAAGACCTTCCACCAACAAAAAGATTACAATTCATTGAAAGCTCAGACGATGGTTAGCACTTTTTATCAATAAAGTGTTTTTTCATTAAGGTGTGTATAATTTTTTAGACCTAATGCTCTTGCTCACTTGTTACACTATAGTGTAAACGTAACTTTTATATGCACTGTGAATCCAAAAAATTCATTTGATACACCTTATTGCAGTATTTGCTTTACTCCAGTGGTCTGATACTGAACCTGCAGTATATCAGAGGTTACATGTGTACTCTCTTATTCCCTGGTACAACATTCCAGGCTCATGGTGGACTTTTTAGTACAGGAATCAGCAACTTCTCACAAAACCCTAGTCCCTTTTATTAGAGAATGGTGTTTGAAACAAGAATTTGGGCCCTATATGTGTGCTGTTACTGAGGCATCCCATCACTACTTCAAGGTAGAGAGGAGTTATGAAATGTATGTATGTATGTGAACCCACATAGATACACACATCTGTACTTCTGTAAGTTAAATACCACTGAGTTCTACTGATAACCCTGATCCCAATACAACACCACACAACACAACCAGGATTCATGTTAGTTTTAGCCTTTCTTTTTGCTTTCTCCAACAATGAGAAACCTGTGTTTCCTTATGTATATTTACTAATCTGTTCACTCAAAAAAGTATATACATTCTTTTCATTAAAGACCTGATCAAAGTGGAAAAAAAGTGCATACAAAAAGTAGTTGTAAAACTACTAACCCATATCCCTGTGAGAAACACATTAACCAGATTACCAAATATATTGCTTTTCTTCTAATTGGCCTATATAGTGTCTAGTCAAGATAGTGTTTTCAAAAGTTATGGAGGTTCCTTATTTTCTTCCCCATTCTCTTTCAGAGTGTTAATGTTATTTACTTGCAATGCAATTACGTTCATTTGTTTGTTTTTTTAAAGACTTTATTTGTTTATCTATTTTGAAGACTTTATTTTTAAGTAATCTCTACACCTAATGTGGGGCTCAAACTGACAACCCCAAAACTGAGCTGCATGCTCTACTGACTGAGCTAACCAGGCCCACCCATTTGTATGAGGTTTTTTTAATGCATTCTTATGAGTTCTCCCACATTGTCTGGTTAAATTATTTTTTTGGTAAGTGAAGGGTAAGATTACTAATTCTAAAAGCCTAGCTGTCGAGTAAAAATATAAGGAAAATATGGAGTCAAGAGTTTTATATTTGGGAGGGAAGGCTTCCTTTTCTTTGTACAAGTAGAACAGACTTTAACATATTTACATAAAAAAGAAACAAAGATGAAGAAATTGGAAAAAGTCCCTTGTGTAAGGAGATCATATAGGGAGTTTTATATAATAGTGGTTCTCAAACTTTATGATGCATACCAATTACCTGGAAGACTACGCACAGGTGGCAGGGCTTCACCCTTTTAATTTCTGATTCAACAGCTGGGGGAGGTGGGGGCTTGTAATCAGAATACTGACACTGTCTGCCCAAATATTATAATTTGAGAAGAAGTAATTTAGAGTAAAATCAGAGTAGCTGCAAGATAGAAACATATACACTGATTTAAGCAGGTACAAAATTAGAAAAAATATATTAAAATACACTGACTACTACCTATCTCCAGACCGTAAAGACATCTGACATTTATTCAAGGCTCTTTGCCTTCTTTTTTATTTATTTCCCATAAGCACCTTACTTTCTACCACAAGCACTTACTACTTTTCTAACACTTTAAAAAACAAAACTTTGAGGGGCGCCTGGGTAGCTCAGATTGTTAAGCTGGGCTCCCAGCTCAGAGGGGGTCTGCTTCTCCCTCTTCCTCTGCCTCTCTCCCTGCTCGCGCTCTCTCGTCTGCCTCAAATGAACGAATAAAATCTTTAAAAAATAAAACAAGGGCGCCTGGGTGGCTCAGTTGATTGAGTGACGGCCTTCGGCTTGGGTCATGTTCCCAGGGTCCTGGGATCAAGACCCACATCTGGGTCTCTGCTCAGCAGGGAGTCTGCTTCTCCCTCCCCCTCCCTCTGCCTGCTACTCCTCCTGCTTGTGTTCTCTCTCTGTCAAATAAATAAATAAAAATTATAAAAATCAATTAATTTTCTTAATTAAAATTAATTCATCGTGGGCGCCTGAGTGGCTCAGTCGTTAAGCGTCTGCCTTCGACTCAGGTCATGATCCCAAGGTCCTGGGATCGAGTCCCACATCAGGCTCCCTGCTCTTCGGGAAGCCTGCTTCTCCCTCTCCTCTGCTGCTCTCCCTGCTTGTGTTCCCTCTATCGCTGTGTCTCTCTCTGTAAAATAAAAAAATAAAAATCTTCAAAAAAAAAATCCTATCTTTAAAAAAAATTAATTCATCCTTAATTCATGATTTATTACAAATAAAGTGATTAATTTATTCCTAATAAACCAAAAAAAATCTTTGGGGCACCCAGGTGCAACAGTTAGTTGAACATTCTACTCTTGGTTTTAGCCAGGTCATGACCTCAGGGTCCTGAGATTCAGCCCCGTGTCAGGCTCCACACTCAGAGGGGAGTCTGCTTGAGATTCCTTCTCTCCCTCTGACCCTCCATCCCACACTTGCTCTTTTTCACTCTCTAAAATTAATTTTTAAAAAAGTTTTAGGTGTGCCTGTGTAGCTCCGTTATTAACATTTGCCTTCAGCTCAGGTCAGGATCCCAGGGTCCTGGGATCGAGCCCCATATTGGGCTCCCTGCTCAGCAGGAAGCCTGCTTCTCCCTCTCCCACTCCCCCAGCTTGTGTTTCCTCTCTCTCTGTCAAATAAATAAATAAAATCTTTAAAAAACATTTTTTTAAATTAAAAAAACTAAGTTTTCTTTAATCTATTATAGCTTTGTTCATAACATTTCCTAACTATTACAATTCTTTAACAACATTTAAGATTAACATTTACCTCATTGTATTTCACCATTAAATCCTGCTAGTACAAGAAAAACTGTTAATTTTTGTTTATACATCTGGGATCAACCAATCCCCAAAGTCCTTATTTAACCTAGAAGATTTTAAGTTGACCATCACAGTTGTCCATTTTACACTGAGACTTCACCCATATCCCTTTTTATCCTGTATTCCACTTCCACAAATCTTTTTAAAGCAAATTATCAGAAGCAAAAAGCATTAACAGTAGTATTATACATGTGGAAAAACTAAAACTAAAACCTAAAATGTCCATCTCTAGAAAAATAATCCAGTAAATCACAGTACATTCTTACAACGAATTATATGCAATACCTAGGCCCCTTATGTAAGTTCAGTGAATGCAATCAAATGTCCATAACCAGCTTTAAAAAATCAGAATACCAAAGAATTATGCTAATTTGTAGAGTAATTCCCAAAGTATAGTCAGAATAGTCACATTTTGGTTTTCTTCCTGTACTTTCCAACTTGTAAAACTTGTTTATAGTAGGCATTAGAGAATTTTATTAAAAACACAATGAAAACTACATATATTCACAAATATATTACAATGATGTTCTTTTACCTCAGTTGTATTTGCTTCCTTTTTTGTAACTCTTGGTTTCTGAGTTCTTCCAAGCGTCTGAGTTCTTCTTGACGCCTCATGAGATCTATAAAATATTGATTACACATTAATATTTTTACCTTCCCTTTCTGTACTTTTTAAATCAATAATCACATATTCTCTACAGTTGGCAATATATTGGGAACTTATTCATACTCCTACACCTAGCTTCTTTGTCTATTATTTTATCATGAAAGATTATAAGCTGTGTAATTAATCAAATCAGTTATCTTTTCTTGACCTGTTTCTTCATATGTATGAAAAGATTAAATTTATATTTACGTTAAGAAATTAAAATGGGTAGTAATTGTTTTAATGTAAGGCCTGGAACATAATAAAAACTGAACGGTAGCTATATTTTCATATACATTCTTTCAAATTAGAAATTTTTTCAGCTGCGAATATAAGGCCCAAAGAGATGACTTGGGAGACATGAGCAGAGGGTACGTAAGAACAAACAGTAAGAATAATAGGATACTGGGGCGCCTGGATGGCTCAGTGGGTTAAGGCCTCTGCCTTCGGCTCAGGTCATGATCTCAGGGTCCTGGGATCAAGCCCCACATCGGGCTCTCTGCTGGGCCGGGAGCCTGCCTCCCTTCTCTCCCTGCCTGCCTCTCTGCCTACTTGTGATCTCTCTCTCTGTCAAATAAATAAATAAAATCTTTGAAAAATAATAATAATAATAGGATACTGTTTAACTTCCAAAGAATATCTCTGCCAGTACAATTAGCATAAGACTCCTCCCACACAAAGACAATTTCTTATGAAAAAGAGCAATGAGAGAATTCTTATAAGGGGGGAAGGGCTGAATTCTGATACTAACAAAATCATTTTAAACAAGATGAACATTCCCAGTCACCAATCCCTGCCATATCATCAAGAACAGGGGTTCCAGAGTAGTATAAGATTAGAAAAAGTACATTTGTTTTGCCCAAGTGCTAAAATCTTTGTAATATCTTACCAAATTATGTGTGCATACACACATGGATTAAAAAATATTAAAATACTCTGGGTGGCACAATTATTGGTTGCTTTTACTTCCCCTTTCTCTTATCACATTATCTGAAATTTCTAATGTGAACATAAATTAACTCAATTGAGCATTTCTTAATAAATCACTATATGAAGAACTTATATAACAAAATACTAACACACATAGTTATTCTATGTGCCAATACCCCTAATAATATAACCATAACAAAGTAGGCATCATAACCCTAACTAGGTAAACATTACCTTCCCCATTTTAATGACTGAAAACAGACTGAATTATGTATTTATGACAAAGAAAAAAGATTCAGATTATCAATGTATTATAACCATCCAGCTAGGGGAGGTAATGACCAAGGGATTCCAACAAGATGCCTTAAAAACCATACTTAGCTACCTTAAAAACCATCAAAAACTACTACAATGATTTCAAACATTGAGACCATTAGTTGTCAACCTTAATTGCTTATTAGAACTATCTAAGTACCTTTTAACCAGACCAACTAAATTGAAATATCCTGTGATGTAGACATCAGCATTTTTGAAGCACCCTAGCTGATTCCACTGTACAAATATTGAAAACCATACAACTATTAGATAATTGCTTTAGCTGGAGAAACCTAATAGACACCAAAACTATATAATCTACTTAATATTGTTGCTTTGATAAGCCAAAATGTGGAAAGTGTACTATGATCATTAATTATCGAAGAAAGTCTACCCAGTATATTCTGTAACATTTTGTCATGGTTTTGCAGGTTAGCTACTCTTATATCAGCCGCGTAATTTGAATATATACTCAAATTACCACATATAATAATGTAAAAATATGCATTACATTTTCTTCCACAAAAAGTAGTAAGAAAAAAACATAAACATTTGTTTTCTGACAACTAGATTTTCTCCTTTTAAGCTGTGCCAGTTGAGAAAACTGCTTTAACTTCTCAGGTAGTATTTCCTCATCTGTGAACACTGATATAATATAGCTCAAAGAATCCAACAATAAAGTTATCATAAAAGCACATTATCCAATTTAAGTAAGAGCACTACCAACTTAAAGCAAAACTACCACTTTACATTTACTAAATTATTTCTTTTAAGTAGATAATATCCGAAGTTCCTGAAAATTCAACAAAGCTTACATATTTGTACATTGCCATAGTAATATCGTTCTGGGGGATTAAGTTACCAAAAACGAAACAAACAAATAAACAAACAAAAATAGTGGGAGTGTTTTCAATCTTTGATGCAGTGAATCATAGTCAAAGGGATTTTTCTTAAAAAAATAATCCAAAGGCATCCATCCATACACATAAAGACATGAGCTGCAGCACTACTTACTACTAGACCAAAATATATGTGAAAATGCTTTCCTAATTTAATGACAAACATAAAATTACATCTATAATTTCAATATAAGATAAATATATGGGAATATAAGGGAATAAAAGAGAATAAAGACAAATTTAAAGTCTGATCTGGATTGTGTTTTCTTAACTCATGTATACTCTCTGATCTAAGAGTCTATTTCCCAGAAATATAAACACTGAATCTACAGATTTTAAAGGCATATTTAGTCCCAAAGAAAAAGTTGAAAACACTATGCTATTATAACAAGATGCATCTTTACTACTAGAATGAAAAGGAAAGACATAATAAAGTACAGTAAAATGTCAGTAACAGAATCTAAGTAGTAAACATCTTAAAATTCCTTCAACATTATGTTTAAAATTTCCCTTAACAAGGGGTGCCTGGGTGGCTCAGTTAAGCATCTGACTCCTAATCTTGGCTTAAGTCTTGATCTTGGGGTTGTGAGTTCAGGCCCTGTGTTGGGCTCCATTCTGGGAATGGAGCTTACTTCAAAAGAAAAAAAGAAAAAAAATTAACAAAATGTCTGGGGTGGAATGGGGGCAGGGAACACATCCTAGGTTAAGTTACTGGACTTGACTTAAGAAAGAATCCAGGGGCGCCTGGGTGGCTGTCATTGGTCGTTTGCCTCAGCTCAGGTCATGATCACAGGGTTATGGGATCAAGCCCAGCATAGGGTTCCCTGATCGGCAGGAAGCCTGCTTCTCCCTCTCCCACTCCCCCTGCTTGTGTTCCCTCTCTCGCTGTCTCTCTGTCAAATAAATTAAAAAAATCTTAAAAAAAAAAAAAGAAGAAAGAATCCACACGTACACCCCAATGTTTATAGCAGCAATGTCCCTAGAAGAAGAAGAAGAAGAAGAAGAAGAAGAAGAAGAAGAAGAAAGAATCCACACGTACACCCCAATGTTTATAGCAGCAATGTCCCTAATACCAAACTATGGAAAAAGCCTCGATGTCCAGCAAAAGATGAATGGATAAACAAGATGGGGATATGTATACAATGAAATATTATGATGCCATCAATAAAATGAAATCTTGCCACTTGCAATGACATGGATGGAACTAGAGAGTATTATGCTAAGCAAAGTAAGTCAGAGAAAAACTATTATCGTATGCTCTCACTGATAGGAGGAATTTGAGAAATAAGACAGAGGATCATAGGTGAAGGGAGGGAAAAATGAAACAAGACAAAACCAGAAAGGGAGACAAACCATAAGAGACTCTTAATTTCAGGAAACAAACTGAGGGTTGCTAGAGAGAAGGACGGTGGGAGGGATGGGGGTGCAGGGTGGTAGACACTGGGGAGGGTATGTGCTATGGTGAGCACTGTGAATTGTGTAAGACTGATGAATCACAGACCTGTACCCCTGAAACAAATAATACATTACATGTTAATAAAAAATAAAATAAATAATAAGAAATAAAAAATAAAATAAAAAAAGAAGAATCCAGATCAAATCACTTATAAGAGGAAAAAATTCAGCCTTACTTCAGAGAGACATCCCCACAGAAACATTCAATGTTAGAAGACAACGAAACATGCTATCAATTACTTGAGAAAGGAAGAGAGAAAAAGATCCATGAATTTCAAGCATCAGTTTAAAATGTAATGATCATAGATAGTATTTTAGAAGATGCAGAATGCAAGGAATGTTGTTTTTATGAACCCTTCCTTAAATCATGAGGATAAACATCAATCAAATGAACAGAAAAGTCATGACTCATCTATTTAAAGTAGGGTTAAGATTTAAACAGTGAGGATTATCATTAAAGAACATTAAGTTAAAATGAAAACATGCTATTGAAGAGTTATGTGCACTTCCCTGTTCACTCTAGCATTATCCACAAAAGTGAATGTATGGGAACAACCTAAATGTCCATCAAAGAGTGAATGGATAAAGACGTAATGTGTATCCGTACATACATATGTACAATATACATACACTCATATACACATCACACACACAATGGAATATTATTCAGCCACAAGAAAATAAAACCCTACATTTCCAAGAACACTGATGAACCTTGAGGGCGTTACAGCTCAGTGAAATATGCCAAAGAAAACAAGCATTGCCTAGAAGTTATATGTGGAATCTAAAAAAACTCAAACTTCTAGAAACAAGGAAGTAAAAAAGTGGCTGTCAAGGGCTGGGAAGTGGGGTAAATAGGGAGAGGTTGGTATAAGGGTAAAAACTTTCACCTGTAATAATATGGCCTAAGAATATAATGTAGTGACTATAGTTGATAACACCATATTGTGTAATTGAAAACTACTAAGTAAAAACAATGTTCTGCAACATCAGAAAAATAAGCAAAATCAGCTTTTACACTACAAAAGAAAAAATTAATGTCATAAATGTAGACAAATCAGATGCAAAAGAAATAAAAAAGTTGAGAGGAAAAGAGAATGGAGGAGTAAATCATGCCTATTTCCTTGTTTTTTTTCCTTCAGTAATCAGGATCGAAAGACACTTAAAGGCAATTTACTTCCTCTACTTGATTTATCAGTACAAAGGCATACATAAACAGTGATAATATAATCTTAAAATTCCAGTGGTGGAAGAGGAGAAAGTAATAACAAAATGCATGGCAGAGTTAATCTCATCTATTCAAAGTTTATAGCTACAGGTACAAAGATAATACAAAAATAACCATGAAGAAAACTCAGGAATGGCTTCCTATGCTGATGATCAAAAACTGGGAGGAAAAAATAACCTATAATAGTATAATGGAATTTGAATCTAGAAAGGATTAAATAAACATCAGCAAGGTACAAAAGTACAATTATTAAAACATACTGTTATATCCATGAAGAATTAAGATTTACAAAATTTTGCTAAGGTACATACATAAATACCCAATGAAGCACTGCTTTTACTAACTGGAAAAAGAGCCAGATATCAATCAACAGAGGATGAGTTAAACTAATTATATCTGTTTAACAGTATCATGCAACCATTTAAAAAATGAGGCAGATTTTCTGTAGAAAGTAAAATAGCAGGGTACAGAGAAAGATAAATAGTGGGTTTTTGGGCTATAAATACATACACATATCTACTGACAAGTTCAAGTTCTCTTTTCATTAAAGAATATACAAAAGAAACTGTTAAAAGTACAGAAGAAACTGATTCCTACAAGAAAGCAGAAGGTGGAGGCAGGGAAGGAAGACACTTTTTCTGTACTATTTGAGTTTCCTATTTCCATGATCAGTGAACTAAAGAGCTGTTTCTGTTTCTGCACACAGAACAAAGATTACCTAAAGTCCCTCCTCGACCTGAATAAACCCTCAGAAATGCTGTATGAAATATAAAATCGTAGAACAAAAGTGTAAATTAAAAAATTTTGGGGGGGCGCCTGAGTGGCTCAGTGGGTTAAAGCCTCTGCCTTCGGCTCAGGTCATGATCTCGGGGTCCTGGGATCGAGCCTCGCATCGGGCTCTCTGCTCAACGGGGAGCCTGCTTCCCCCTCTCTCTCTGCCTGCCTCTCTGCCTGCTTGTGATCTCTCTCTCTCTCTGTCAAATAAATAAATAAAATCTTTTAAAAAAAAAAAACTTTTTTTTGCGTGAACAGATATTTTTGAGGGCAATCTGCATGTATACATTGTTGAAACAAGACCAGAACTGTAAATATATGGAAATAATGCCAATATATATCAAATTAAGATAATTTGAACACTCTTGAAACATCAAAAACAGGTAGAGTTCTTTAACTGTTACTAACCTGAAAAAATTGTATACTATTACATTAAAATAGAAGCATAAATAAATTACATGAATAAAAAAAATTTTTTTGCACAAACACTAAAATATATCAAATGCAGACTTTTGCCAAAATAAATACAAGATGCACTTCAGCAGAAGTAAACCGAGAAGGAGTAAGCTACACTAAACAATGTGCTTTTCTAATATTATAAACCAAAATACTGTTAACATGGGTGATAAAAAAACACACAAAAGTAATGAAAAAAAAAAAAAGTTCATGGGAAAAAACTTTGCAAAATTACTCTCCTTCAAAGTCAAGCCTTATGGATGAGACAAATCTAAGAGCTCAGAAGAGCTTTATGAGGCCAAAAGAAATGTTGTTCTTTGTCATCAGTATATCCTTAAATATCTCAGTGTCTTCTAAAACTGACATTAAAAAATATATGAAGTAATGACCGTTAAAATATTGTTTGTCATCATCAGCAACAAATTATCTTGTAGTACAAATGCTTCCATATTTAATCAATGTTATGTCCTAACTCTAACATGACCTTAGACAATGGCAAAGTGCCCAGTAGGCTACGAGCGGAAAACAATTCACATTGGAAATAAGTACTAGAGCAATTACGGGGCCCAGGAAATTAAATTTTTAAGTTTCCCAGTTAATTCTGATGTGTAACCAAATTTTAAAACCACAAAACCACCAGCTAGATAACCTTGAAGATCTCTCTTCCATCACTAAGCAATGACTCTGTAATCTTATAAAACAATTTAAAATTTTCTGCTAGATAAGAGACTTAGTTTATTTTTAAACATATTATGTAATATAAACGAATTCAATTTTCTTAGAAGAGTGAACTTACAGAACTGCTAAGTTTAGCATCCAAGTGAAACCAGAAATGTCTGACTAGTTCCTAGTTTCAGCAGTTATTTAGTGACTTGATCATATATATTCAATAAATATTTACTGATCAGAAAAAAACAAAGAAACAAGCCCAGACTTTTAGGAATCAAGAATCTAACAAAAGGACTTAAAGATAATGATGATATTTTTCACCTTTTTAAAGAAATACTGTCTCTAGTATAAAGAACAGTTTAGAGGAGACCAGGATTAAATGACAGTCTAGTAAGAAGCTACTGAAGAAATCTATGCATCCTCGTGCCTTGATCTCTGGGGGTAGCCAAGAGAAGGTAGATAAATATTTACTGAAACGATAAAAAAAAAATTAACAGCAAAATAGAAAGCAATCAAATGCTTACTTTAAGAAAAACAAAATCTATTATGGATAGTTGAAAAAATAAGTGACAAAAATAATCAGAAGAAATTATCTGGAGAAGTAATGAACAGAAAAGAAGGGAAGAGATAAACAATAAAGGAAGATAGGCATAAAAGGAAACCCAGCAAGAAGATAGGGGAGAAGTGAGCTTCTAGATGTATGTAAGCAGCTTGCCATGTTAGGTATTTGACCAGTGAATATGAGAATAAATGATCACCCGTTAGGACTGCTCTTAAAGGTTCAGTTAGCTCTGTCTCAAATGTTTAAAATATTCTTGCCCACTACAAAGAATTACTGCATGAATCCCCATATTTATCAGCATACATGAATCTTTTTCACCCCTGCCAAAGAATATCCATCTGTAATAATCTTTTTTTTTAAGATTTTATTTATTTATTTGACAGAGAGAGAGAGATCACAAGTAGGCAGAGAGGCAGGCAGAGAGAGAGGGGGAAGCAGGATCCCTGCTGAACAGAGCCCGATGCGGGACTTGATCCCAGGACCCTGAGATCATGACCTGAGCTGAAGGCAGAGGTTTTAACCCACTGAGCTACCCAGGCAACCCTCCATCTTTAGTCTTCTGACACACCGTACAATCTCAAATAGCCAGCATTTACCGTAATTCTTCTTTCCAATTAACAAAATATATTTTTTAACTTTCTATTTTAATTCCACTTAGTTAACATATACAGTGTCATATTAGTGTCAGGTGTACACCAAAACAAAATCTTGATATGAGGCTTTATGCCAAATCTACACACTCTGAGGTACCCTTTTTTCTTTCTAAACACAGGCCTTGGACTCACAACCCTGAGATCAAGACCTGAGCTGAGATCAAGACCTGAGCTGAGATCAAGAGTAAGACACTATGGAGCGCATGGGTGGCTCAGTCACTGAGTGTCTGCCTTCAGTTCAGGTCATGATCCTAGGGTCCTGGGATCAAGCCCCACATCGGGCTCTCTGCTCAGCGGGAAGCCTGCTTCTCCCTCTCCCACTCCCCCTGCTTATGTTCCCTCTCTCACTGTCTCTATCAAATAAAAAAAATCTTTAAAAAAAAAAAGTCACTTAACCAACTTAGCCACCCAGGCACCCAAAAACTTATTTTAGTAATATGTTTTTTTTGTTTTATTTTAAAAAAAGGAAGTTCTCTTGGAAAAGGGAGATTATTTTTTCCAACACAGTGAGAGTTCCAACTATCTCAAAACTTGTAACAGGCAACTTAAATAAACAGGTATCCCTGGGAAATATAAACAAGCCTTAAAAAAAAAAATCATACCATATCTATATGAAAACCCATTTTTACCTTGCCTCATTAACATTAACTGGTGTTCGTGCCTAGCTGCTTCCATTTCTGCTTCCAGTTTCTCTTTGGCTTCTCTGATATTTCTATCAACCTGCTCACGCTGCTGCTTTTCCATTTCGTCAAGAGCCTTCCATCGAGATGCATACTCAAATTCAAATGTTCCAGGTTGAGCAAAACGTGGCGGCTGTTCTCTTTCCCTAAGTTTACATTTGAAAACATACAGAAATGTATGCTTAAAAGTCAAAACAACAAGTAAGAATAATAAGGACTATCATTTACTAAGCAGTTATATTCATGGCACTGAGTCAGGCAAGTAAGTACTCTACATGATTTACCTCATGATCAATATTGTAATACATGTTTTAATAACCCTGAGTTTAAGAAACTGCCCCAAGAACACAGCTAGTAAGAAGAGAACCAGGACTCAAATCTAAGCAATCTGATACTACAAGCTGCACTCCCCTATTATCACCTTCAATAAGGCTTTCTGAATTTCACTCAATAATTTTACATAAGGCAATCTGCAATACATGAAACAAATATGACCTGAATTGTCTAGAATCAAATTTTTTTTTCTAAAAGTAGTAACTTTTAGGGATAGTAATAAAAGCAGATGGTTTATTGAGTGTTATGTGCTAGATTAATTGGCAATGCGAAAAAATAAAGGCTTCACTCATCAATGTCTGTTAACTGCTGTACCTCAATTAACCTAGCACAGTATCTGGCACACTGTATACAATTAACATTTATTTCTTGAAAGAATAAAAGATCAGCAAACAAATGACCAAAAATTAAAAAAAAAAAAGATTTATGAATGTACCTGAAATTCAAAGAATTTTTTCAATTATTCTTGCCTATCATAGCTTCTATTAAAAAAAATTAGTAAAAATATTATCCCTACCCCACTAATGAAAGTATAGCTGCCCTGCAATCCTAAATTTTAACTTTTATTTTCGGGAAAATGGCTAGGTGAGACAAATTTGGGAGATAAAAAGGGAGACTGTCACAGAAGAAAAGATGTAATAACAAGAAAACAGCTTTAAAGATTTTCAGAGGCACATAAGGACAATCACAGTTAACTGTGATCTGGTATTGTATACCTAAAAAACAGACTTGGGACTTCTTCCTTTAAAACACTGACTGGAAAAGGGAAAGGAACGGGGAACAAGGATCAACCATCAACCAATTTGTCTGAAAGAATTATTTATTAGTCAGTAGTTCCTAAATCAGACTTTGACTATAATCAAAAATATTAAAAAATCTTCATTTTCTCCAATACAGATTTGAGGGGTTAGAACTATATTTTGAATTATGGTGCTTATGCTTTGTGAACAGTCCCTTCTGAGCATAACTCTTTATAGCAAAACTGGAAATATAATGAGATCTTGTAAGGTTCGCTGAGTAATTAAATCATTATTAAATAAATATTCCTATATGCATATAAATTCCACTTTTTATAACACCCTTATAATTCCAGTTTTCTATTTCTTGCATCCCAAAGTATGCTCTAATTCAAATTTGTAATGGTAAACTGTAACCAGAAAAAAAGTCATGTGACCAGGAAATCACAGTAAGTCTTTGAAGAATAGCATTATATGAGAAATTAAAATGGTTCTGAATTACAACTGATTATACTACTGATCCTTCTCCCCTAAAATACTTTCTTCCCTTGCTTCCAGGACACACTGCGGGTTGATCGCCCCTACAGCAACGACTGTTCCCACTCTTGTCTTTGCTACATCCTTCTATGCTTCCCAACCTCTATATACTGAGTATTCCAGGGCTCAATCCTTCAACATAGTTCCCTATCACATGTGGTAACTGTACCTTAGAAAGCTCATCTAAATTCTAGATGCAAATCCAACTACTTACTGGACATCTCCACGTGGGTGTTGGAAACCATGTCAAACTTAACATGTCCAAACAAGGCTCCTGAACTTCCTCCCCCAAAACTCCTATAAGATTATCCAGATCATTAGCAATTTCCATATTCGCAGTTACTTCAGCCAAAAACCATGTGATCATGCTTTTAACTCTCTTTCTCCCACATCCATCAGCAAAATCCAAAGTCTATTTTCAAACTATATCCAGATTCTGACTACTTCTCAACATCACCACTGTGACTTCCATTTCAGCAGGCTCCTAATTTTACCATCCCTCCAATTCCACTCTTGGTTCTTTACAAATCTATTCTTAAAACAGTAGCCCCAAAAGCTACTGTTAAGATTAAGTCACTACGTTGCTCCTTCCTTTCTCATAAAATACAAAAGTCAGCAAGGCACAACAATCTGCACTCTTCCCAAGGTCCTATCTCTACCTCCTCTCTACTATTTCCCCTCCTTACTCACTATGCTCCAGCTAAACTGGCCTTTCTACTGTTCCTAGAACTTGCCAGAGTCCTCCCTCAAAGCCTTTATAGTTACTATTTCCTCTGCTGAGATCACTCTTCTCTCTATTCCATCCCACTTCTGACCCTGCATAGCTAGCTTATTCCTCCTCCCCACTCCTTCAAGCTGTTAATCAAATGTCACCCTCTCAGGTAGGCTTCCCCAACCACCCATACAAGGCAGCACGCTACTCTGCTCCACAGCACCCACTTTCCCCTGACTTTCTGCCGTGCCTGTTTTACTAATTTTATTCTTTACCCTCCTTACCACCCCCACATAGCATGAATTTCTGGCCTATTTTGTTCAATGATACATCTCCTGCGCCAGGCATATAACAAGCATTCATATTACTCATTTAAATCAACTACAAAGAAAAACATTCAACTGCACTAAAAGAATGTCAATTAAAATAACATGCATAAAATATCATTTTGAACATCAGCCATCAATCTTAAAATCAATACATTCACCTTTTCCTCACAATGAAGAAAAATACCTTTATACATACACCAAGGAGTGAAAATTGGTATATTTCTGGAAAACCATTTGCCAGCATTAATCAACTTTAAATATACACACACTTCAATTTAAGCCTATACACCTTACATTAGTTAAGTTTTTTACCTACTTAATTCTCACAATTTAATACATGTTTTGTAATTTTTGGTTCCTATTTCTTGTATCTCCACCACCAGAAATGTAAGCACCAGGAAGGCAAAAACAGTTCAAAGTTGCACTGATAGCACGTGGATCAGTGCCTAGCACAAAACCACTCTAGTATTTGTTGAATTCATGCATGCAAATATGTTAGTTTTATTTAGCATAATGAACAAGTGATAGATTAAACAACAAAATATATTCATACAGGCAATTTATGAAAAAATATTTCTCAAATACAGAACCAAAAGCAACTGGTAAGAGAATAATTCACATTCTAAAAATAGGCTACTTTTCTTTTTGCCTCCTCTGGGCTTACCCTAGTTAA
This sequence comes from Nasua narica, assembly GCA_028533885.1. Lineage (NCBI taxonomy): Eukaryota > Metazoa > Chordata > Mammalia > Carnivora > Procyonidae > Nasua > Nasua narica. Next base: position 71,670,134 of record CM052810.1, on the reverse strand, counting down.
ATAACTAGGATCTCCCCTGCTTTACATCACCAAAATTCTCCTTTTAACTTATAGTACACCTAAAATATACTAATTAGAGAAATATTTTCATGGTGTCTAGATTATATTGTTTCTCTGACATAATTACTGATAGTCTCCATCTACCTACCCACACCTGTCCCAGTTATAAAAGTAGACTTTTCTAAGTTAATGTTCTACCCATATACAAAAGAAGAATAAAATTCCATGCAAAACAGGACACTCTACTAACCAGGTTATATGACCGAACAGAACACCTTATAATCCCACAATACTTGATAACAGATGTGATATAATAAATATCCTTGATAGCAGATATATAAAATATCTTTATTAATAAAATCTTACTTATGATATTGTTGCGTTTTCTGCATTAGCTTCTCTGGCAAGCCATCTTCATCATCAAACTGCTCCATAGGCTCCACAATGACTGGACGAGGAGTCCTGGGTAGGTAAAAGTGTAAGAGTTAATATGGTGCCTGGAATTAACATCCCCCTAGAAATTCTTTATAATAATTCCAAGATATATATGTGGATAATTTCTCTCTTGAGAAAAATGTCACATACTCTTAAAATGAGTCAGTAAACATTTACTGCATCAGATACAAATAAAGACCTAAGTCAGACAAAGATTAAAATGCTTTATAGAGCATACCCCATTCAAGACAGAGGAGAAATCATCATCTCTGAACCTAAATTACATAATCACTATAGTTAATTTTTACAAATGATAGAAAAGAATGAGTACCTAATTTATGTTTTATATGGAATCATCACCCCCATATCCCACGACCTCAAATTCCCACCTCCAGCCTCCCTGTGTCTAACCAAGACTTATTCAGAAAAGTCTTTCTAAAACCTAAAATGAGGGATGCCTAGATGGCTCAGTTGGTTAAGCATCTGCCTTCAGCTTAGGTCATGATCCCAGGGTCCTGGGACTGAGAAACACATCAGGCTCCCTGCTTAGCAAGGAGCCTGCTTCTCCCACTCCCTGCTTGTGTATGCTCTCTCTGGCAAATAAATAAAACCTTAAAAAAATAATAAGAATGAAAATAAAACCTAAAATGACATCTCAAATACATGAGCCAAGCAGCCAAGCAAAAGAGAAGGAGGGGAGCCAGAAGACACAGACACGTTCAAGGTGGAGGTTGGGGGCAGGGGAAAGCAAGAGTGGGTGATGAAAGATATATCTTTTAAATCCTCCTTAATTTGAGAGGCAGGGTGGGAGGTCGCGGGGAGGTAGGGGAGGGAAATGAAACAAGATGGGATTAGAAAGGAGACAAACCATAAGAGACTCCTAAAGTCACGAAACAAACTGAGAGTGGCTGGAGGGTAGGGATAGGGTGGCTGGGTTATGGACATTGGGGAGGGTATGTGCTATGGTAATAACTGCTGTGAAATATGTAAGCCTGATGATTCACAGACATGTACCCTGGGGCAAATTATAGGTAATTATTATTATTATTATACATTTATTATATATTATAATTTATTACCATTATATGGTAATAAAAAAATAAATTGTAAATCCTCCTTCTTTACTACTTTCCTAAGTAAAACAAAAGGATGGAAAAACTCATTGAGGAAGACAAAACAGGAAAATGAAATAGGTATCAGATGATACGCTGATATTACAATTTTCACACTATTATTAACTTTGCTTATAAAGCTTTTATAGCCAAGCACAGAATTTTAAAACCACCACCACTGAATACAGTATCTATGTATTTTGTTTTTTTTACCCATGTGTGTTTTTTAATAATACGCTTTCTTATAGTTTAGATTGGACTCATTTCCAAAATGATGCAAAAATATTGTTACCATTTTTTCAAATTAGCAAATACCAGGACTGGTGTGTTTTCAGTGATAAAAGAATATACTGGATTCGGTTTTTGTGCAAGCCGATTTTGTGGCCTATCCAAGGAATGGATCAGGGATGATCAGCTGGATGAGAAAGAAGCACCCTAAAGATTTATAGATCCTGTCAAACTATTAGTGATGACATCCTCATTGTCATAGCTGGGATTGTTGTCATTGCTATAATCACAATCATCTTCATGTTATCTGTTAGAATACCCCTGGAGGGCCTGGCTGCCTAATCCAGTGGAGAAGAGGTTTTGGTTCTTCCAGCTCCTGCGTCCCAACTGTCACACTCAGAATACAGCACATTTATTTGACAGGTTCAAACTGGCATCTGTACATGAAGATCAATATCAAGCTTTCTTATGGTTAGGACCTTCTCTTGATACCAGAGCACCTCCTCTGGTAGTTGTTTTGTTAATTATGTTTATTTTTGAAATTATGTAAGGCTAACCAAAAATAAAAGATCTTTGCCTATGTTAAATTTTTTTTCCTTGCTACCAGTCTTTCACCATGAAAATAACTGTAAATCCACTGCAGTAGTAAATCTGTGCATTAATCCAAGGGCTAAGAGGTGAAGGAATTTTCTGGATTCCAAAAGCTTCCCTTTACAAATAAATGAAGATCCTGAGTATAACAGAGATTTTAAATCATAAACTGTTACTAAAAATGATTGGGCACCTGGGTGGCTCAGTCGGTTAAGCATGAGACTCTTGATTTCAGCTCAGGTCATAACCTCAGGGTCATGGGACTAAACCCCATGACAGGCTCCATGCTCAGCATGGAATGTCCTGATTTCCTCTCTCTGCTTGCCCATGTTCTCTCACCCTCTCAAATAAATAAATAAAATCTTGAGAGAGAGAGAGAGAGAGAGAAAGAGAGAGAGAAAGAGAAAGAGAGAAAGAAAGAAAAAAAGTGGTTATTAAAAATGATTCCTGGGGAGGGCACCTGGCTGGCTCAGTTGGTGGAACATGCAACTCTTGATCTCAGGGTTTTGAGTATGAGCCCCATGTTGGGTACAGAGTTTACTTAAAAATAAAATATTTATTTTTAAAAAATGACTCCTGGGCTAGTAAAGACATTTGAAATATTTTTTTAATTTTATTTATTTATTTGATAGAGAGAGAGAGAGAGCCAGAGAGCACAAGTGGAGTGAATGGCAGAGGGAAAAGGAGAAGCTGAACAGGGAGCCCAATGGAGGGCTTGATCCCAGGTCCCTGAGATCATGACCTGAGCTGAAGGCAGACAAACAACTAACTGAGCCACTCAGGTGCCCTGCTAGTAAAGACATTTTAGAAAGAAAAGGAAATAGAAGCAGGTGTGGAATACCTTGGGATGATGGACACAGTGGGATTATAGAAACCTCAGATAAACTGAGTGGAAACCCAAAAGAAAAAAGGCCTAACTCATATCCAACATCTAGAAAATTAAAGCGTGATAAAGAATGAGTAAATACAGCCTCAAAGATCACATGCAACCCAATGAGGTAGAAGAAAATAGCTGAGAGTTCCTGAGCCCATGGGAGGACGTGGTACTTCTACGAGGACCGAAAGAGACCCAAGGACAAATCAAAGAAGATGCACTATATTGACTACTTACTCACTGGAAGCCACAGCAGGACCACAAACATCAGAATAATAGGGCCAGATAAGAACAACACCTCAGCAGAAGCCAACAAAGACAAACTCACCCCTTCCCCACTTCAATACCAGAAGGCCACTAACCCCCAAGAGAAAAATCAGGAGACTCAAGAAGGAAAATATACTGGGACGCCTGGGTGGCTCAGTTGGTTGGGCTGCTGCCTTTGGCTCGGGTCATGACCCCAGGGTCCTGGGATCGAGTCCCACATCGGGCTCCTTGCTCAGCGGGGAGCCTGCTTCTCCCTCTGCCTCTGCCTGCCACTCTGCCTGCTTCTGCGCGCTCTCTCTCTCTCTCACAAACAAATAAATAAAATCTTTAATTATAAAAAAAAAGAAGGAAAATATAGTAAGCAAATCATTCTAACTAGAACATGACAGAATTACTTAGAATTGACAAGATTAATTTTATGAAGCCAAGGAAATGGTGAACAAAATTAGAGAATATGACATCTCTCCTATACTCTCAAATAATGTTGAGTTTTTAACTATGAATTTTCAGTTTTCAATATACGAATATGGACCACCAGACACACTAATACATGGGGGTGAATACAGCCCTCTGAGACAACACTTGCCCAAAACAAACAAATGCTATATATTTATACCTTGTTCCTGGAATTCCATTTCTATTTTTTTTTAATTTTTTTTTTTATATTTTTTTTAATTTTTTTATTTTTGGAATTCCATTTCTAAAGAGATACATGAATCAGTTAAGCTAAGAACAGTCAGTCACAACCACATTCATCATATTATGTAAAACAAAAAGACCACATATCTTTTTGTAGTGTTTTATGCAGTGTTCAAGAGAAGTCCTTAAGGGACATTTTTTGTTGGGTTATATGCTAAAATGTGAACATTTATGGTTTCACTGTATGCACTACTCCCTGTAAAAATTCCCCTTGCCCATTATCTCACACATCTTGTTTATTTCAACTTTGATCTTCTGGTATTAAAAAAAAAAAAGGTGGTTTTTTTTTTTAAAGATTTATCTGAGAAAGAGAGTACATGCGAGTGAAGGAGAGGCAGAGGAAGACAGAAAAAGAATCTCAAGCAGACTCCCCAATGCAGGGCTCAATCTCACGACCCAGGAGGTCATGACCTAAACTGAAATCAAGAGTTGGACGCTTAACCAATTGAGCGACTCAGGTGCCCCTAAAAAAGTTTTTAAAACCTAACTTAAATTCTGTGTATAAGTACAATTACTTACTCTTTTTATAAATGTAGGAAAATATACCATAGAATACAAGACTAAAAGGAAGCAAATCAAAACAGTCAACCATTAGTCAAATCTGGAGTTGTTACCTATAGATTTTTTCTTCTCCTCACTTTGCCCCCAAATTAACCAATCATTAGTTTGGTTGTAATACTGATACTTGTCCATAGTAAGTTTTATATAAATCAGTCAGTCTTGTGAAATCCTATCATTTGGAAGGGACCTCTGATCATGTTTCATAAACATCTCTTCAGATTTTCCTTTCAGCTAAATATGCATAATTTGAAACAAAATGCATCACCTATCCATGCTTTCTTCAGATATCCTGTATCACTCAAAAAAAATGGCACCATTTCAGATGCACGCATGCACTGTAATTTTTTGACCATATATATTGGTGGACATTTAAGGTTTCCATGTTTTCTGAAATGGTACATAATGATTAACATACTTGTGACTGACCCTTCCTCACTTGTTCAAATATCTCTTTAGAAGCAGAGTGGTAAGAACAAGGAGTTATATATACAGTACTAAAACCATAATGGCTTAAAAGATGATGCAACATTTTGTGTATGGAACTAAAAAGTGATTATGTAAGGATGACCATTTGTTTCACTACTGAATAACCCTTGTAGATATATACCATTTTGCAATATTTTTTCAATTTTAGTCTTTAATATAGTTGCGAACTGAAGAATAATGATAAAATAATTCCCAAAAAGATGAAATAAGATGTTTTATGATAGAGGAAAAATAGAACAACTAGGACCTGATATTATCTTAGATTATAAAATGAACCAGTGGACCCCTATGATAAATTTTAAGAAAAAAAAATTTAAATATTTTTTATTCTTTTGAAGACCTCTAAGAAATAACAAAATATTGTTCTTTACAAATAATTAAGACTTCTCAAAAAAGAGCATATAAAACTAAAACTCGGGGTGCCTGGGTGGCTCAGTGGGTTAAAGTCTCTGCCTTCGGTTCAGGTCACGATCTCACGGTCCTGGGATCGAACCCCACGTCGGGCTCTCTGCTCAGCAGGGAGCCTGCTTCTCCCTCTCTCTCTGCCTGCCTCTCTGCCTACTTGTGATCTCTCTCTCTCTCTCTCTGTCAAATAAATAAATAAAAATCTTAAAATAAAAGAAACTAAACTAAAATTGGACCCAACTGACACTGACGGTATAAGGCGTAAGGGTGTTTTTCTGGAAAGGTAAGGGACAATTTATACTTCCACGACCAGCAGATATGCCTAGGTAACTCTTGTGTTTCCTATTTATATAAGCAAAAGCAATATTATAATGTTTTTATTAAAGAAATATTTCTTCTGAATCTATATTCATTTAATGGAAAGATGTGATGAAACAAAATAAAATGATGGGAAAAGTAATCTTTTGAAGTATTATAAAATCGGAAAAGTATTAAAAAATTAATGGAACAATCCCTTGTATGCAGAAAAAGAGTTAACAAACCAGGCCTGAAACGGCTATCCCACCACCCTAAAAGATAAGGTTGATTTTTCTATACCAAAACTATGCAAACAATGTGGTGTAGGTTGAATATAAACCATCTTAGTTTATTTCCTTCATGGACTCCTAAATTCTGGTATTTGCCAGGTAGAGGAAACGTAAAACTGACACTCTACCCTCTACCTCACCAACCCTTTGCATACACCACCGGGGTCAATTAAACTTCACTTGGTAAACACTTCATTGTGGGGTCCCAACCAATTGCTGGAGGAACTAAGACAAGTCCTGTGATACTCAACTGGAAAATGACTCTTGGAAGTAACAGAAGTTTTGTAACAATTGGCTACATTGTTTTATTTATAGAATATTAATATACATTTATTTCTATGCTGAATTTATTTATAAATTTTTGAGCAGTTGTTATATAGCATAGATGCCAAGTGCTCTGCCATAATCAGGGAATTTGCAATTTTAGTTTGTATTCTTATTGAAATATTAACTCATACACCAAAAAATTCACCATTTTAAAGTGTAAAGTTCAGTGGGCTTTAGTATGTACAACCATTACTATGAGCTAATGTCAGAACATTTTCATCACCCCAGAAAGAAACCCCAAACTCATTTGCTATCAATTCCTCATTTCCCTGAACCTCTGGCAACTACTAGTCTACACTGCCACTGTAGCATAGAAACCCTTTAACTTTTTTCAGGGCACATGGCTGACTCAGGCAACATTTGAGCACATGACTCGATCTCAGGGTCATGAGTTGGAGCCCTATAGAAACTACTTTAAAAACTGTAAGAAATTTCTTTCATGTGTTGCATTTCCTGGTGACATGAAATATTCACAAAATAACTATATACTAATCCACTATAAATATGATCTACTTAATTCTCTTATTAAGATATTCAGATTTGGTCAATAATTTCTCATTAGAAATAAAGTGATACACCACATATAAAGTGACATACCAAACCTTTGAGTCAAAATATTTACTTAAAATATACCTCCAACAGTCAAAGCATCTTAAGGTTTTTATACTCAGTAACTAATCCCTCCCAGAAACAGAGTAACCAATTTCCATTAGTGCCAGGAGTTATAAAATACTCAATGTAACTTCACTTTCACTCACTGGGTATTTTTAAATATTTGTCAATACATTAAAAAAATAAAATAAAAAGACAGCTTGGCTCTGATTATCAACAAAAGACTATATAAATATCTAGCTGTCAACCCTAAAAAATGTGTCTCTCATGAGTAAAAAGAAAGCACAGACTGTAACTTAAGACTCTGAAGAGAAGTGGTATAGGAAGCAAAACATTTTTTCTCCCAAAAAGAAAAGTAAAAGCAACAATTAGCAAATAAAGTAATGCTACACACAGCAAAGATTTGCGCTACATCATATAACACAGATCAAGATCACAGTTACTGTTTACAATTAATCTTGCCCTTATGAATCTTCGATTTTCTAATAAAGTTTGGGTTACCGAGTTCAGTTGGTTTAAAAAGGAACCATTTAAGAGGTACTTGGCTGGATCTGTTGGAGAATATTGAGTTCAAGCCCCATGATAGGTACTGAGATCACTTAAATAAATAAAACTTAAAAAAAAAAAGGAACCATTTATTTAAGCTTTTCCCATGGAAATTCCAGCTAATTTGCCCCATAAAAGTCCATACAAAGAAGGGGCGCCTAACTGGCTCAGTCAATGGAGCGTGCAACTCTTGATTTCAGGGTTCTGAGTTTAAGCCCCACTTTGAGTGCAGAGATTACTTAAAAACTTTTTAAAACTTGGGGCACCTAGGTGGCTCAGTGGGTTAAGCCTCTACCTTCAGCTCAGGTCATGATCTCAGGGTCCTGGGATCAAGCTCCGCATCGGGCTCTGCTCAGTGGGGAGACTGCTTCCTCCTCTCTCGCTGCCTGCCTCTCTAACGTACTTGTGATCTGTCAAATGAATGAATAAAACTTTTTTAAAAATTTTTTTTTAAACTTAAAAAGATTTAGGGTGCCTGGGTGGCTCAGCCGGTTAAGTGTCTGCCTTTGGCTAAGGTCATGATCCAGGGGTCTTGGAATTGAGTCCCGCATCCAGCTCCATGCTCAGTGCAGAGCCTGGTTCTCCCTCTGCCTGCCACTCCCCCTGCTTCTGCTCTGTCTCTGTCAAATGAAAAAATCAAATCTTTAAAAAAAAAAAAAAACTATGCCCAAGAAACAAAGAGCAACCAAACATTTATGGTCCATAATGTTTGCCACAAGGTTAGTTATTACAGAAAAAAGGGAAAACAACCTAAATGTCTAATAATGGAATGTCTAGTGTCCAAAAAAGGAATAATTACATCTGGCATAGCTGTAATGAAATACTATGCATTTTTATTAATATCAGAAAGACTCAAATATAAGAGTCAGGAAAACTTCACAGAAAGATGCTTACTAATAAGGAGAAATTCTTGCATTTATCATAAAAAAATAAATCCCAAAGTAGGTTAGTAATGTAAAGGCAAGAGTCTAAAATAAAATGTCTTGGAATTTTTGCTTCTACTAAGCTGAGTTTAACAGTATAAACCTTCAAAAGTCTAAGAGGAAAACAAATTCAAAATGAAGCAATTTTGAAAAAACACTTGTCCTGGACTCTTCAAATGTCAGTATCACAACACTGACATTTTTGTCATTTGGGAAACAAGATAAATGGAAATTATAGCTATAACAACTAAATTCAATGTGCGATCACTGAATAGATTACAGTTATAAAGGATACTACTAAGGAACAGGAGAAATTTCAATATAGACTGTATATTAGGTAACATCTAGGCATACCACACTTTATTGTACTGGGTTTCACAGATATTGCATTTCTTACAAATAGAAGGGTTTTGGCAACCCTGCATCAAGCAAGTCCACTGGTATCATTTTTTTCAATAGCATTTGCTCACTTTGTGTCTCTGTGTCACATCTTAGTAGCTGTCGCAGTATGTCAAACTTTTTCATTATTATATTTGTTACGGTCATCTGTTATCAGTGATCTTTGATGTCACTATTGTAATTGTTTCGGGTGTGACATGAACCACACCCATAAAAGACTGCAAACTTACTTAGTAATGTTCTGACTGCTCCAATGACCAGATGTTCCCCTATCTCTCCCTTTCTCTGGGTGTCTCCCTACTTCCTAGACACAACAATATTGAAATTAGGCCAATAAACTACCCTTCAATGGCTTCTAAGTGTTCAAGTCAAAGATAAACTTGTACCTATCACTATAAATAAAAAGCTATTAATGATTCAACTTAGTGAGGAACCTATGCCAAAAGTTGAGACAGGCTGAAAGCTAGGGCCTCTTACATAGAACATGAGCCAACTTGTGACTGCAAAGGAAAAGTCCTTTTAGTCCTTGAAGTGCTACTCTAGTGAACACACGAATATGAAAACAAAACAATACAGGGGTGCCTGTGTTGCTCAATTAAGCATCTGCCCCCAGCTCAGGTCAGGATCCCCGGGTCCTGGGACTGAGCTCCCCTTCGAGAGGAAACCTGGTTCTCCCTCTACCCCCTGCTCATGCTCTCTCTCACTCGCTCTCTTTCAAATAAATGAATCTTTTTTAAATTTTTTATTAACATATAATGTATTATAAATAAATAAAATCTTTTAAAAGAACTACTAATTACCGCTGATACGATGTTTCAGTGGTCTCAACAGAAAATCAAACTAGCTAGCCATAACATTCCCTTAAGCCAAAACCTAATCTAGAGCAAGGCCTTAACTCTCTTTGACTCTATAAAGCCTAAGAGAGGTGAGGAAGCTGCAGAAAAAAAGTTTGAAACTAGCCAAGGCTGGGTCATCAGGTTTAAGGAAAGCAGCCATCTCTACAATATAAAAGTACAAGGTAAAGCAACAAGTGCTGATGTAGAAGCTTTATTAAGTTACCCATAAGATCTAGCTTACATAATTAATGAAAGTGAGTACACTAAGCAACAGTTTTTCATTGTAGAGTAAATAACCTTATACTAGAAGAAAATGCCATCTAAGACACTCATAGCCATAAAGGAGAAGTCAATGCCTGGATTCAAAAGACAGGATGACTGTCTTGCTAGGGGCTAACGCTGCTTGGTGAGCAAGCCAATGCTCCCTGACCATTCTGAAAATCCTAGGGCCCTTAAGAAGAATTACGCTCAATCCACTCTGCCTGTGCTCTATACATAGAACAAAGCCTGGATGACAGCACATCTACTTACGACCTGGTTTACTGCGTATTTTAAGCCCACTGCTAACATCTACTGATCAGGAAAAGAGATCCCTTTCAAAATGTTGCTGCTCACTGACAATGCACCTGGTCACCCAAGTGGTCTGATGGTGATAGACATCAAAATTAATGCTGTTTTCATGCCTGCTGACACAATATCCATTCTGCAGCCCACAGATCAAGGAGCAATTTCAACTTTCAAGACTTACTATTTAATAAATACATTTAACAAATGTATAAATACATTTAATATATACATTTCACAAGGCTATTGCTGCCGTAGACACTGATCCCTATGATGGACCTGGGCAAAGTAAAATGAGACTTCTAGAAAGGGTTCACCATTCTAAATGCCATTAAGAACATTTGTGCTTCACGAGAAGAGGTCTAACTATCAACATTAACAGGAGTTTCGAAGAAATTGATTCCAATCTAACCCTCATGGATGCCTTTCAGGCTGAGAGATTCAAGACATCAGTGGGGGAAGTAACTGCAAATGTGGTGGAAACAGCAACAAACTAGAATTTGGGCCTGAAGATAGGAGCACATTGCTGAAATCCCATGATAAAACTTTAACAAATGAGAAGCTGCTTCTATGGATGTGCAAAGAAAGTGGTTTCTTGAGACGGAATCTACTCCTGGTAAAGATGCTGTAAAGACTGCTGAAATGAAAACAAGGAACTTGTGTTATCTAACACATCAGCAGGGTTTGAGAGGATTAACACCCAATTTTGAAATAACTTCTACTGTGGGTAAAATGGTACCAAACGGCACCACATGCTACAGAAAAATCCTTCCCGAAAGAAAGATTACTCATGTGGCAAATTTCAACATCATCTTATTTTAAGAAATTACAACCACCCAACCTTTAGCAACCACCAACCTGATCAGTATTTTTTTAATTAAGGCATGCACTTTTTTGTTGTTGTTCTGCTTTGAAGATTTTTTATTTTTATTTATTTGACAGAGAGAGAGAGAGATCACAAGTAGGCAGAGAGGCAGGCAGAGAGAGAGGGGGAAGCAGGCTCCCCGCTGAGTAGAGAGCCCAATGCAGGACTCAATCCCAGGACCGTGAGATCATGACCTGAGCCGAAGGCAGAGGCTTTAACCTACTGAGCCACTCAGGTGCCCCGCATGCACGTTTTTTAAAACATAATGCTATTTCACACTTAATAAACTGTAGTTTATAGGTGTACATATTAACATGCTGCAAAACCAAAGAATTCATTTGACAAAATAAAGTGTGTCAAATCACTTTATTGTGATATTCACTTTATTTATTTAGTGTGATATCACTTTATTGTGATATTCACTCTACAGCACTGGTCTAGATCTGAATCTGCAGTAACTCCAAGGTATATCTATACTGAATAAATGTTACATTTCTTCAGTATGGCAATTATATTGTAGCTGGTAAGAGAAGATTCTTAGCAGATGCATATCAAGTACTGTATTCAGGAATAAAGTATGACAAATTAGCCAAAAAAAAACAAAAACAAAAACTGTTATATATATAATGAAATAAAACGTGTCAAATGCTAACAATTAGTGAATGTAGACACCCTATTTATTAGCATTAAAGAGTTTCTTTAAGATGAAAATGTCTTGGGCGCCTGGGTGGCTCAGTTGGTTGGGCGACTGCCTTCGGCTCAGGTCATGATCCCGGAGTCCCGGGATCGAGTCCCATGTTGGACTCCCGGCTCTGCGGGAGGTCTGCTTCTCCCTCTGACCTTCTCCCCTCTCATTCTCAGTCTCTCTCTCTCTCTCTAGTAAATAAATAATATTTAAAAAAAAAAAGATGAAAATGTCTTTTTCTAACTAAAATTGAAACACATGAAGCACCTTGTGGTTCAGCTGGTTAAGCATCTGACTTCCCATGATCTCGGGGTCCTGGGATCGAGCCCTATGTGGGGCTCTGTGATCAGCAGGGAGTCTGCTTCTCCCTCTCCCCCTCCCCGCCCCCATTCATGAACTCTCTCAAATAAAATCCTAAAAAAATAAAATAAAGGGGCGCCTGGGTGGCTCAGTTGTTAAGCAACTGCCTTCGGCTCAGGTCATGATCCTGGAGTCTCAGGATCGAGTCCCGCGTCGGGCTCCCTCCTCAGTGGGGAGTCTGCTTCTCCATCTGACCTCTCCCTCTGTCTCATTCTCTCTCTCTCTCAAATAAATAAATAAAATCTTTAAAAAATAAATAAATAAAATAAAATAAAAATACCCATTTTTCTGCTTCTATGGGAACAATTACATCATTTTTAGGGTATCGGTTGGCAAATGGTAAAAACATAACACTGTATCTTGTCTTAACCTGTAATGGTCTTTAGGGGGGAATAAAATGGAACAGGGGTGCCTAGGTGGCTCAGCAGGTTAGGGGTCTGCCTTCAGCTCGGGTCATGGTCCCAGGATCCTGAAATCAAGCCCCGTATCGGCTCCTTGCTCAGTGGGGAGCCTGCTTTTCCCTCTTCCTGCTGCTCCCCTTGCTTGTTTCCTCCCCCCACAATCCATGTCAGATAATTTTTTTTAAAAATCTTTAAAGAAAAAACTAACAAGAAAAGCTAGAGAGAGAAATTTATGTAGTGAGCAGCTAACATCATGCCTACTGAGTTCCTATGTAGCTCTAGGGCCTGAGCATCTCTGCTCTAAGTGTGATTATAATGTTTAAAGTTGTAAACATACCATTATTATCATGGATGAAGGTTTTAAATTCTTTTTTTCTGCCATCTTTGTCTTTTTTTAAATTTCAAAATAGCATAAATATTTATACAACAATATGTTTGCATAATATGCATTGATCATTACATACACTGTACAAAACTATTTACTTAAAACTGCATATAGTTTACTGTACCTTATGACAATTTAAAAGTATTTCGGGGTACCTAGGCAGCTTCATCGGTTAAGCATCCGACTCTTGGTTTCGACTCAAGTCATGATGATCTCGGGGCTCCTGGGATCAAGCTCTGCATCAGGCTTGTACTTAGTGGAGAGTCTACTTGTCCCTGTCCCTCTCCCTCTACCCCTCCCTCTGTTCTCTTTCCCTCTCAAATAAATTTTTAAAAAGAGATAAAAAGTATTTTCAAGAGAAATTCTGATTACACAAGAAGTCTTCACTTATAAACTAAATCCCTATGATACCACTCCTATAAATCACTTGTATTATCCTTGATATCTGAGAGTTAGTTAGTCTGTCAATAAATACTTGATTACCCAAAAGGTACCAAGAGGACCCTACCTGGGGCTAGAGAATTAGGGTAAACAAAACAATCCCTGAAGTGTTCTAAAAGACCAAAACAAACAAAGAATGAATAAACAAATAATTTTAAGAGGTAAGAAGGAAAAACACAATGCTGTCAGAAAGAATTAACAGAGAGAGCCCACTTTAGATAAGGCAGTGAGGAAATAACATGAGGTTACATTTCAGTTGATACCAAGTACTCAAACAGGGAAAAGAGCATCCTGAGTTCCATTAGAAAGTTTAACAAAGTTCTCAACAAGGATAGCCTATAAAAAATTCTACTTGTAGCACAAAATGAAAAGCAAGGGATGCAGTGTCAGACTAAAATCCACCATTTATAAGCTGTGCAATCTTACACAAATTACTTAACATCTCTGGGCCAGTTTTCTCACCTGAAAAATAGAACAGACTGTGCTATGAAAATCCAAATGCTTATGATTATGATCATGATTATGAAATATGACAGATAATACAGTGTTCAACCCCTTGTCCATTCCCTCAAAACTTTAAATTATTCCAAAAGCTACCTGTAAAAGATAGTTAAATACTTCCCAGTGCCTGGATGTAACTTTAAAAAAATACTAATTAATCAAAGCCTGCAGTGGAAAAAAATACTACTCTTATGCCTTGCCTACTGCTTTAGTTCCTTCCTTCATTAAATAACTATTATTAGCTTACTTTGTGGCCAGGAATTATGACACTACACGTGCTAAGACAATATAATGCTAAGTGAAATAAGTCAGAGAAAGACAAATACTATACAATTTTGCTCATGCGGAATTTAAGAAAAAACAAAGGGAAAAAAAGAGACAAATCAAAAAACAGACTAACTACAAAGAACAAACATGTGGTTGGCAGGGGGTGTGAATGGGTGAAACAGATGAATGGAATTGGTAAGAGTACACTTATGAACACTGAATAAGATACACAATTATTGAATGACTATACTGTACACACAAAACTAATATAACACTGTATGTTAATTATACTGGAATTAAAGTAAATTTAATTTAAAAAAAGAACATAGGTGCTAGGATTATAGTGTTGAGCAAGACAAAGCCCTGCACTCATGGAACTTACAAATTCTACTGCAGAGAAAAGACAAACAAATTAAAACAATACACTATGACAAAAAATAAACAGAGAGGAGATTATCAGTGATGTTGCAGAGGGGATGACTCTATAAAGAAAAAACTACTTCTCTGAGAAGATAAAATCTTAGCAAAAGGTGAATAAAATGGAACAAGGCCTCTGATGTGGAGAGCAAGCATTTTCTAAGTAAAGGGAACAAGATCAAAAAGTCTCTGAGGGATCAAACTGATAGTGCTGTAAAACAAATGTAACATGAATTACAGCTTTAGCACAAATGCTTTAATAGTCCAAAACAAACTGAACAAGCTTTACAAATCACCCAACTAAGCTGTGGGGCCAAAAACAGATATTTTTGTAGCCAGTTCCCCAAACCCTAAAATATTTCCGTGATCCCAAGCAATAATACAGTAAATGGGCACACTTTATTACTAACAGAGATAAAAGGAATCAATACAATAACCAACGAAGGAACTTTTACACCAAATGCAGGATAAAAACTAAGGATGAACATCAAGAACTTTGTTGTGGGCAAACTGAAAGACTTGTTAATACAGCAAGAGGTTTCGTGACTATTATTTTTTAATATTATAAAATATATTTATTATTTATATATAAATATAAATAATATATTTATTATTTAATAATAATAAAATACTTATTACAAGTATTTAATAAAGTATTTAATAAATACTTGTAATAATACTTATTACAAGTATTTTTAAGTAAATGGAGAGATATACCACATTCATGGAATAGAAAAGTCAGTGTTGTGAAGATGTCAATATTCCCCACAATAACCTATACACTCAAGGCAATTGCAATCGAAAGCCCAGCAGAATTTTTAATTGACAAGTTGATTTTAAAATCAGCAAAAATAATCTGAAACTAATATAACATTGTACATTAACTATACTCAAATCAAGAAATAATTAGATGGGGCGCCTGGGTGGCTTAGTTGGTTAAGCGACTGCCTTCGGCTCAGGTCATGATCCTGGAGGCCCGGGATCGAGTCCCATATCGGACTCCCGGCTCTGCGGGAAGTCTGCTTCTCCCTCTGACCTTCTCCCCTCTCATTCTCAGTCTCTCTCTCTCTAATAAATAAATAAAAAATCTTAAAAAAAAAAAAAAGAAAGAATTAGATGGATAGATAAAATAAGTAAGGATATATAAGACAACAATACCCAGAACAATTTTGTAAAAAAAAAAAAGTTAAGTGATACTACCTAATTTCAAACTTTAGCATAAAGTAATTAAGAAAGTAAAGCATTGGTATGGGGCACACCTGGCTGCCTGGCTCAGTCAGTAGAGCAGGCAACTCTTGATCTCAAGGTTGTAAATTTAAACCCAATGTTGGGTGTAGAGATTACTTAAAAATAAAATCTTTAAGGGGTGCCTGGGCGGCTCGGTCAGTTAAGCATCTGTCTTCAGTTCAGGGGCTTCCTGATGAGCAGGGAGCCTGCTTCTCCCTCTCTCTGTAGCCGCTCCCCCCATCCTGCTCTCACAGGCTTACTCTCTCTAATAAATAAAACCTAAAATAAAATAAATAAAATAAAATCTTTAAAAAAAAGGTATTGGTTTAACAGAAAAGCAGATCAATGAAAAAAATAGTGCAGATTTATGCCCCAAGATTTTTGATAAAAATAAAAGATAAAAAAGAAGAAATCATAACTTTTAAATTACTTGTGCTTAAACAAATGGGTATCTGTATGGAAAAAAATGAATTACCTCACATCATACTCAGAATGGATTACAGGTATAAATTAAAAAAAAAAACTATAAAATAGCTCAAGAAAGCACAAGAAAAACTTGCTACCTTGGGAGAGGCAGAAATTTCATACAAGGATCCAAAAAACACAAGTCATAAAAGAAAAAAATCATAAATTATACTTCACTTCTGCTTTCTGAAGAACACTATTAAGAAAATTTAAAAGCAAGCCACAGACTGGGAGAAGTCATCATAAAACAGACCTGTATCCAAATGTTTTAATTCAGCAAGGCAAACCTCCCAATTAAAAAATAGGCAAAAAATTTCAACAGACATTTCATAAGAGATATAAAAATAGCCAAAAAGCACATAAAAGATGCTAATTAGTAGTTACGAAAATAAAAATTTAAACTCACCATGAGATGCTCCTATACTCACTAGAATATCCAAAAGACTAAAAATATCAAGTGTTGGTGAAGGTATGGAGCAACTAACCTAGAACTCTTGCACTCATTGCTGGTAGCAATGTGAAATGGTACAATCATTTTGGAACATAATCTGGCAATTTCTTATAAAGCTGAAAATTTAGCCATTTACCCCTAAATATTACCCAAGGCACATGAAAACGTAATGTTCACAAGCCTTTACATGAATTTTCATTAGTGTAAACCTTTATTCAAAATGGCCAACAGTCGGAAACAACTTGACATTTACACACCCTTAGATCACTGAGTAAACTGATTATGTCCACATGATGGAATAAACCTCAGTCATAAAAAGGAATAAAATACCAATACAATGGTATGGATGAAATCCCATAAATATTATGCAAAGCAAAAGAAATCAAACAGGTGGTGTCTTGGTGGCTCAGTCAGTTAAGTGTCTGCCTTCAGCTCAGGTTGTGATCCTAGAGTCCGGGGATCAAGCCCCGATTCAGACCACCTGCTCAGCTAGGAATCAGCCTGTCCCTCTCCCTCCGCCCTATTCATGTTCCCTCTCTCAAATAAATAAGAAATTAAAAAGAAAGAAAGAAAGAAAGAGAAACAAAAAAGAGTACATACTATTTCATTTGTATGAAATAACTAGAAAAGATAGAAATGATTTACAGGAGTGCAGAAAGATCAGTAGCTATCTAGGACAGGGTTAGGGGGTGGAGAATAACTACAAAAGAACACAAAGGAACTTGTTTAGATGATCAAAATGTTCTCTATTAAGAATTAAGGTCACTTAATTCTAAGTTACATAGTAGATTTACTTGTTGAAACTCACAGCATTTTACATTTAAAATTGCGTGCATTTTGGGGGGGTCTGGGTGGCTCAGTCAGTTAAATAGCTGCCTTCAGCTCAGGTCATGATCCCAGGGTCCTGGGATCGAGCCCTAGATCAGGCTCTTTGCTCAGCAGAGAGCCTGCCTTTCCCTCTCCCTGCCACTCTGCCTACTTATGTTCTCTCTCTCTGTCAAATAAATAGTCTTTAAAAAAATAAAAGAACATAAAATATAATAAAATAAAATTGGGTGCATTTTATTTCATGAAAATTATGCATTTATCAATCTCATGAAGAGGTTGGGCATTTTTTTAGCTGTATTTCTGCTTGAAACCACAGCATCAAAGCTTGATTCTCTTGAATTTCCAGAAATTCTGTAAACAACACATAAAAAATCCAGTTCTGCTAAAACTAAAAAAAATTATGCATTTAAAAAGTTGATTAGACTGTCATTCACCCGTTATTTAAATATAAAATTTTCCTTTGTATATAATAGACATTTAGTCAGCTGAATGAAAATCGTAATAGAAAATTTTTCTTTTTTTTTTTTTAAAAGAAAACTTTTCTAAGATTCAAGTATGAATCAATACACTGAAGTCCAAAGTATGACTCCTGACTCCCGGAGATACATGAAAATTCATTATTTATATTCAGTGAATATTTATTTATTCAATACCTACTTACCATATGCCAAGACAGTATGAACTGTACAAGGAAAGACAGAAGTTCAGAACAGAGAGAAGCCCATTTGCAACTGCACAGAAGGATGATGAGATGTTTAAAACTTACGTTGTTAGCAAGAACGCCCCATCACCACATCTTTCCAGAGCCTTTCGTGCAGGAGGTTTTGCTGCAAATTCTACAAAACCTTTTCCTGTAGCTCTACCACGATCATCCACAACAACAACGGCTTTCTCTACAGGACCAAACTGGGAAAATGCTTGCTCTAGCAGCTCATTGGAAACAACCGGCGAAAGGTTCTTGACAGTTAGGGCTGCTCCATGTGTAGCAAAACGAATTCGGAGAGGTCTGCTCTTCAAAATGGTGCCATCCAGCTCTGCTTTTGCAATTTCAGCCAGTGTTCTGGATTCCTTTTTAGGAGGAAAAATCACTTTTTAAAGATGATAGTAACACAAATAATTTTAAAGAGTGGTTTCTAGGGTGAAGAGCCGGGTAGCTTTTGGAAATGGCTGATAGGGTCACTTTGTTTTTTTGTCATTCGATTGTGGTATACATGCATTGTACTAATTATTCAAAAATAAGTATGTTTAAAACTCCAATGTCCCAAGTCATCACTAAAAGATTATCTATTCAGAAATTACCAGCTATTAAATATTTGAACCAATCTTTTTTAAATCTCCTACATATATTAAAAGAAAATCGTAATTACTTTTTGAGACCAAGCACCAGTTACTGGAAGCTATTACTGAAAACAGAGTAATTTCCCATATACCCCATGTTTTTGATATTTACATCTTAATAAAACATCTCACCTCTCCAATGCCGGAAAAATCTTTCCTTTTTCTTTTATTTAAATTACTCTTAAAAGTACCAACAAACAGGGCACCTGGGTGGCTCAGTCATTAAGGATCTGCCTTCGGCTCAGGTCATGATCCCAGGGTCCTGGGATCGAGCCCACCGGGCTCTCTGCTCAGCAGGAAGCCTGCTTCACCCTCTCCCACTCCCCTGCTTGTGTTCCCTCTCTCACTGTGCCTGTCAAATAAAAAAAAATCTTAAAAAAAAAAAGTACCAACAATATTTATATTTAGATATAAATATCTAACAGGGATAGGTACTATGTACCTAATATGTCATATAATCCAACAACTCTAAGAAGTAGATTTTAAAATGCTGTTGGGTATAATTGGGAATGGCAAGAGGCATGAGGAAATTTAATAGGATGATGACAGTGTTCTCTATCTTGATGAGTTTGAATTAAACAAATGTTATTTTTCTAAATTGTACACTTAAAATTTGTGCATTTCGCTATATGCAGATTTCGAATACCTCAAAAAATAATACTGTACTCTAGTTAATGATAAGCATGATATAGTGTTCAAAGAGTCAAGAACTGATGGACAGAAAGATGAATAGATAACTGAAAAAAACATTTACAACAAAACTTTAAATTAGAGAATCTAGATGGTGGATCAATGGATGTTCATTACTATATGTTTGAAAATTTTTTCACAGTAAAATGTTTAAGGATAGGAGGATAAAGAGAACCTGGTGAGGACTTTCTAAAACTGAACAATGGTGGGCACCTGGCTGCCTCAGTTGGTACAGTATATCACTCTAGATCTCAGGATTGTGAATTCAACCTTCTCACTGAGAGGAGAGATTACTTAAAAATAAAATCTTAAGAAAATAATAAGTAGGGCGCCTGGGTGGCTCAGTGGGTTAAGCCTCTGCCTTCGGCTCAGGTCATGATCTTGGGGTCCTGGGATCGGCCTGCACCGGGCTCTCTGCTCAGCGGGGAGCCTGCTTCCTCCTCTCTCTCTGCCTGCATCTCTGCCTGCTTGTGATCCATCTCTCTCTGTCAAATAAATTAATTAAATATTTTAAAAAAAGAAAGAAAGAAAATAATAAGTAAATAAAATAAATAAAACCAAAGAGTGGTTCCAGAGGGCATCTCCTGTTCAGATTCAGTCAAGTATATTCACAACATCACATATTACCCCCCACCCAGGGAAGCAGAAAATCCCAATTTTTATGTTTAATCCAGGATTTTTTTTAGTTAGCAATGAATTAAATTACTTTTGGGCCAAATAAAATGTTTATGCTGTCATGAATTTTCAATACCACAACGCTTCTTCAAAGTTATACTTTTCATGGTCGTAAATAATTCTACATCAGGGTTTCTCAACTTCAGCACTCTTGACATTATAGGCAAGCTAATTCTTGTGGGGAGCTGTCCTGTACAATACAGGAAGTTTAAGCCAGTAGAACCACCCCCCAATTTTGACAATGAAAAGTGTCCCCAGACACTGTCAAATGTCCCCTGGGAAGCAAAAAACCCCATTTAAGAACCACTGCTATAAATGTGTACTAAAATTATCTGTAAAATCAATTAAAATCATGTGTTTGAAATGAAACCAAAGATTACTTCATGCTGGAGAATAATGATAACAAGGTAAATTTTACTAAGTAGGTACTATATGCTAGCCATTCATTATTTCACATAAATATATGTATATATGTATGTATATAAACACACACACACAATTAGCTTCCATTATCCTCCTCAACAATATTACAAAGTGGGTTGTTACTATCCCCTCTTCACATATGGGGAGATAAGCCTAGACAGGTTGAAGGAACTCGCCGCTCGATCTATACAGAATTCATAATCTCTTCCAATACACCATAAATCCTTCCTTCCAGCTACTGTCCCTGCATCACTCTGCATAAAAAGTAAAACTATAGGTTTTTAACTTAAAAGAAATACAAAAAATAACAAGAAACTAAGTGACTACCCCAAGATAGAGATCACTTGAATTAGGATCTCATGATGTCCACTGGACCCTTTCAAAAGGCTCTTTCCAAAGCACCTGATCTTTTCTTATTGTTTGCTAGGGGTTAAAATTCACCACTGCCAAGAGTACTAAATTAATAAGTACAAGGAAATCCACAGATGCAAAATGGAAACAGCCTTCAAGTCAATCAACAGAAAGCTGAGTCATTCATACTGTGAAATACAACATGGTCACTAAAAATTAATCTAATGATATGAGAAGATGTCCAAGAGATACTAAATGAAAACCTCAAATCGCAATAGAATGTGTACAGTATGGTTTGATATAGAAAAATCACAAAAAGTTAAACAGCAATTACATTTAATGTGTTAGGGGACAATCTTTTATTATTAGAATTAAAATTCTAATAAGAAAACTTCCTTGAACTAAAAAAACAGCACTTGAAATTATATGCTGGACAGGCCACTAAGGAGATTCTACAACATCTTCTCTAGTATTTGACATTCTGTAAGAAGCACACAGCATTTCATTATTAAAAACAAAAAACAGGGGTGCCTGAGTGGCTCAGTGGGTTAAAGCCTCTGCCTTCAGCTCAGGTCATGATCCTGGAATTGAGCCCTGCATTGGGGCTCTCTGCTCAGCAGGGAGCCTGCTTCCCCCTCTCTCGCTGCCAGCCCCTCTGCCTACTTGTGATTTCTCTGTCAAATAAATAATTAAAAAAATAAAAAAATAAAATAAAATAAAAATAAAAACAAAAACAAAAAACACAAGGGGAGAGGGTTTAGTCTCCAATGGTTAATGTAAATTCAGTTGATTTTTAACTCTTTATTTACAATAGTGGTTCTCAAACCTTAGCAAGCATCAGAATAACATGGAGGGAGGGGCGCCTGGATGGCTCAGCTGTTAAGCGTCTGCCTTAGGCTTGGGTCAGGATCCCAGGGTGCTGCTCTGAGGGAAGTCTGCTTCTCCTTTCTCCCACTTCCCCTGCTTATGTTCTCTCTCTCGCTATCTTCTCTGTGTTAAATAAATAAAAATATTTTTAAAAAAATAACGAATAACATGGAGGGCTAATTAAAACCCAAAACTGTTGGGCCCCAACCCCACAATTTCTGATTGAGCAGATCTAATCTAGGGTGGGGTCTTAGAATTTGCATTTCTAACAAATTCCCAATTAACAATTTTTGAAATGGTCTAGCGTCGGCATTGCTAGTATGAATGATAGGGAAAATATAAGCGCACTAAAGAGAGAGATGAATCTGCTGGAAAGGAACCACACTTTTGTGAATCACTGCCCCAGAAATCTGGTTTACTAAAGCTAAAAGTAGGGGAGGGGGGAGATAAAAGCAGAAACAGAGTTCAGGTCAAACTAATACCAGTTTTAACTACATTAAACTACCTTTAAAATGCACCACTGGGACTCCTGGCGCTAGCAGTCTGAGAAGCATGTGGCTCTTAATCTCAGTCAGGGTTGGCAGTTCGAGCCCCTCACTGGGTGTAGAGATCATTTAAATAAACTTTTTAAAAAATGCACTACAACTTCTCAGTTAATTTAGCCAATCTAATGTCAGTAACCAGTCAAATCCTAAAAAAAGAAGCTTTGGGGTCTAATATTCCACAAAATACATCTAAAATAAGCACAATTTCAACCCTAATGTACCATGAATTCACAATATGGATTAGGACCTTACAAGGAAATGCCACTTCAATTCTTTTTCCTCACCATTACATACTAGCAATGCTGACCCTACACCATCTCCAAAATGTTGTCTCACCTCATCAATTAACCAAAAAACTACAACCACCAATGTAAGAAAATTTATTTAATTTTAAAAATTGCTGAACAAGCAAAAAAGTATTTCTAAAAATATAAATTAAATAAAATTATACCACTACACCACCAGTACATGCTAGAGCTACTACATCATTACTTATACTCAAATCAGATATACACTATATGATTTTCCTAAATAGAAAGACACATAGTAGCTCAGAAATATCTAAGGCTTTTATTTTTTTTCCCAAAGGCTTTTATTTTATTTTATTTATTTATTTGACAGAGAGAGAGACAGTGATCACAAGTAGGCAGAGAGGCAGGCAGAGAGAGAGAGGGGGAAGCAGAGAGCCTGACATGGGGCTCGATCCCAGGACCCCGAGATCATGACCTGAGCCGAAGGCAGAGGCTTAACCCACTGAGCCACCCAGGCGCCCCTTTCCAAAGGCTTTTAAATGTACCTGTTAATCATAGAGCTCAGATTAAACAGTAAAGTTATCCATAAAGTCAAATCTTGTAAGCTAAACTCTCATTTCCCAATGACTTATTTTTAAGATTCCTACACAAAAAATACAGCATGATAGGTTTGGAGGAGCATATCCCAAAGGAACAGACAAGAGGAGTCCTCACCTTCCCATTTCATAACCCCACAGACTTTTTTTTTTTTTAAATAAACTAAAAGCAAATATCCACTAGCCCCATGTGGCTATTTAAGAATAAATAAAATTTAAAGTTTAAATTCTCCGGCACAACTGCCACGTTGCAAGTACTCAACAGTCATATGTGGCCAGTAACTACTACATTGCAAAGCATATACACATAGAATTTCCACCACTGCAGAAGTTCTATCGGACACGGCTAATACACTAAAGGAAAAAAAGGATTATTAGTAGCTTTAAAGATAGAACATTTTTCCATGTCAAAATGTTTACTATTGGCTTTTTTTTTTTTTTTTTAAAGTGTAAGGCTTCCAAAACAAAATGTCAACTTTAAAACAGACCAACAGGGTGCCAGACGCAAAACACTATGAAAATGTTAAAATAACATCTTTTTGGAAAGTTTACTAAAAACTGCCTAAAATATTTTATTGTAGAAACCTAAACTCCTTTAAGATAACTTTTGGAATTATATTAAAAATCATTTTACCAAAAAAAAAAAAAAAATCATTTTACCAAATGAGACTGTTTCTCTAATGTCCAAAAGATAATTATTTATAATTTTATGTTCGAAATGTACTGATTACTTAACTTCAATTTTAAGGAAATTTCCTGGTCTTATTAATAATACTCTACGAAGATTTACCCTTCTCTTGAAGCCATTTAGATTTTAAATGTTCAGGGGCACCTGGTGGCTCAGTCAGTTAAGCAGCTGCCTTCGGCTCAGGATCTAGCCCTACGTAGGGCTTCCTGCTCTGCCGACTTGTGCTATCTCTGTCAAATAAATAAATAAAATCTTAAAAAAAAAAGTTCAGATGTTCTCCCTAAAAAATACGTCATTAAATTACAGTCAATTCTATGTACATTTTAAAATTTTGCCTTGGCCAATCATGAAGAGAACCCAATATTTATGTTAAAACTCCGGCAAGAAAGCTTCCACAAACTGTAATGCACATAAAATTTGAGGGTCAAACTAGAAAGGCAACACAACATAAAAATTCTTTGTGTAAAAATGTCTCCAAAAAAATATTTTGTTGGAAAAAATATCCAGCATCTAAATACGAATTATAATAAAGCTGTATAACTGACACTGATGGAATTCACCACAAAGCACATGGGAAAATCGAATAGATATTTTGACCTGCAAGAGTAAATCCCCCTCTCTTTGAATTAAAAAAATATATATATGTAAGGGAGGCACAATTTTTGCATGTTATTGGAAAAGTTTTAAGACTTAGACTAAAAAGTAAAATGTGGACTCTTCTAGCATTAAAATGTGCACATAAAATATAAACTAGTATGTAATTCATACTCCCCCCCCAACACGTGGAAACGTCCAGAATGGGAAGAAAGCATCCCACATTAGATACATAACAATTCAATACCGTCCCAATTTTGCAAAGTTTAAGAACTAGACAGTTAAAGGTGGGCTGCGCTGAAGTGAAATGAGAAACAACAAGGTTTACGGTTAAACGCATGCAAGTCTGGCTGCAACCAAGGAGATGATTTGGAAAATTTTTAAGAAGCGAGTGCGCTGGTTGGTCCTCCATGCCCAATGAAATTTCTGGTAAGACCGAAGCTTCCGTTCCAAATTCATATCTATTTCCCTTACAACACAATTTTGCCTGGAAGAAGTCTCACCCCAAAACGTTCCTGACCCTTGTCGGAATCAGAGAACCAGAACCCCAAATTGGGCCGGGTTAGCCGTAGCCTACGTAGCGTAGGGCACTGAGGCCGGACGCGCGCAGAGCAGAAAACGGCGACAACAACCGCGGAGCGACGGCAAACCGAGCCCGCTAGTCAGAAATTCCGGGCTAAAACTCTGCCCTGGGTGAGACGACAATCCAGCGCGGCGGGAAAAACAAGGACAAGAGGCGCCGCGATTTTCACAGGCCACAGCAAAGGCCGCAGCTGGGGCAACACCTCTCTCCACGGCGGCTTAAGAACGTGGACGGCTGCCCCGCGACGCCCCGCTCCTTGCAGGGGCCTTCCTTCACGCCCCCTTCCCCTCACACCCCCGCCAGCCAGGCCCGACACTCACCAAACGGATGAAGCCGAAGCCACGGTCCCGATTGATGAAGACCTCGCTAGGCTCGCCGTAGCGCTCGAAGAGCCTCTTGAAGTCCTCTTCCGTGATGTCTGTGGGCAGGTTCCCCACGAAGAGGCGGCAGCGTTGCGTGTACGTCTTTTCGCCTGGCTTGAGAAAGCTCTTGATGTCAATGGTGAATCCCATCTCTTCATCGGGGTGGTCCTCTGGAGGCACTGGGGCAGGTGGCGCCGGCTCCCCCGCCAGCGCTAGGGCCATGGCGGCCGCCGGCTCGCTTTCGCCTGCCGCGGACTCAAGAGCTCGAAGGCGGGCCGGGTTTTTCTCAATGCGTACTTGCTTCAGGTTTCCTCTTAACATCATCTTAATGAGTTCACTTCAAATACCGGATATAATTCTAGAGCTATATCTGTATCTCTATATATACCTACAGAAATGGAATATAGAAGGAAAAAGAGAAGACGATCAGGTCGCCTAGCGCGCTGCCCTGCCGGGTCAAACTCACAGCCACGGTAGCTGCACGTTCAAAATGGCGCTGCCACCAGCCGCAGTTACAAGAAGAGACGCCGGCTCTAAGTCCCGCCCCTCCGCAAAGGCGGGCGCCAGAGCCAACGCGCCTGCGCATTATTGGCGCCAACGGCACGATAACTAGCATGCGCATGAGCACAATATAAGATCTGATCCAAACCACCTCCTAGGCTTCGGTAAATGCGGTTTCTCATTATCCTAAATTAGCCGACAGTTGGGTTGCACTTGTGAGAAAAATCGTGTTATAGGTGCACCAGTGTGTGCAAACACAATGATTTGGGGAATATCCGTATTCTTTTAGATATCCAGTTCAATTCTCAATGACTACGGAAAAATGAAAATTTGCAAATTTTATGCATGGCATTGAATAAGATATTTCTTGTTGATTGAAACACCTAAAAACATTTATTTCTGCCCGTTTCAACAGCAAGGTTTTTCTTATGTTTACTGATAAGACTATCCCATTCTATAAAATAATTATATTTTACATAATTGATTATTCACCTCAGGGAAGGACTCCATCAAATTGTTTATGAAATTCGGGACTCCTATAGACCATACTCCATAACAAGGGTCAACAAATATTTTCTGTAAAGGGCCAGATGGCAAATATTTTAAGATTTGTGAGCCATACAATGTCCGCCAAGCTACACAGTTCTGCTCAGTACCTCTCCTGGGATATGGGCAGCAACTCTTCAGTGAGTGTTAAAAAGAAATGAATTCACTCTCTGCAAAACATTTCAGTTGTTTCTCATGAGGTTAAACATATGCTCACTTAAGAAGAGCAATCCCACTCCTAGTTATCCAAGTGAAGTGAAAACTTGTGTTCACACAAAAAACTACATGCAACTGTTTATAGGGGCTTTATTTGTAATCAACAAGAACTGGAAACAATCCAAATGTCCAACTAGTGTTAGGTAAACAGTGTGACATTCATGTAATAGAATATGTCCAGCAATAAAAAGGAATGCACTACAGAACACAGATCAGTAGTTGGTGGGTGCTGGAGATGGGGTGTGACTACACAGGGACACAGGGAAATTTTTGGAATCATGAAACTATATTCTGAATGAAGTGGTGGCTACACAATTGTAGGTGTTTGTCAAAACTTGGTAAACTATGCGCTAAAAGAATCAGTATTACTGTATGTTAATTATGCCTAAAAATTTTTAAACTATTCAAAAATTTAAAAATAAAGTACCATCAAGACTAATCCCTATTGGGGTGCCTGGGTGGCTCAGTGGGTTAAGCTTCTGCCTTTGGCCCAGATCATGATCTCAGGGTCCTGGGATAGAGATCCGCATGGGGCTCTCTGCTTAGCAGGGAGCCTGCTTCCCTCTCTCTCTGCCTGCCTCTCTGCCTACTTGTGATCTCTCTCTCTCTGTGTCAAATAAAATCTTAAAAAAAAAAAAAAGACTAATTCCTATTTACCTTAGTTAAAATCCAAATTCTAATCACCCAGATTCTAATCCCCATATAGGACTGTAAACTCCTGAGTCTGACCCAATTCCCCCCACCCCTCTCAGTTACCCCAAAGTCTTCTATTAAGTGCTTGGAAACTCACTCTCTGTAATCAGCAAAATCCCCTATCTTTAATTTTTTCTCTGAACATCTTCACCTTCCTGCTTTAACTGGAATATGGTTTTCCTCTGAAGATTGCTTCCCCAACAGACATCCCTAAAGTGGACCTTTTTCCTACATCCCATGTGTCACTGGACTTAAGGATGAGGCACATTAGACATTATCCCTTGCAAGCTGGAGAACATTTCCCCTCTCCTTCAGCAAAAATCCCACCTCCAAAATTCACGTGCCAACATAAACATGAGCTTTTGCTCCCTCTCCCTCTCTCCCTTTTCTTAACTCTCCCTTTCTTCCCAAAATAACTTTCTCACCACTCTTTAAATTTACAATCACAACTGTGAGGTAGGATCTCATTCATAGCCAATATTATCAATTTTTATTAACTTTGCTGAAGAAAAAGACACAATCGGGCCGCCTGGGTGGCTCAGTGGGTTAAAGCCTTTGCCTTTGGCTTAGGTCATGATCTCAGGGTCCTGGGATCGAGCCCCACATCGGGCTCTCTGCCCCGCGGGGAGCCTGCTTCCCCCTCACTCTGCCTACTTGTGATCTCTCTCTGTTAAATAAATAAATAAAAATCTTTTTAAAAAAGAAAAAGACACAATGAGTAAAATTGCCTCACTTGATCAGCACCAAATCAACTAACCCAATTTCGTATGTAGCCTTCCCTCCAATAACAAGAATAAATTGCCAATGATCCCCTCTAAGGCCAACCCACGGGATAGCATCTTCTTTCCAAGCACTTTGCTTCTGCAGTTATCTAGTCACCTTCCCAAGTAATCAGTCACTTGATCTGTATTCAGCTGTATCCATCTGCAAAATAAAACAAACGTGATAAAATTGTCACCTTAAAAAAAAAAGGAAAGAAAAAAAACCCTTCCTAGACCTACGCTGTCCTTTAGCTATTCTTTACTAGAAAGAGAAAAACAGAGAAAGCAGAAGAATTGTCTATATTTTCTGTCTCTATTTGCTCATTTGATATCTCCTTAAGCCACATTAATCAGATGTCTGTCTCCCTCTGCTGCTCCCTGCTTGTGCTCTCTCTCTGTCAAATAAATAAATAAAATCTTAAAAAAACTAAAATTAAAAAAAAACTAAAATAAACCCTCTTGATTGTGATGTACCATTTGCTTTACATATTGTTAGATTAAATTTGATAATATTTTCTTGAGAAAGTTTGCAGCTATGTTCCCTTGAATTATTGATTTGTAGTGGGGTTTTTTTTCCCCTTGCAATGTCTTTGTCTAGTTTTGCAATTAAAGTAATGCGGCCTCGTAGAATGAGTCAGGTAGAATTCCTTCTGCTGCTACTCTCTGAAAGAGATTATAGAGAATTGGTATAACTTATTCCTTAAATATATCGTATAATTCACCAGTGAACCTAACTGGGACTAGTGCTTTCTGTTTTGGAAGGTTACTAACTAATGATTAAATTTCTCTTAAAGGATACAGGACTACTCAAATTATCAGTGTTTCTGTGATTTTTGGCAGACCGTGTCTCCAGAAATTAGTTCTTTTCATCTAGGCTATCAAATATGTGGGCATAGAGTGGTTCACAGTATATCTTCATTATCCTTTTAATATCCATGGGATCTGTAAAGATGTCCCCTCTTTCATTTCTATATTAGTAATTTGTGTCCTTTCTTTTTTTTTTTTCTTTCTCTGTGTAACCTCTCAAGGAAGAATGACATATCAAAACTAGGCTCCTTCTGTAGCGTTTCTCTCTATAAATACTCTGTATATACACATACAGGTACTCACACATATACAAATACGGACCCACAAAGCTGAGTGTGTGGTGCGCTGACTAGCGACATGGCAATACATCAGAAAAAGTAGTCATTGTCTCTGCTCCCAGAAGGTCAAGTTATATACCATGATCTTTAAACAGCCAGGGAAAATTCAGAAGATTCCATTAATTAAAGGAGAAATGGTGGAGTACAGACCTCGTGAAATCGCAAAGAAAACAAAAATCTGGAACAATTGAGGCCTAGGTGTGAAGTTTGAGAGCTGTAAACTGCAATCTTCAGATTTGGATTTTTTTTTTCCTGTTGCTATGGAAACTTGGTAGTCAAGCTTCAAATGTCAGGAGTTCTTACAGACAAGCCAGACTGAAGAGGGAGAGGAACAGGACTGAGGTCGCGCTGCAATGCAGGGCCGCTGCCACCTTGCAGTCCACTTTGGAGTTCTTGCAGGAGCACACCTGTACCCTGATGTTCGTCATGGGTGGTTTCCCTGAATCTGTCACCACGATGGGCAGGTGGTAGTTGGCTTTGTTCAGGTTTTGGGGAAGGCTTACCAGGGCGTACGTATTATTGATCTTGGAGACCTTCCAGACTTTATCGGGAACGGCTTGTTTGTGGATCTCAAATTTGAAAGGGTATTCCGGTGAAGATCCTTATCCGATGCTCCCAAAATCATGACGCTGAGGTTTTAGGCATCATCACAGTCTTCGGTGACTGTGGGATAAATGAAGGGGGCGTTGTCGTTGACGTCGTCCAGCGTGATCAGCAAAGTTTCGGTCCCAGTAGCGGGAGGGTTGCCACTGTTGATTGCCAGGAAGAGGGCAGTGTACACGCTGTTGTGGACGAATGGTGATCCAGCACCGCCGTGGTGTCAACGGTCCCATTGTTGGGGGTAATATTCAGCCAGCCTGCTGGGTCCTTGTAAACAGAATACCTGATGGTTTGATGCTGCAGGGAATCGGGGTCCGTGGCATTCACAGTCAGGAGCACGCTGCCCACGGAGATGTTTTGCTGCTTGGTCACCGTCATGGGGTCCAGGTAGAAAACCGGACCCTCGTTGACATCCAGGATGGTAATGTGGCTTATTGATTTGATTGATCTTTTCAATGAACTAATTTTTGGTTCTGTTGATTTTCTCTAATACCTGATTTTCAATTTATTTTACTTCTACTCTAATTCTTTTTTCTTTTCTTCTGCTAACTTTGGATTTAATTTGCTTTTGTCTTTCTAGTTTTCTAACATGGAAACTTAGATGATTGATATTAGATTTTTTTAATTTATGCATTCAACACTGTAAGCACTGTTCTTACTGCATCCCAGAAATTTCGGTAAGTTCCATTTTCATTTTTCATTAGTTCAAAATATTCTTAAATTTCTCTTGAGATTTCTTCTTTCACCCATGTGTTATTTAGAAGTACACTATTTAATCTCCATCTATTTTAGGAATTCCCAGTTATCTTCCTGTTATTGATTTCTAGGTTAATTCCACTGTGATCTGAGAGGAGACATACAATTTTTATTCTTTTAAATTTGTTAAGGTATTTTTTTATGAACAACAATGTGATCAATCTTGGTGAATGGTTCGTGTGATCTTTTTTTTTTTTTCAGAAAGGGGCAAGGGAGAGGGAGAAAAAGAATCCCAAACAGGCTCCACCCCTAGCACGGAGCCTGACACATGGCTTGATCTCACAACCCTGAGATCATGACCTGAGCTGAAATCAAGAGCCAGAGACTCACCTGACCTGAATCACTTAGGCACCCCACAGTCCATGTGATCTTGAGAAGAATGTGTATTCTGCTATTGTTGGATGGAGTAGTCTACTGATGTCAATTATATCCAGTTGAATGATGGTATTAAGTTCAACTATGTCCTTACTGATTTTCTGCCTGCTGGATCCATCCACTTCTGATAAATTGTTGAAATTTCCAACTGTGGGGCGCCTGGGTGGCTCAGTGGGTTAAGACTCTGCCTTTGGCTCAGGTCATGATCTCAGGGTCCTGGGATTAAGCCCTGCATTGGGCTCTGCTCAGCAGGGAGCCTGCTTCCCTCTCTCCCTCTGTCTGCCTCTCTACTTGTGATCTCTTTCTCTATGTCAAATAAATAAATAAAATCTTTTTAAAAAATGAAATTTCCACCGGTAATTATGGATTCATCTAGCTCTCCGTGTAGTTCTATCCATCATGTATTTTGATGCTCTGTTGTTAGGCATATTAAAAGTTAAAGATTGTTGTGTCTTCTTGGGGGAAATGATCCCTTTATAAATGTAGAATTCCAAGAAAAATGGGAGGTGGCAGAGTAGTAAGATCCTAGGGTCACCTCCTCCCAGGGACATAACAGGGCTGTGACTATATAGAGTGAAACTCTCTCTGGGAACAACCTGAAGACTAGCAGAACAGTTCTTCCACAGCTGAAGATATAAAGAAAAAGCCACAGCATTGGAGGGGCAAACACACTGTCTAATCAGGAACCAAACCCCTGACATGGCAACCCATAACCAGGAGGTATGTCACTGGCACAAAGGTACTCCCTGAGGAGTGAGAGTTCAAGCTTCACATTGGGTAATTCCTGCCCTAGGGGATCTGAACCAGGTAGATGAGTTCCCTTAATGTCTGGCTATGAAAATGAATGGGGCTTAACTCCAGGAGAGTCAGAGGCCTAGAAGAAACCAAGATTCTACTCTTAAAGGTCTTGCACACAATCTCACTCTTTCCAAGACCCAACACAGAGGCAGCAGTGTGAAAAGGGCCTGGGCCAAAAGTGAAGACTTATTGACTAATTTTAGGGCATGTGCCAGAAGGACAGGGATCTGTAGAAATTTTCTCTGGGAAAAGAAGTCTGATGGGTTTTCATTTTTTTTGTCCTCTTTCAGCCTAGTTGACTTCAAGCTGATGGACACCAGTTCTGACACTCTACATCCAACATTCTAACACTGATCACCCCTCAAAAAACAGTTTTTGCTCTGCCACACACAGTGGGTGCCTCACCAGGGAATACCATTCCTCCAAAGCAATTCCTGCTCTCACAGAAGGAAGGCCACCCTGACACAACAGCACACCCATGCCAGTCATGGCCAGGCCTCATAGTCCTGCCCACCACTACTACATCTGCCACAGTCATGGCCCAATCACAATAGTAGGGTACATGCAACTCACATAGGGAACACCACTGGAGTTCCTGGTTCTGGTAGTTATGGGGAGGTTGTACCTTCTACATAAGGCCACTACTTTCAAGATCAGGAGACATAGTTGACCTACTTAATACATAGAGACAAACACAGAGTCAGACAAAAAGAGAAGACAGAGAAATATGTTCCAAACAAAAGAATAAGACAAAACCTCAGAAAAGGAACTAAGCAAAACAGAGGTAAGCAATCTACCTGAAAAAGAGTTCAAAGTAATGGTCATAAAGATGCTCACTGAACTTGGAAGAAGAGTGGATGAACTCAGTGAGAACTTTAGCAAAGAGGTAGTAAATATTAAAAAGAACTAATCAGAGCTGAAGAAGACAATAAATGAAATGAAAATACACTAGAGGATCCAATAGTAGATTAAAGAATGCAGAAGAATATATCAGTGATCTAAAAGGATAGTGGAAATCATTCAAACTGAACAGCAAAAAGAAAAGGGAATTTTAACAATTAGGGTAGGTAAGGGACATCTATGACAACATCATGCTAGTGGACACCAAAAGAAAGCCAGAGTAGACATACTTATATCAGAGAAACTAGACTTAAAAAAAAAAAAAAGATTTTATTTGAGAGAGAGAGAGAGAGAGAGAGAGAGTGAGCAAGCACAAGTGGGAAGTTGGGGGTGGAGGGAAAGGGAGAAGTAGACTCCTAGTTGAGCAGGGAACTCAACACGGGGCTTAATCCCAAGACCCCGAGATCATGACCTGAGCTGAAGGCAGAAACCTAAATGACTAAGCCACCCAGGCTCCCCTCAGACAAACTAGACTTTAAACCAGACTGTAACAAGAGATGAAGGACACTGTATCATAATAAAGAGGTCTATCCAAAAAGAAGATCTAACAATTATAAATATTTATGCCCCCAACTTGGGAGCACCCAAATATGTAAATCAGTTAGTAACAAACATAAAGAAATTCATTGATAATAATATAATATCAGGGTATTTTAACACCCCCACTTACTGCAATAAAAAGATCTTCTAAGCAGAAAATAAAAAAGGAAACAATGGATCAGATGGACTTAACAGATACATTCAGAACATTTCATCCTAAACCAGCAGAAGACACATTCTTTTTGAGTGCACATGAAACATTCTCCAGAAAAGATCACATACTGGGTCACAAATCAGGCCTCAACAAGTACAAAAAGATTGAGATCATACCATACATATTTTCAGACCACAACACTATGAAACTTGAAGTCAACCACAAAAAATTTGGATAGACCACAAATATGTGGAGGTTAAAGAATACCCTAGTGAAGAATAAATAGGTTAACCAGGAAACTTAAGAATAAATTTAAAAAAAAACATGGAAGCAAATGAAAATGAAAACATGACAGTCCAGAACCTTTGGGATGCAGTCAAAGTGGTCACAAGAGGGAAGTACATAGCAATACAAGCCTACCTCAAGAACCAAGAAAAGTCTCAAATACATAACCTAGACTTACACCTAAGGAATGAGAAAAGGAACAGCAAATAAGTCCGAAAGCTGGGAGAAGGGAAATAACAATGACCAGAGCAGAAATAAATGATATAGAAACAAAAAGATAAGTAAAGTAGAACAGCTCAATGAAACTAAGAGGTGATTCTTTGAAAGAATTAATAAAATTCATAAAGCTTTAGCTAGATTTATCAAAATGAAAAGAGAAAAGGCCCAAATAAAATCACAAATGAAAGAGATCACAACCAACACCACAGAAATATAAACAATTATAAGAAATACAATTATATACAAACAAATATAACAATTATAAACAGATGAGTGGATAAGGAAGATGTGGTACATCTATACAATAGAATATTATGCCTCCATCAGAAAGGATGAATATCCAACTTTTGTATCAACATGAACGGGACTAGAAGAGATTATGCGGAGTGAAATAAGTGAAGAGAGTCAATTATCTTATGGTCTCACATGTGGAGTATAAAGAAAATCATGGAGGGCATTGTGAGAAGGAAGGGAAGGGTGAATGGGGGGAAATGGGAGGGAGCAATGAACCAGGAGAGACTGTGGACTCTGAGCAACAAACTGAGGGTTTTGGAGGGGAGGAGGTGGGGGGTGTGGGCGAGCCTGATGGTGGGTATTGAGAAGGGCACGTATTGCATGGAGCACTGGGTGTGGTGCATGAACAATCAATCTTGTAACACTGAAAAATTAAACATATTTGGGGAGAAAAAAAATAAAAATAAAAAAATAAATAAAAATCTTTCAGAGATTGAAAAAAAACAATTATAAACAATACAAACAATTATATAATAAAAAATATATAAATATGCTGACAAATTGGATAATTTGGAAGAAATAGATAAATTCTTAGAAACATGCAAACTACCAAAGCTGAAACAGAAAGAAATCATGTACAGACCCATAACCAGCAAAAGAAATTGAATCAGTAATAAAAAAAATCTCCCAAAAAACAAAAGTCCAGACCCACATCACTTCCCAGGGGAATTCTACCAGACATTTAAGGAAGAGTTAATATCTATTCTTATCAAACTGTTCCAAAAAATAGAAATGGGGGGCGCCTGGGTGGCTCAGTGGATTAAAGCCTCTGCCTTTGGCTCAGGTCATGATCTCAGGGTCCTCTGCTCAGCAGGGAGCCTGCTTCCCCCTCTCTCTCTGCCTGCCTTTCTGCCTACTTGTGATCTCTCTCTCTGTCAAATAAATAAATAAAATCTTTAAAAAAAAATAGAAATGGAATGAAAACTTCTAAACTCGTTCTGTGGGGCCAGCATTATCTTAATTCCAAAACCAGAAGGCGACCCCACTAAAAAGAATTAAAGGCCAATATCCATGATGAACATGGATGCAAAAATTCTCAACAAGATACTAGCAAAATGGGGCGCCTGGGTGGCTCAGTTGGTTGAGCAACTGCCTTCGGCTCAGGTCATGATCCCGGAGTCCCAGGATCGAGTCCCATATCGGACTCCCGGGTCTGCGGGAGGTCTGCTTCTCCCTCTGACCTTCTCCCCTCTCATTCTCAGTCTCTCGCTCTCTAATATATAAATAAAAATCTTTAAAAAAAAAAGATACTAGCAAAATGAATCCAACAGTACATTAAAAGAATTATTCACCATGATCAAGTGGGATTTATTCCTGGGCTGCAGGGGTGATTCAATATCTGCAAATCAATCAATGTGATACACCACATTAATAAAAGAAAAGAACTGTAGGATCCTCTCAATAGATGCAGAAAAAGCATTTGACCAAGTACAGCATCCATTATTGATAAAAACCCTCGACAAAGTAGGGATAGAAGGACCATACCTCAACGTCATAAATGCCATATAGGAGACACCCACAGCTAATACCCTCACTGGGGAAAAACTGAGAGTTTTTCTTCTACTGTTAGGAAAAAAACAGGGATGTCCACTCTCACCATTGTTATTTAACATAGTACTGGAAGTTGTAGCCTCAACAGTCAAAATAAAATCCATCCAAATCATCAAGGAAGAAGTCAAACTTTCACAATTTGCAATGACATGTTACTCTACGTAGAAAACCCAAAAGACTCCACCAAAAATTTGCTAGACTACATGAATTCAGCAAAGTAGCAGGATATAAAATCAATGTACAGAAATCTGTTGCATTTCTATACACCAATAATGAGGCCACGGAAAAAGAAAACAAAGAATCTGTTCCATTTATAATTGCATCAAAACCCATAAGATACCTTGGAAGAAACCTAACCAAAGATGTATGTAACCAAATGATCTTTATTCTGAAAACTATAGAAAACTTATGAAAGAAATTGAAAAGGACACACAAAAAAATGGAAAAACATTTCATACTCATGGATTGACTGAACAAGCATTGTTAAAATGTTTATCCTACCTAAAGCAACCTACACATTTAATGCAATCCTTATCAAAACACCAACAGCATTTTTCACAGAATCAAAACAATTCTAAAAGTTGTATGGAACCACAAAAGCCAAAGCAACTTTGAAAAAGAAAAACAAAGCTGGAGGCATCACAATTCTGGACCTCAAGCTCTATTACAAAGGTGTAGTCATCAAGACAGTATGGTAATGGCACAAAAACAGACACACAGATCAATGAAACAGGAAACCCAGAAATGGATCCTAAACTATATGGTCAACTAATTTTTGACAAAGCAGGAAAGAATATCCAATGGAAAAAAAGACAGTCTCTTCAACAAATAGTGTTGGGAAAATTGGACAGCAACAACTGGACATCAGAAGAAAGAAACTGGACCACTTTCTTACACTATACACAAAAATAAATTCAAAATGGGTGGAATTCCTAAATGTCACCATCAAAATTTTAGAGAATAACATAAGTATCAACCTCTTTGACCTTGGCTGTAGCAACTTCCCAGTAGACATGTCAGCAGGGGCAAGGGAAACAAAAGCAAATACGAATTATTGGGCCTTCGTCAAGACAAAAAGCTTCTGTACTGAGAAGGAAAAAAATCAACAAAACCAAAAGGCAGTCTACGGAATGGGAGAAGATATTTGCAAATGACATATCTGATAAAGGGTTAGTATCCAAAACTCTATAAAAAAAAAGAAGTATCAAACTCACTACTCAAAAATCAAATAATCCAGTTAAGAAATGGGCACAAGTGGGGCACCTGAGCGGCTCAGTGGGTTAAAGCCTCTGCCTTCGGCTCAGGTCATGATCTCACGGTCCTGGGATCAAGCCCCGCATCAGGCTCTCTGCTCAGCGGGAAGCCTGCTTCCCCCTCTCTCTCTGCCTGCCTCTCTGCCTACTTGTGATCTTTCTGTCAAATAAATAAACAAACAAATAAACAAACAAACAAACAAATAAATAAATAAATCTTTAAAAAAAAAAAAGAAATGGGCACAAGACATGAATAGACAGTTTTCCAAACGAGACATCCAGATGGCCAACAAACACATGAAAAGAGGCTCAACGTTACTCATCATCAGGGAAATACAAATCAAAACCATGATGAGATACTACTTTACATCTGTCAGAATTGCTAAAATTAACAACACAGGAAACAATAGATGCTGGCGAGGATGTGGGGAAAGGGGAACCTTCTTTCACTGTTGGTGGGAATGCAAACTGGTGTAGCCATTCTGGAAAACAGTATGGAGAATCCTCAAAAAGTTAGAAGTAGAACTATCCTACAACCAGCAATTGCACTATGAGGTATTTACCCAAAGAATACAAAAACACTGATTTGAAGGAGCACATGTCTCCCAATGTTTATATGTTTATAGCAGCATTATCAACAATAGCCAAATTATGGAAAAAGCCCAAATGTCCTTTGACTAATGACTGGATAAAGAAGATGTGGTGTGTATATGTGTGTGTGTGTGTGTGTGTGTGTGTATATATATATATATATATATATCCCTCAACCATCAAGAAGAATGAAATCTTGCCATTTGGAATGACATGGATGGAGCTAAAGTGTATTATGCTAAGCAAAATAAGATAAAGACAAATACCATATAATTTCACTTTTTGCTTACATGGAATTTTTCTCACTTATCTGGAATTTAAGAAACAAAACAGATGAACATATGGGAAGGGAAAAAAAAAAGAGGGAAGCACACCATAAGAGACTCTTAACTATAGAGAACAAACTGAGGGATGATGGAGGGGAGGTGGGCAGGGGATGGGCCAGATGGGTAATAAGTACTAAGGACAGCACTTGTGTTGAGCACTGGGTCTTATTTATAAATAAGGGATGAATCACTAAATTCTAATTCTGAAACCAATATTATATTATATGTTAACTAACTAGAATTTAAATAAAAGTTTGAAAAAGGAAAAAAAACCCAAAAAACAAAGACTATAACAAGAGACAAAGAAGGGCATTGCATAATGATAAAGGAATCAATCCAATAAGAGAATACAATTGTAACTTCCTATAAACAGAACATAAAAGCACCTAAATATATAAAACAAATATCAACACACATAAAAGTAGAAATCAACAGTAATATTATAGTAGGGGACTTTATCACCCCACCTACATCAGTGGATCAGCCAGACAGAAAATTAATAAGGAAACAATGTCTCTGAATATTAGGCCACATGGACTTAGATATATACAAAACATTCCACCCCAAACCAGCAATATACACATCCTTTTGATGCGCACAAGGAACATTCTCCAAGATGGACCATATGTTGGCCACAAAACTAATCTCAATAAATTTAAGAAGGTTGAAATAATATCAAGCATCTTTTCTGACCAAAATGATATGAAACTAGAAAAAAATGGAAAAAAAACCAAACATTTGGAGGCTAATCAACATGCTACTAAACAACCAATGGAGTAACAAAGAAATCAAAGAAGTAAAAAATACATGGAAGCAAAGGAAAATGGAAATGCATTTCAAAATCTTTGGGATGCAGCAAAACAAAAAATCTTCGGGATGCAGCAAAAGTAATTCTAAGAGGAAAGTTTATTGCAATACAGGTCTATCTACCTCAAGATACAAGAGAAACTCAAAGAAATAATGTATCCTTCACCTATAGTAACTAGAAAAAGAAAAACAAAGCCCAAAGTAGAAAGAAGGATATACTGAAGATCACAGTGGAAATAAATAATATAAAGAATAAAAGTAAAAAAAATAGAAAAGGTCAAAGAAATTAAGAACTGGAGGGTGCCTGGGTGACTCAGTTGGTTGGGCGACTTCCTTTGGCTCAGGTCATGATCCTGGAGTTGTGGGATTGAGTCCCACATCAGGCTCCCAGCTTCATGGGGAGTCTGCTTCTCCCTCTGACCTTCTCCCTTCTCATGCTGTCTCTCACTCTCTCTCCTAAAGAATTAAATAACATCTTAAAAAAAAAGAAAGAAATTAAGACCTGGTTCTTCAAAAAGCTAAACAAAATTGATAAACCTTTAGCCAAACTCATCAAAAGAAAAAGATAAGGGGGTTGCCTGGGTAGCTCAGTTCTTTGGGTGTCTGCCTTTGACTCAGGTCATGATCCCGGGGTCCTGGAATTGAGCCTAATTCCTATAATTATAACATAATTATAATTATGTTAATTATTATTAACATATAATATATGTTAACTATATAACTCTCCCACTCCCTCTGCTTGTGTTCCCTTTCTCACTGTGTCTCTCTCTGTCAAATAAATAAATGCGAAAAAAACAGAAAGAAAAAGAAAAAGGGTCCAAATAAATATAATCAGACATGAGAGAGGAGGAGTTATAACCAACATCATGAAAATACAAAGGGCTATAGGAGACAATTACAAAAAGAATTACATGCCAACAAATTGGACAATCTAGAAAAAAATAGACAAATATCTACAAACATACAATCTTCTAAGACAGAGTCAGTAAGAAATACAAAATCTGAAAGATTGATTACTAGTAGTGTAAGTGAATCAGTAATCAAAAAGCTCCCAACAAAAGCCCAGAGCTAAGTGGCTTCATAGGTGAAATCTATCAAACATTTAAAGAAGAGTTGATAGCTATCCTTCTCAAATTATTCCAAAAAATTGAAGAAGAAAGAATGCCTCCAAATTCTACAAGACAAGCATTACCCTGATACCAAAACCAGACAAAGACACCACAAAAAAGAAAATGACAGGCCATATCTCTGATGAACACAAATGTAAAATCCTCAAAAATACATGCTAAAATATTAGTAAACCAAATTCAACAATACATGAAAAGGATCATTCCCATGATCAGGTGGAATTTATTCCAGGGATACAAGGATGGATATCAGAAAATCAGTCAATATTATTCATTACATAAACAAAATAAAGTATAAAAAATCATATGGTCATCTTAGCAGGTGCAAAAAAAGCATTTGACAAAGTTCAACATCCATTCATGATAAAAATTCTCGACAAAGTGAATGTAGAGGGAACATATCTCAACATAATAGAGGCTATATATGAAGGGCATCTAGGTGGCTCAGTCAGTTAAGCATCTGCCTTTGGCTCAGGTCATGATCTCAGGGCCCTAGGATCGAGCCCTGCCTCAGGTTCCTCATTCAGCGGGAAGTGTGCTTATCCCTCTGTTTCTCCCCCTACTTGTGTTCCCTCTCTCTTTCTCTCTTTTTCAAATAAAAAAACAAAATCTTAAAAAAAAAAAATTGCGGGCATTTATGATAAACCCAAGCTGACATCATACTCAAAAGATGAAAGCATTTCCTCTAAGATCAGGAATAAGAGAAGGGTGCCCACTCTCATCATTTTTTTAAGATTTTATTTATCCATTTGACAGAGAGAGAGAGAAAGAGAAAGAGGGGGAGAGAGAGAGAGAGAGAGAGAGAGAAGGAGAGAGAGAGAGAGCACTGCAGGGGGAATAGCAGGCAGAGGGAGAAGCAGGTTACCTGCTGAGCACAGAGTCCAGTGCTGGGCTCAATCCCAGGACCCTAGGATCATGACCTGATCCAAAGACAGATGCTTAACTGACTAAGCCACCCAGGCAGCCCTCACTCTCATCACTTTTACTGAAGATAGCTCTGAAAGACCGAGACAAAGCATCACAGAAAAAAAAGATTCCAAATAGGTAAGGAAGACGTAAAGCTGTCACTACCTGAAGATGACATTCTATATACAGAAAATCCTAAATATTTAGGGGTGCCTGGGTGACTCAGTTAAGCAACCGACTCTGGATTTCAGCTCAGCTCATGATCTCGGGATCCTAAGATCAAGCCCCACCTTAGGCTCTGCACTTGGAGTGAAGCCTGCTTAAGATTCTCTCTCTCCCTCTCCCTCCCCCTTCTGCTCATGTACATGAGTTCTCTCTCTCTCTCTCTCTCTCTCAGAGGAAAGAAGGAAGGAATGAAGGAAGGAAGGAAGGAAGGAAGGAAGGAAGGAAGGAAGGAAGAAAGGAAGAAAGGAAGGAAGGATCCTAAATATTTTTTTAAATACAAAAACTAGTAAATGAGTTCAGTAAATTTGCAGGATATAAAATTAATATCTAGAAATCTGTTGTTTCTATAGATTAATAATGAACTAGCAAAAAGAAAAATCAAAGAAACAATCTCATTTAAAATTACTCAAAAAAGGGGTGCCTGGGTGGCTCAGTGGGCTAAAGCCTCTGCCTTCGGCTCAGGTCATGATCTCAGAGTCCTGGGATCGAGCCCCACATGGGGCTCTCTGCTAAGCGAGGAGCCTGCTTCCCCCCACCTCTCTCTGCCTGCTTCTCTGCCTACTTGTGATCTCTCTCCTCTCTGTCAAATAAATAAACATTAAAAAAAATAAAATTACTCAAAAAGAGTAAAAATCCTAGGAATAAATTTAACCAGATGGGTGAAAGACCTATACTTTGAAAACTGAAAGACATTAATGAAAAAAATTAAAGATGACACAAACAAATGGAGGGGTATACTATGCTCATAGAACGGAAGAATTAAAATTGTTAATATGCCCATACTACCAAAAACAATCTATGAATTTATGCAATCCCTATCAAAATTCCAATGGTATTATACACAAAACTAGAATAAATAATCCTAAAAGTTGTATGGAACCATAAAGACTCCGAATAGCCAAAACAATCTTTTGAAAGAAGAACAAAGCTGGATGTATCACACTCACAGATTTCAAACTATACTACAAAGCTATAGTAATCAAAACAATATGGTATTGGCACAAAAATAGATACACAGATATCTATTTAGATAGATAGATACACAATAGAACAAAATGCAGAGCCCAGAAACAAATCCACACTTATGTGGTCAATGAATCTATAACAAAGGAGGCAAGAACATCCAATAGGGAACAGATAGTTTCTTTAATAAATGGCATCGGAAAAACTGGTGTTGCATGAAAAAGTTGTATGCAAAAACTCAAAATAGATTGAGGACCTAAATGTAAGACTTGAAAGCATAAATATTCTATAAGAAAACATAGGCTGTAATCTCTATGATATTTGTTGGATCTGTCTCCTCAGGCAAGGGAAACAAAAGCAAATACAAAAAATTGGGACTACCTCTAACTAAAACGCTTTGTACAATGAAGAAGACCATAATTAAACAAAAAAGCAAATTCTTGAATGGGAAGATACTTGCAAGTGATTTATCAGATAAGGAGTTAATATTCAAAATATATAAAGAACTCATGCAACTTGACACCAAAAAACCAAACAATCCAATTCAAAAATGGGCAGAGGACCTGAAGAGACATTTTTCCGAAGAAGCCATACAAATGGCCAACACTGAAATGATGTTCAACAACACTAATCATCAGGGAAAATGCAAATCAAAACCACAATGAGATACCACCTCACACCTATCAGAATCCCTAGTATCAAAAAGGCAAGAAGTATCAAGTATTGGTAAAAACATGGAGAAAAGGGAAACATGGTGGTGGGAATGTAAAATAGTGCAGCCACTATGGAAAATAATAAGGAGTTTCCTCAAAAAATAAAAAATAGAAATGATCCAGCAATTCCTTTTCTGGGCATTTTCTCAAGGAAAGTGAAAACACTAATTCAAAAAGATCGATGCAGGGGCACCTGGGTGGCTCAGTGGGTTAAAGCCTCTGCTTTCGGCTCAGGTCATGATCTCAGGATCCTGGGATTGAGCCCCGCATCGGGCTCTCTGCTCAGTGAGGAGCCTGCTTCCCCCTCTCTCTCTCTGCCTACCTCTCTGCCTACTTGTGATCTCTCTCTCTCTGTCAAATAAATAAATAAATAAATAAAATCTTAAAAAAAATAAATAACATCTTTTGACATTTCTTTTTTTTTTAAAAGATTTTATTTATTTATTTATTTATTTATTTATTTATTTATTTATTTATTTGACAGAGAGAGAGAAATCACAAGCTGGCAGAGAGGCAGGCAAAGAGAGAGGAGGAAGCAGGCTCCCTGCTGAGCAGAAAGCCCAATGCGGGGCTCGATTCTAGGACCCTGAGATCATGACCTGAGCCGAAGGCAGAGGCTTTTAACCCACTGAGCCACTCAGGCGCCACAACATTTCTTTTTTTA
This sequence comes from Nasua narica, assembly GCA_028533885.1. NCBI lineage: Eukaryota > Metazoa > Chordata > Mammalia > Carnivora > Procyonidae > Nasua > Nasua narica. Next base: position 71,626,517 of record CM052810.1, on the reverse strand, counting down.
AAAAAAGATTTGTTTATTTCTTTTAGCAGAGGAGGGACAGAGGAAGAAGCAGAGAAACTCATGCAGACTCTTCGCTGAGCACAGAGCCCTACGAGGGGTTCTCATGACCCTGAGATCATGACCTCAGCTGAAATCAAGAGGCAGATGCTTAATGGACTGAGCCACCCCAGTGCCCCAAAGCACCACTCTTTTAACCTTTCTTACATGGGGGAAAAACACATACTTTTTTTTCTTAAGATTTTACTTATTTATTTGACAGAGATCACAAGTAGGCAGAGAGGCAGGCAGAGGTCGGGGAAAGCAGGCTCCCGGCCGAGTGGAGAGCCCGACGAGGGGTTCGATCCCAGGACCCTGGGATCATGACCTGAGCCAAAGGCAGACGCTCAATTGACTGAGCCACCCAGGCATCCCTGGAGATGAGGTTTTATTTTATTTATTTATTTATTTATTTATTTATTTATTTATTCATTCATTCATTCATTCATTTAAAGATTTTATTTATTTATTTGACATAGAGAGAGAGCACAAGCAGGCAGAGTAGTAGGCAGAGGGAGAGGGAAAAGCAGACTCCCCACTGAGCAGGGAGCCTGATGTAGGACTGGATCCCAGGACCTTGGGACTATGACCTGATCCAAAGGCAGTCGCTTAACCAACTGAGCCACCCAGTCACCAGGAGATGAGGTTTTAAAGAGGCAATTAAGTTTAAATGAAGTCATTAGGATGGATCTCAATCTGATATGACTATTCTTTTTTTTTTAAAGATTTTATTTATTTGACAGAGAGAGAGAGAGCACAAGTAGGCAGAGGCAGACAGAGAGAGCAGGAGAAGCAGGCTCCCTGCTGAGCAGAGAGCCTGATGCCGGGCTCCATCCCAGGACCCTGAGATCATGACCTGAGCCAAAGGCAGAGGCTTTAACCTACTGAGCCAACCAGGCGCCCTGATACGACTATTCTTATAAGAAGACAAGGTTAGGACATAGATATACAGAGAAAAGACTGAAGACAAAGGAAGAAGACAGTCACATGCAAGCCATGGTGATAGACCCTGGGAGAAGACAACTCTGCTGACACCTTGATCTTGAACTTCTACCATCCACCACTGTGAGGAAATAAATTGCTGCTATTTAGGGCACCTAGACTGTGGTACTTTGTTATAGCAGTCCTAGCACACTAATACAGGAGCTAATAGAAGTATGAGGCAAAAGACAGGAAAGGGCTGCCTTTGTTTTTTTTGTTTTTGTTTTTTTGTTTTTAGGTAGTAGAGTGAAGCATGGACTGTAGTGGAGAGACACAGATACCACGGAGATAGATCTTGTGTAGGAAATTCTGGCAAAAGGGTAAAAAAAATATGATTCGGATTGGACCAAAGCAATAGTGGGAATGTAGAAGACAGGCTTATTTCAAGAATAAAGGGAAGAAAAATCTGTAGGATTTGATCTCTGGTTGTCTTGTCAGGGGGAAGGTGGAACATGCATTATAAACATGCATTTTAAGAAAGAACATAAAACATGCATTATAAGAAAGAACCATGAAGGGCGCCTGGGTTGTTCAGTTGTTAAGTGTTAGCCTTTGGCTCAGGTCATGATCTCAGAGTCCTGGGATAGAGCCCCACATCTGAGCCCCACATTGAGCTCTCTGCTCCGCGGGAATCCTGCTTCTCCCTCTCCCATTCCCCCCGCTTGTGTTTCCTCTCTCGCTGTTTCTCTGTCAAATAAATAAAAATATTAAAAAAAAGAAGAGCCAAGAAATTGAGCAAAGCACCAGAGTGTCAACTGTGTATATTGAATATTTTAATTAGGATTAAATTTAGAACAGGGGCAGCTAGGCATATTAGACTGAAGGATAAATCAGCAGACAGGTGAGACAGGTGAAGTGAGTCAACCCTATTAGCTTCAGGACTTTGAGTCAAGATTATGAAAATGTTTGGTTCAGGGCGTTGGCGTATTGGCACTCAATAATAAAAATTTGTTTTTAGGGATGCCTGGGTGGCTCAGTCAGCTGAATATCTGCCTTTGGCTCAGGTCATGATCCCAGGGTCCTGGGATTGAGTCCCACATCAGAGTCCCTGCTCTGCAGAGGGAGAACCTGCTTTTCCTTCTGCCTGCAGCTACCCCTGCTTGTGCGCGCTCTCTGACAAATAAAATCCTTTAAAAATATAAAAAATATTTGTCTTTTAAATTTTTATTTATTTATTTGACAGAGAGAGAGAGAGAGAGCGCGCTCACAAGTAGGCAGAGAGGCAGGCAGAGAGAGAGAGAGGGAAGCAGGCTCCCCGCTGAGCAGAGAGCCTGATGCCGGGCTCCATCCCAGGACCCTGAGATCATGACCTGAGCTGAAGGCAGAGGCTTTAACCCACTGAGCCACCCAGGCACCCCAACGCTTGTTTTTAAAAGACAATCCCAGCATCAAAAATTATAAAATACATGTGAGTAAACTTAATTGATGAGACAAAAGACTTGTACGTTGAAAGCTACAAAACACTGAATCTCCTTTGAAACAACTAAACTGGTTGGTTTGGTTACAACATAAGTTAGGAAAAAATATATTCCACTTCATATTTAGAAACTAAAATGAAATAGGGATAGGTTGTGTTACTTGTTACACACATTAATTAAAACTATCTCCTGGGGCACCTGGGTGGCTCAGTCCATCAAGCATATGTCATTGGCTTAAGTCATGAACTCAGGATCTTGGGATCAAGACCAGTTGTCAGGCTCCCTGCTGAGTGGGAAACTTGCTTTTTCCTCTTCCTCTGCTCTCCTGCTCGTTCTCTCTCAAAAATAAACAAGTAGAGATGCCTGGGTGGCTCAGTTGGTTGAGCAGCTGCCTTTGGTTCAGGTCATGATCCCAGCGTCTTGGGATGGAGTCCCACATCGGGCTCCTTGCTCCGCAGGGAGCCTGCTCCTCTCTCTGCCTCTGCCTGCCTCTCTGCCTGCTTGTGTTCTCTCTCTGTTAAATAAATAAATAAAATCTTTTAAAAAAACAAACAAATAAATATTTTTTAAAAAATCCATCTCTTAAGTTAAATTTAAAGCCTACAGAGAGTGGAAGGTAATAAAACACAGTATATAAATTAGGTATACTTGAAAAATGGCTATGGCATTTGTAGAACACAAAAATTCAGCAGTTGCAGGTAGCATTTTGTTGTCACAAGGAGCTGCAAAAACAGAAAAGAGGAAGCACACATATGCCAGATTTGGTTGCAAGTAATCCGTTCCCCTGGCCTAGTGTTTCTTAAAGTGAGATCTAGCGGCAGCCTGCACCAAAAATCCTGTACAGAATGGTAAAAGTAGAGGCCCCAGGGCCACACATCAGACATTTGCAGTTTAAACAAGCTCCCAGGTGTTTCTTAGGTTTCTTAAAGTTTAAGAACACTTCTCCAAATCTCTAAAAACAACAACTGTTTTTCTGAGAAAACCATAGGAAATGTTTGTCTCTAGCTGCAGCAAATTAAGGGTAACCCACAAGAAACTTACTTAAAAGTTCTGAGATTATAGCGTCTAAGAAAGGTATGTTTTTCACTTTAATATTTTGAGATTTTAGGAAGGAATATCAAAGATAAATGCTCACATATAGTTTAGTAAAGAAGTTTCTTGCAATGAAAGAGTTCTTCCTACCCTGCCCCCCAAAAAGTTTAAGCAGTAACAAATTCATTCTTTGTTCTAGTATTACTTTCCTAAATAAACTCAATTTCGCTACAGGCACGTTTGTTTTGTTCTGCATTGTTTGTTGGTGTTGTTTTTTCCCTGACAAAATGTAGAATGAAGGTGGTAGATACTGTGCTGCTTCCGTGTTTTCCATGCTCTTGGCTCTCTGAATATGCACTCTTTCACAGACTCTCACAGGTCCTCTCACTCTGCAGTTAAGTCTGCTGATCACCCCTTCCAAGGCACCTTGACCATTCTTTGCATCAGATAACAGTGTTTGTCTTTAAATTTTTCCATATGCCTCCCTAGGCTAATTCCTTTCACAGTAACAATAGCTTCTTGTATCAGCATGGTCATTCCAGGATTCTTTAGATGAGGAACATATACCAACCTTTCATTAACTAAATTTGTGAGTGTGATGTAAGTGGCATGTTCTTTTTTAAATTCCATGTTCTTTACCACTGGATCCACAACAGAATGTTCTTTGATATACATCAAAGATCCACTAGTTCCCAAAATCTGAAGGTTCAACAACTGTTGCAAGGGGGTGCACCCCCACTCAGTTGTGAAGAATCACTGGATATGAAGCCTGTTGACAAATCAATATTCTGCCTTAACACATCTACTTCCATTATTCAAGTAGTTTCTCATAGCAGCTATACCCTGAGTGTCTCCATGGGTCCACTATGGCCCCATGGGTGGGAAAATTTTTATCTTCATGAGCCATGGGCATAGCATTGATGGGCCGATGGGACAATGGGCCAATGTGATCTCCATTTCTTTTTTATTCTTAAAAATGTCCCCCATTTAGGGGCACCTGGCTGGGTCAGTCAGTAGAGCATGCAACTCTTGATCTCGAGGTCGTGAGTTCAAGTTTAACAGTGTAGAGCTTAATTAAAATTCAAATAAATAAGGGGCACCTGGTTGGCTCAGTCTGTTAAGCATCCAACTCTTGATTTCAGCTCAGATTGTGGTCGGGTCGTGGGATCAAGCCCCAAGTCAGGCTCCGTGCTCAGGCCAGAGTCTGCTTGTCCCTTTCCCTCTGCTCCTCCCTCCACTCACAGTTTCTCTCTCTCAAATAAATAAAGTCTTTAAAAAAATCAAAGATAATAAATAAATAAAAATGTTTTAAAAATTCTATTTCACTGGGCTCTCTGCTTGCAGGGAACCTGCTTCCTCCTCTTTCTCTGCCTACCTCTGCCTACTTGTGATCTCTGTCAGTTAAATAAATATAATCTTTTTTTTTTAAAGATTTTATTTATTTATTTATTAGGAAAGAGAGAGAGTGTGAGAGAGCAGGTCAGAGTGAGAAGCGGACTCCCCATGGAGCTGGGAGCCCGATGTGGGACTCGATCCCAGGACTCCGGGATCATGACCCGAGCCGAAGGCAGTCGCTCAACCAACTGCGCCACCCAGGGGCCCCATAAATATAATCTTTAAGAAGAACTAAAATAAAATTTCCATTTCACTTTTTCTTTTAAGGCACTATTTGTTGTGTTTATTCATTCTTGTGTCTTCATTTCTGTATTTTTATTTCTAATTTTTTCTTGACATTTGTGCCTTCATTTCTGAGTTTTTCTGATTAAGGCTCTATTAAATTGGGAATCATTTTCTTGAATTTTTTTTCCTTTTGAATCTTCTTTTTAAGTAATATGTTGTAGTTTTAGAATCTTTGTTAAATCCCAAGAATTAAGTGATAACAAAAGGATTTATTGTAAGACAATTTAACAAAGTTATGATGTTTTCTGAGCATGTCTTTCTAGCATATTTTCATTATCTCTTTGGATTTCTGTCTCTTATTCTCTTTTATCTTATAATAATTTTGTTAGGGGTTGGCTTTGATGTTTTTGTTGCTTTTTTGTAGGTTGAATTTAGTTTTCCCGAATTATTAGGAAGTGTAGTTCAGGATAGCTTTTGTACTTCAGGGAGCTTTCATCTATTGTCTTTGTGCAGTGTTAAAAAACTATGTCAACCTGCTTTCTGAGATTACCTGACTCTGTTTCCATTTTGCACTTTAACCCAGACCTCTCTTTGCTGGGTCTCTATTGTTCCTAATCTGCTTAATTTTGATTTCTCTGTGTGGGACCTTGTCCTTCAAGGGACCCCTAACTGTTCAGTGTCCAGAATTTGTGGGGTCTTCCTATAGACTCCTTACACTCATCAGTTACTGAATTAGGAAAACCCCTTCCAGTGTCAGTTCTTGAACTGACCTGCTATATCTTTCAGTTAATACTTGTTGGCTCTCTTGCGGTTCTTCTATTCTCAGATCCATCAAATGCCCCTTGCTTTGCTTTTCATCATTCAGAGGGCTGATACCAGTTTGTGAGAACACTCTGTCATCTATTATAGTAAAAATGGTTTTTTTAATGGATTATTGGTTTTGCTATTTTCTTTGCTTTTATTGGCGATTAGGGATAATCCAAAAACTATGCTACCACTGCTGCTGCCATCTCTTAGTTTTAGTTCCGAATGAAGACCAATTTGACAATCTGCCTTTATTTTATTTTATTTTTAAGATTTTATTTATCCAGGGGTGCCTGGGTGGCTCAGTTGGTTAAGTGTCTGCCTTCGGCTCGGGTCGTGATCCAAGGGTCCTGGAGTCAAGCCCTGGGTCAGGCTCCCCGCTCAGTGGGGAGCCTGCTTCTCCCTCTCCCTCTGCCTGCCACTGTGCCTACTTGTGCTCTCTATATCTCTGTCAAATAAAGTAATAAAATCTTTTTAAAAAAGATTTTATTTATCCATTTGACAGAGAGAGAGAGAGAGAGAGAGAGAGCACAAACAGGGGAGCGGCAGGCAGAGAGAGAAGGAGAAGCAGACTCCCTGCTGAGCAGGACCCTGGAATCGTGACCCGGACAGAGGGCAGACGCTCAACTGACTGAGCTACCCAGGTGTTCCTGTTTTTAATTTTTATGCGTACTGCATTTTGAGTCTTGTTTAAGAAATTTGTGTCTTGGGCCCCTGGGTGGCTCAGTCGGTTAAAGGTCTGCCTTTGGCCAGGGGCCTAGGTTTGAGTCCAGCATTGGGCTCCTTGCTCTGCAGGGAGTCTGCTTCTCCCTCTGTCCCCCCAACCCCCAACTCGTTCTGTCTCTCTCTCTCTCTAATAAATAAAATCTTTTTTTTTATTAAAGATTTTTATTTATTTATTTAACAGAGAGAGAACACAAGTAGGCAGAGAGGCAGGCAGAGGCGGAGAGAGAAGCAGGCTCCCTGCCGAGCAAGGAGCCTGATGTGGGACTCGATCCCAGGACTACCGGGATCATGACCTGAGCTGAAGGCAGCTGCCTAACCAACTGAGCCACCCAGGCGTCCCTAATAAATAAAATCTTTTAAAAAATTTTGTCTTCCAAGGTCATGAAAATATTTTCATGTGTTTTCTTATAGAAGTTTTATTGTTTTACTTTTCATATTTAAGTCCGTGATCAATCTCAAATACATTTCTGGGCATGGTGTGGATAGGAGTCTAGTTTTACTTTTTCATAGCACTATTTATTGACAAACCCATCAATCAACCTTTCTTCACTGAATTGCAGTAATACCTTTACTATAAAGGTAAACTGGTGTTTATAATGTGTAGTTTGGTTTCTGGGCTCTCTATTCCACTCTACTTAATGAATCTATTTGCAATCCTTTCCACAAAATCGGATTTAACTCGTTTTATAATATATATTGATAGGACAGGATAGGTAGATCCTCCTGCACAAATTTATTGTTTCAAGAATATTTTGGCTATTTTTTTTTGAGATTTTATTTTTAAGTAATCTCCACACCCAACATGGGGGTTAAACTTACATCCCTGAAATCAAGAGTCACAAGCTTTACTGACCAAGCCTGCTGAACCCCTATTTTGGTTATTATTCTAAGACCTTATATTTCCTATAAACATTAGAATCAGTTAATCAATTTCCACCAAACACACACAAAAACTGAGATTTTGACTGGGATGGTAATGAATCTAAATCAGCATTGGGAGAACTGACATATTTTATGTTAATATCAAGTCTTCCAATTTAGGAAAATAGTTATTCATGTTTTCTTCAGTGTTTTATAGGCTAATGTGTGGAGTTTTATACATATATTTTGATATTTTTCTATGTATCTAATTTTTTGATGCTATTATAAACAGCACTTAGCTAATTTTCTGTTTATTGTTAATATATAGGACTACAGTTAATTTTAAAAATTTAAAATTTTTTTTCAGGTAAGCTCTGCACCCAATCTGGGGCTTGAACTCACAACCCTGAGATCAACAGTCACATGCTCCACTGACTGAGCTGTTCAGGCGCCTCAGAAATACAATTTTGAAAATATATGGGCATCGCAACTAATTTCCTTATTAAATTCTTATTAATTCTAATAATTTGCCATAGATTCTTTTAGTTCTTCTCCATGTCAAGTGCAAACGAGTTTTATTCTCCCTTTCCAAACTTTATACCTTTATTTACCTTGCCTTATTAAACTGACTAGAACTTCAAGCAACATTGAGTAGAAGTGGTAATAGTGTGCATTTTTGTCTTGTCCCTTAACTCAGAAAATTATTTCACTATTATGATGTCAATTGCAGGGGTTCTTTGAGGTTCCCCTCTTCCTAATGTTTCCCTCTGTTCTTTTTTTTTTTTTTTAATTTTTATTTATTTGACAGAGAGATAGAGAGAGAGCACAAGTAGGCAGAGCGGCAGGCAGAGGGAGAGGGAGAAGCAGGCCCTCTGCTGAGCAGGGAGCCCAGTGTGGGGCTTGATTCCAGGACCCTGGGATCATGCCCTGAGTTGAAGGCAGCTGCTTAATCACTGAGCCACTCAGGCGTCCCTTCCTCTATTCCTAAGTTTGCTAAGTTTTTATTATGAATGGCTGTTGAATTTTATCAAATAGTTTTTTTCTATCAAGATGGCTTGTTTTCCTTTTATGGTATGGTAAATTGTATCAGTTGATTTCAAATGTTAAAGTAGCCTTTTATTTCTGAAATAACCCTACTTAGTTATGATGTATCATTCCTTTTATTACTGGAATCAATTTCTAATATTTTAGTTAGGACTCTAGTATGAAAGAGATGGACTATAATTTTTTTTCTTGTATTATTCTTGTCAGGTTTTGTTATCAGGGTATTTCTGGCCTTACACAACACGTTGGGAAATACTCTTTCTGTCTTTCTTTTTTTTTTTTTTAAGATTTTATTTATTCATTTAACAGAGAGAGAGAGAGGCAGAGAGAGGAGCAGGCTCCCCGTGGAGCAAGGAGCCCGATGTGGGACTCGATCCCGAGACGCCGGGATCATGACCTGAGCCAAAGGCAGTTGCTCAACCAACTGAGCCATCCAGGCGTCCCAATACTCTTTCTTTCTATTCTCTGGGAGGGTATATTTTTAAGATTGGTATTATTAATTTTTTTTAGGATTTCATTTATTTATGTGACAGAGAGAAAGAGATCACAAGCAGGCAGAGAGAGAGGAGGAAGCAGGCTCCCCACTGAGCAGAGAGCCCGATGCGGGGCTTGATCCCAGGACCCTGAGATCATGACCTGAGCCGAAGGCAGAGGCCCTAACCCACTGAGCAACCCAGGCGCCCCAAGATTGGTATTATGTCTTAAGGAAGATTTCATCAGAAAAAAGAATCTGAGCATGTAGTTTTCTTTGTGGAGAAGATTATAATTTCAGAGTCAATTTCTTTAATATAAACAGGGCTACTGAGATTTTCTATTTTTTCTTGGGACAGATTTTTTTTCTTTTTTAAAGTAGGCTCTACACCCAGTGCAGAGCCCAACTGTGGAGCCCAATACAGGGGCTTGAACTCATGACCCTGGGATCAGAGACTCAAGTCCAGATCAAGAGTTGGACACTCAACTGAGCCAGCCAGGTGCCCCTCTTGGGATAGATTTGATAAGTTGTGTTTTTCAGAGGATTTGTGTGCTACCTCAAATTTGCCAAATTCTTTGAACTAAGGTGTTCATAACCTTTTGTTTTTAATGTCCATAGTATCTCCAGTTTTTTTTTTTTTTTAAGTAATCTCCACATCCAACATGGGGCTCAAATCACCACCCTAAGATCAAGCGTTGTGTGCCCTACTGACTGAGCCAGCCAGGCACCCCTCCAGTGATTCTTTAGATATTGGTTATTTTTGTTTTTTTTAAATCCCTTGATCAGTTTTACTAGGGGCTTATTAATTAGATTTTTTTATTAATTTGTAAGGATATGACTTATGAAAGTTTTGTTTTTTTTTTAAAGTCAGCTTAAAACATGGGGCTTGAACTCACAATCATGAGATTAAGAGTCGCATGCTCTATCAACTGAGCCAGCCAAGAGCCCCACGAAAGTCTTTTTAATGTCACCATATGTGTGAGGTGTTAGTCCGATTTCCCAGGTTTTAGGTTTCCCTTACTTTATTTATCTGTAGAAGCAAACTGGATTAACTGCTCTTCATTCTAGATGTGACTTACAGAACATTAGTGCATAATCATCCACTTTCTACATTTAAAATCGGTTGCCTTGGGCACCTGAGTGGCTCAGTTGGTTAAGCAACTGCCTTCGGCTCAGGTCACGATCCTGGAGTTCTGGGATCGAGTCCCGCATGGGGCTCTCAGCTCTGTAGGGAGTCTGCTTCTCCTTCTGACCTTCTCTCCTCTCATGCTCTCTCTCTCTCTCTCTCAAATAAATAAATAAAATCTTTAAAAAAAATAAAATTGTAACATTATAAAATCGGTTGCCTTAAAAAAATAAAAATCACAAGCTTCTGAAAACCTTGTCCTCAATATTACATCACTATTTTCCTAAATTAGCTTTGTCTTTTCTTTCAGCTGTAAATTCTCAAATTCTTAATTTTTAAAAGATATTATCTATTCGAGAGAGTGAATATGAGCAGGGGAAGGCCAGAGGGAAAGCGCAGAAGGCTCCCACTGAACAGGGAGCCTGCAGCAGAGGCTCAACCCTAGGACCTGGGATCATGACTTAAGCTGAAGGCAGACGCTCAACCTGTTGAGCCACCCAGGCACCCCTAAATTCTCAAATTCTTAATCTCATTCTAACATGGTTACCCTTTATAATTCAAAATTATAGAGCACTATTCACTTCTACAATTTTGTACTTCATGTTGTCTTTTGTCTACAACCTCTTTCCCTATTATTGGCCACTCATGATTGCAGCTACTTATTTATGATGGGACAAGGCGTTGGGAGTTTTATTTTTTATTTATTCATTTGAGAGAGACAGACTGAGAGAACACAAGCAAGGGGAGAGGCAGAGGAAGAGTGAGAAGCAGAGACTCCCTGCTGAGCTGGGAGCCCGAGGTGGGGCTTGATCCCAGGACCTGGAGATCATGACCTGAGCTAAAGGCAGATGCTTAACCATCTGAGCCACCCAGGTGCCCCGAGTTGGGAGTTTTAAACTAAAAGCAATGGGGAACTTCAAAACTTTGAAACAGAAGTTTGACATGACCTAAAATGATAAAACATTTTTCTTTCTACAGAACTTGAGCTCTTTATTTCACTTATTGACTTTTACATCCTATGTAGCAAATCGTACCCTGTACATGTAAAAAATTTATGAATTTCTTTTTTAATTTTATTTGACACAGAGAGAGATAGATTACAAGTAGGCAGGAGGCAGGCAGAGAGAGAGGGGGAAGCAGGCTCCCTGCTGAGTAGAGAAACCAATGGGGGCTCTTATCCCAGGACCCTGAGATCATGACCTGAGCCGAAGGCAGAGGCTTTAACCCACTGAGCCATCCAGGCACCCCCAAAATTTATGAATTTCACTTGTCTTTTGTGAAATGAGAAAACCAATAAATTGCCATTTCTTAAGGGCTGTTATTCTGAATCGTCCTTCCTAATTTTTCATATTAAATTAGTGGTAGATGTTTCCTAATGCCTTTTCTCAATGAAATTAAAAAGATGAAAACAAACCCTGGGTACAGTCCAGATCACTGATGACAAGTCCTTCAGCAGGGGAAGTAGTAGACGATAAACAAGACTTGCAGTGTTTTCTTCCTTTCTTTTACAGTACGAACATAGTAATTTTACAATTTAAAAAACCTGATAATGAAAAAAAAAATATCCCCCTCCCTAGAGATATTCTTACTATGTTTTGAATTTAGTTGATTTTTCCCTCAACATTTTATTATGAAAAATTTCACATACCACGGAGTTGAATGAAATTTATGCGGAACATGGATAAACCAAGGATCTACATCTTTTGATTTTCTCACATTTACTTCATTATTATATGAAGAGCTTATCGTGCCTTATAGGTGTGCAGTATGTTGGAAGAAAGGAAAGAATTTTTTTCAAAAGATTTTATTAATTTGTCAGAGAGCACGCGTGTGTGTCCAGAAGCAGGGGGAATCGGCAGGCAGAGGGAGAAGCAGGTTCCCCGTTGAGCAAGGACCCTGATACGTGGGACTGGACCCCCAGGACCCTGGGAGCATGACCCAAGCTGAAGGCAGATGCTTCACTGACTGAGGCACCCTAGGCGTCCCAGAAATGAAAGACTTAAAGGAGGGGATTTAATTTTGTTTTCTGAACGCATAAATTCAACGTTTTTAGCAAATTATTTTAAGTAGCTTTTAAGTGGTTGATTTCATTAGATAACTCAGATAACCACTGATATCAAGTGTCAATCTAATATAATGTCATTCAATTAACTGTTAAGTCTTAATGAAATAATAAGCCCATTAATCATTTTAGAAAGGAACTTCAAAACTTGTGTTATATTCTCTAGAGTATCCTCTTAGGCCTCCAAGAGTAAACTGGATTTTTGGAAAAGTCCCAAAGCTTCATTCTAATCCAACTCTGAAAGACTGAAATGGTCCAGTGTCAAAAACCAAAATGGTTATAAATTAATGAGAATGATTTTCCTAGGTATTCTAATTTTATGCGCTGCCATCACAGAATCTACAAGTACTCCTAGTGTCACCCCAACAAAAAGAATGCATCTTGTTCTGCTTTAGTCATTGCTCATATGCCATTTTATTCCACAGTTTTGAGATAAAACCCAAGTATATGTAAGAATTTAATATATGATGAAGTTGGTATCCGAAATCAGATACAAAGAGAGAATTATTAAATATACTGATGGGGAACAGTGATCATTTGAAAAAATAGGGATCCTTAATTTTCATTAGTGTATTTCTCAAATTTAAGCATGTAGTCTCCTTCAAAGAATAAAAAAATTGCCACAATACCTAAAAGTTGACTTAATATATTTTTAATATTTCTTAGATTTGTACTAACATAAAAATAGGTATACACTCTTTATTCTTACAGTTCTCACAATAGAAGCGTAAAACATTTATAAATTAAGACCAATAAAATACAAACTAATCACCTTAATATAATGTAACAAATAATGCTGTTTTGCTCAAATAATAATAAAGTGTTTTGCCCGGAAGAAACAAATCACATGAATTTGGTTTAATAGCAAAAAGCTGCAGTTTCAGACTCCATTCTATTCTCAAGCTGTTTCTGAATGTTTTTACTTTAATAATGAAGAGAACAGTCACAGTATCTTGTTCAAACTAGTATTGATAAATTGAAGCCTTTTTCTCCTTCTTTCAAAGTAATCAGAACACAAAATTAACCAAACATGTTAACTGTTAGTCCTCAATCGCCAATTTTAAAAGGTGTGAATTGACAGAAGGAAAAAATAACAATTGACTTTATTGAAATCTGCATTAATTACTACTGAATCCAATTAGTTTTAGAATTTGGAACAGAAATATTCTTTGCTATTATTGCTAATGAACTGCTGAAAGTTATAGGAGTCTCCCAACAAAAATGGTACTGACCATTAGGGTATAGATCTTTTCTGAATAAATTTAAGCCCCTATTATGTCAAGAACCACATCAGGTATATTATGTATACAATAATAGCACACCATCATTTTTCTCATTCTTATGTAATCCATGTTCTGCAGATTCCACAGTTTTATTTTTTTTCAAATCAGATTTTAATTTTGAATACTTAACACTATTATTGATATGCATTTCACTTTCCTCATGTTTGCTAAGAATATGTGATAAATGCTGCCAATCTTTGCACCCATTCTCATTCTTCAGTTGATTTTTCCCTTCCCCAAAGAGCTTGCAATACAAACAAAACACAGAATCTTTTGAAGTCGAATAAAGTAACCAGGACCTAGTGGTTTTATCACCATTTGGAAGAATTCGTGTGTAGTAAGTTTCTGAAAATTTCCTCCCTGTATTGTCTTTTGGAAAGTTAAAATTTCTTACTTGAGGCGGATCATTTTCAACAAGAATGTCCCGTTGTTTAGTATTCAAAATTCGGGGCCATGTACCTGGGTCTGTAGAAAGTACAACTGATATAATGCAGTCTTCCGATTTTTTCTCTTCCAGTGACTCTTGAAATTTATCAGCTATGGTTAACATAGAAGAAGGTAAATTCACTGTCTGTTTGATGAGTGATGTAGTATCTGTGCTATATTCTGCCAAAACCTGTAGCTCTGAAGTCTTTTCCTTTTTTTCTGGTATTCCCTCTTTTTTTTCTAAAACAGTATTCAATGGTCCATATAATTTTCTTTCATTTTCTTCTCTAATAGAGTTCCTTTTTCTGTTTTCTGATGCGGACAAATTTTTTGATTTTGTTTCCATCACCTGGGAAGAAATAGATTACAATTTCATCTTAGATTTGTTAAAAAGAGGGGTACCTGGATGGCTCAGTCAGTTAAGCGTCTGCCCTCAGCTTAGGTCATGATGCCAGGGTCCTAAAATCAAGCCCTGCATCTGGCTCCCAGTGGGGAGCCCGCTTCCTCCTCTGTCCCTCCCCTCGGCTTGTAAAATAAATAAATAAAATCTTTAAAATTAATGTATATAAAATGCCCAATAAGCATATAAAAAGCTGCTTATTTGTCATCAAAATACTATAAATTAAAACCACCACATACCACTTCACACCCACTATGATGGCTATAATAAAAGGATATACAATGACAAATGTTGAAAAAGATGTGAAAAAAATCGAAACCTTCCTAAGGTGCTAGTGCAGATGTAGAATGGCAATTTCTTAATTAAAGAGTTACCATATGACCCACCAATACCAGAATGAAAATGTAGGTCTACACAGATCTGTACAGTGTTCAGAGCAACATTATTCATAATAGTCAAAAAGTAGGAATAATTCAAATGTCCATTACTGATGGATAAATACAAAATGTGGGTGTTATTATTGGAAATGGAATATTATTTGTTGATAAAAACAAGTGAAGTTATATGCTACAACATGGATGAAACTTGAAAATAGTACATATAAAAGCCAGTCACAAAGTATCACATATTGTATGATTCCATTTAATAAAAAGACATAACTGATTTTAGAGTCAATAAAATCTAGGGGCGCCTGGGTGGCTCAGTGGGTTAAAGATTCTGCCTTCAGCTCAGGTCATGATCTTGGGGCCCTGGGATCGAGCCCCGTGTTGGGCTCTCCACTCAGGAGGGAGCCTGCTTCCCTCCCTCTGCCTGCCTCTCTGCCTACTTGTGATCTCTCTCTCTCTGTCAAATAAATAAATTAAAAAAATATAAAATATAAAAAAAATTCAAAATAACAAAAATGTATACTATGTGAATTGCACCCTATTAGCTGTAATATTTTTGTATACAGCACAACTTGAACACTGCATTTGATGTTTAAAAAACTAAGAACCTTGGGGTCCCTGGGTGGTTCAGTCAGTTAAGTGTCTGACTCTTGATTTTGGCTTAGGTCATGATCTCAGGATTGTAAGATCAAGCCCCATATCAGGCTTTGTTTTCAGGGCAGAGTCTGGTTAAATTCCCTCTGCCCCTCCTGCCTCTAAAATAAATACATTCTATAAACAAAACAAACAAACTAAAAGCTTTGTTTTGATTTAACCCTGAAAACAACATTGGCAGCATGAAGTAAAAAAAGCAGGAACAACATAATCAAATTCATACTTAGAAAGATTGCTCTGATTTTATTTTTTAAGATTTTATTTATTTATTTGAGAGAGGAAACACATAGTGAGAGAGACAGACAGAGAGAGAGAGAGAGAGAGAGAGGGAGGGAGAGCACAAACAGGGAGGAGAGGGAGAAGCAAGCCCTCCGCTGAGCAAGGAGCCCAATATGGGGCTCGATCCCAGGACCCTGGGATCATGACCTGAGCCGAAGGGAGACGCTTAACCACCAGATGCCCCGTATTATGGATTTCTAACTGTAAGGAAGACCAAGGGTACAGAGACAGTCAGAAGCGGTGGTAGTTTAATTCTGGCAAGAGATGATGGTGGCTATATATCTAGAATTGTAACAGTAGAGACAGGAAGAGTTGAGAGATATCTGGATTATTGGTAATTGAGTGTCTCTGGAGGCTAAGGAAGAGAAAGAAGTAAAGAATGATCCTAAGTTTCTGCCTGGGCATCTGACTGAATGGTGGCATCATTTACTGATATGGGAAACAGAGCAAAAACAGGTTTGGAGTTTCAGTTTTAGGCAAGGAATTTGAGGTATTTTTGGAACATTTAAATGGAGATTACAGATGGATATATTAGTCTAATATTGAAAAAAGATATATCTACACACAAATGAAAACAACTTTAAAAAAAGGAAATATCATCTACAGATATATTTTGGAAGTTATCAAAATCTATTCATTAAAATATAGGATTGGATGACACTGTATTGAAAAAGCATGTAAAAAAGCCAAAAGAAGGCCAACAACTACAGTTAGTGTTATAGAAAAGATAACCCAAGCTTAGTCTTGTTTCTCCTGAGTTTCCCGGTAATGAACAGGTATTCAGCTTGTTATAGTCATAATTCTCAATGGATGGGCCATGTCCCAACTATATGACCTTGAGCAAGTAACTCGACCACTGAAGGTTCAATTTCTTTGACAATAAAATGAAAATATCAACTGCACCTAACTAGGGAGACTGTTTAGATGATTAAATGCAAAAATACATGTAAAACTTTATCTGGCAGCACAGTAAACTTATGTTAGTTGTTATTATTGGCACGATCTCTAACAAGAATACCTGTGATCATTTGATAGTTACTGAATATGGTCTAATATCAAGAACTGGTAATAAGAAGACAAAGGTGGCTGATCCAAAGGCTCATGGGTTTTATGCTTTCTATTCTAGGTTCCAAGATTAAATTGGTTATATCTTTCCCTATCTGTGTCTTTAGGCATCTTTCTGGGGACATTCAACTGAGATTCTCTGAAAATAAAGTTCAAAAATACTCTAGTGCAATACTACATCTCTCACAACCAACATTTTTACTGATGACCTGGATGAAAACTGAAGCTAAGAAAAAAATAGGTGAGGGAAGCACCAGTTTAACTAAAGCCTCCAAAAAAATAAGAGGGAAAAAGAAAAAAAAAAAAACCCACTATGAAAGAAAGTTACCAAGATGAAGAGCATTATATTTATTGACAGAACCTCATTTCACTCTCAGAAGTGTCCCAGTCAGGTGTTAAGTCACCCCACATATAAAGCTCCTAATTCTGAAGATTACTAAATTGAATAAGATATAGATCCTGGCTTCAGGGAACCTATAGCTTATTAAGGGAGATAAGGCACATCATATATAATTAAATATTCATGTCAGATGCAATAGAGAAAACTAAGGTTTTGGATTGAGGTCAAATCTAGCTATGTGGTTGGGGTAAGACACTTTCTCTAAACTTCAGTATCTTTAACATATTGTAAAGGTTTTATTCAATCAAAACTGAATATACATTTAATATAAAGCAAAAGCTAGTTACACCTGGTTAATTAAAACAAACAGCACCCTCTTCCACCTTTACCCATGTCTCCTTTCCCAGAAGTTATTTACTCTTAACAGTATTGGCTGATTCATTTGGTGTTTATGTCTAAATCTCAAAGTAAGATGTTTTTATTACTATTTAGTGGGTTTTCCTCCCAGTTTTAGGCATCACAAATTGGCTTTTTGATGAGAAAGACAGAAATTTAGTTTTCTTCCTTCTCATTGTGTTTACCATGCATACCAACCACTCAACTATTTATCCTTTGGTTGTAGGATTTCTCAACTGTCACACTATTAACATCTAGGGCCAAGTAATTCTGTTGTGAGGGACTGTCCTGTGTATTACAGGATGTTTAGCAGCATCCCTGACTCCTGACCAGTGGACGCCAACAGCACTACCCCAGCTGTGATAATGAAAAATATTTAGATGTTGCCAAATATCCTTAGGGGAAAAAAATGACCCCTGGTTAGGTCATTGGGTAAGATCAGGATTCAATCTTTGCATTTTATAACTGCAGATGTTATTCTCGGATAAACCACTAACTGCAAGATACCAGTTTTCCTTCAAGTCTTCTTATATTATTAAGAATTTCTATTGTGAAAAGGCCTGCCACTAACCATTAATGTGGTGGTGGCGGGTGAGGTACATTTATAAAATGTCTATATTTTATGGAAATATCATTTTTGTATTTGCTGTTTATGAGCTATTTTGCATCACTGAGATATACATGGCAGAGTGGAGAGACTTTCTTTTGGGGGTGAGAGTGGCAGACAATATAGTAATTTAAGAAAATCTAGATATATAATTGCTGCCTATTTTGACTATGTGCATTTTCTTGTTTTTACTTCCTTTGGTATTCATTTAGGAGTAAAAAGTGGGTCACCTATGTGCAAGCTTCGTGTTTTTCAGACAATATGCATTACATTTGCGTAAAGTTTATGAGCTCATTGCCTTTAACTTAACAAAAAGTCATGGTCTAAGCAGATACAAGTAAACCATCCATTAAAAAAATACTACTAAAAAAATAATAAGACCTTATAAAAATATTAGTTCACTACCAAGTAGAAGTTCACTGCTATTTTTGCCATGTACTCTTGAAAAAAATAACATCTATGCTAAATAGTTTTCGCCTATTTTGTTTTTAAAGATTTTATTTATTTATTTATTTATTAAAAGATTTTTATTTTATTTAATTGAGACACAGAGAGAGAGAGAGAGAGAGAGAGAATGAAAGGGGAGAGGTCATAGGGAGAATCAGGCTCCTCCTCAGAGCAGGGAGCCCGATGCGGAACTCGATCCCGGGATTCCAGGATCATGACCTGAGCCGAAGGCAGTCACTCAACCAACTGAGCCACCCAGGCGCCCCTAAAGATTTTATTTATTCATGAAACACAGAGAGAGGCAGAGGGAGAAGCAGGCTCCCTAAGGAGCAGGGAGCCCGATGCGGGACTTGATCCTAGGATCATGACCTAAACTGAAAGCAGATGTTCACCCATCTGAGCCACCCAGCTGCCCCATTTTTGCCTATTTTTAAACTGTTTTCTTTTATAAGCCACATCTAAAAGCTTTACTAAAAATGAGGTATGCTATATATAAAGAAAATAATAAAGATAACATATATAACCCTTCTTTTTAAAAACTTAAAAGTTAACTATAGACACCTATTGTTTCTTCTGTTTAATAAGCCTTGTACACTTCAGGGTTACTTTTCCCTTAAACTAACCATTTAAATCCTTATCCAGTGAAATTGGGGTTAAGAACATTCCTGGTTTTGCATTTACTATCCATCTCCATCTTTTTTTTTTTTTTTTAAGATTTATTTATTTATTTGACAGAGAGAGAGACCACAAGTAGGCAGAGAGGTAGGCAGAGAGAGAGGGGGAAGCAGGCTCCCTGCTGAGCAGAAAGCCCAATGCAGGGCTCGATCCCAGGACCCAGAGATCATGACCTGAACCAAAGACAGACTTTAACCCACTGAGCCACCCAGGTGCCCCACGATCCATCTCCATCTTAAATTTTTTGTATGGGAAAAAAAATGGGGTCAAGGCTAATTTATTTCCAAATACCCAAAAATCCATCCTAGCACTACTTGTTAAAAAGATTACTTTTCCTAGTAAAATGATATGGTACCAAATGATGGAAGATAGAGTAGGAGGGTTTTGAGCTCACCTTGTTCCATGGACACAAGAGAACAACTATACCCAACACAACTAACTGGAAATGACCTAAAGACTGGCAGAACAGATCTTCCATGGCTAATATAGAAGTCCACTTCAAAAAGAGATGTACTTGGGAACCAAATACTAGGTGTAACTAACCACAACCAGGAAGGATATCACAAGCTTGGAAAAGAGAGGTTCAGACCCCACACAAGGCACCCTTGGCACTGGGGATCTGCACTGGGAAGATGAGTCGCTATAATGTATAGCTTTGAAAACCAGCAGGGCTTAATTCCATAAGCTTTAAAAATCAGTGGCACTTACATGAACCACTATAGGACTAGGCCCCTTTCCTTGTACCCTCGCCTCTCCCCCTACAGTAGGCTAGGAAAGGCTCCTCCCAGGAGAGGGGGCTGTGGTGGTCTTTGTGTTAGGACTCACCAGCCCTGTCCCCCCTCTCTACCCTCTTGGGATGTCTGGCCACAGTGAGGATGTGCTCCTATATCCTGACCCCCTATATTCCTACCATGTCGTGTCTGGCTCATCTGTTTGAAAAAAGTAATGCCTCTGCCTTTAAAAAATCAATCAATCAGTGCAGCTTAATTCTGGAAGCTTTAAAAATCAGTGGGCTTAACTCTGGAATAGGTGGAGGCTGATAGGAAACTAAGTCCTCACCCTTAAAGAGCTAGCATAATAAATAATGACCTCAGACATAGAAGAGAAGTAAGTTTGAAAAGCATCTGAGGTATAGATGAAGATAGACTGACTTCTGAGAAGGTGTGCCAGAGGGGCAGGATCTACAGATTACTCTAAGAAAAGTGCTGGTGGGTACCATTCCCTCCCACCCCTAGGTTAAACTTGTCATTTGCAAGAGCAAACACTAACACTCTCCATCTACTTTGCTAGGACTGTTTGTCCTGCCCCATCCAACCAGGCAGCCTCAGCTGGGACTGAGGCCACTCTAAAGTTACTCCCACCCTGGGAAAGTGGGGGGGAAATAAGCCCACAGACCATGCCTACAATTCTTGTAGCTAGGAACCTTAGCTGGCTGCACAGGGAGCAAGACCAGCCCTTCGTGACAGAAAGGCTAACTGCAGACTGCTATGCTGACAGCTGCCCTACCCACCAATGAGACCACAACAGCTGCCTGCAGCTGCCTGGCTAGGACAGGTTCCTCAAGAGCACCCAAGCAAACCCTGCCCAGTGCACCCACAGCAAACAAAGTGGGTCATTGTAGGTGGCTGGACTGAAGGCAATTGTAGCTCAGTTATAACAGGAGGATGCACACAGCCCACACAAGGGACACCCCTGAAGCATTTGGTTCTGGTGACTAGGAAAGATTGTATTATAAGGCACCATGGGACTTCTTCTACATAAGGCCACCATTTTCAAGACCAGGATATGTAGCTAACCTCTTTAATATGGAGAAATAAAGACAGAAAATTAGATAAAATGAGAAAAATATGACCCAAATGAAAGAACAGGACAAAATTACAATAAAAAAGCTAAATGAAATGGAGATAAGCAATACGCCTGACAAGGAAGTCAAAGTAATGCTCATAAAGATACTGGATTTGAGAAAAGAGTAGATGAACTCAGTAAGAACTTCAACAAAGGGACAGAAAATACAAAAAAGAACCAGTCAGAGCTGAAGAATTCAGTAACTGAAATAGATCAGAAGAAGTAGAAGAACAGAGCAGCAATCTGGAAGAGTACTGGCAATCATTCAAGCTACATAGCAAAAAAAAAAAAAAAAAGAATAAAAAACAAGAACAGGTTAGCAACATCATTAAGCATAAAAATATCTACAGTAAAAGGATGCCAGAAACTTATTTCAATAAATTGTTAAAAACCTCCCTAATCTGGGGAAGTAAAAAGGTTTAGGAAGCACAGAGAGTCCCTAACAAGATGAACGCAAGAAGGTCCATGCCAAGACACGTAATAATGAAAATGGCAAAAAGTAATAATAAATACAGAATTTTTAAAGAGAAAATAGTTACAAACAAGAGAAACCTAAGGCTATCAACTGATTTTTCAGCAGAAACTTTGCAGACCAAAAAGAAAGTAGTATGATATATTCAAAGTGCTGAAAGAAGAAACCTATAACCAAGAATACTTTACCTAGCAAGATCATCATTCAGAATAGGAGACTTTCCCAGACAAACAACAGTTAAAAGAGTTCATCACCACTACACCAGCCTTACAAGGAATGTTAAAGGGAATTTTTTCTTAAGATTTTATTTATTTCTTTGAAAGAAAGAGAGCGAGTGAGCATAAGAGTGGAGAGGAGGGGCAGAGGGAGAGGGAGAAGCAGACTCCCCATGGGGCTTGATCCCAGGACCCTGGGATCATGACCCGAGCCGAAGGAAAAGCTTAACTGCCTGAGCCACCCAAGCACTGCAGGAATTCTTTCTTTTAAAGATTTATTTATTTATTTTAGAGAGTATGTGTGGGGGGAGAGGGAGAAAAAGAGAGAGAGGAAACGGACTCTTGGTTAAGCATGGAGCCTGATGAGCGACTTGATCCCAAGACCCTGAGATCACAATCTGAGCCAAAACCAAGAGTCAGATGCTTTTTTTTTTTTTCCCCAAGAGTCAGATGCTTAACTGACTAAGCCACCCAGGTGCCCCACAAGAAATGTTAAAGGGAATTCTTTAACTGGAAAGAAAAGGTCATAAATTGCAGAAAATTATGAAAAGAAAAAATTTCACAGGTATAAGCAAATATATAGTAAAGGTAGTAGCACTTATGAAGGTAGCACTTATGAAGCCAGTCTGGAGGTTAAAACACAAAAGTAGTAAAATCTATTGTATCTACAAAAATTAGTAGGAATATACAAAATAAAAGGATGTAAGTAAAATATGACATCATATACATAAAATGTGGAAAGGGTAGGAAAAATGTAGCGCCTTCAGAATGTATTCGAAATAATGCAACCATCAACTTAACAGAGACTGCTATACCTATAAGATGTTATATCTGAACCGAATGGTAACCACAAATCAAAAACCTGTCATACACAAAAAATAAAGGAAAGGAATTCAAGCACAACATTAAAGAAATCCATCAAATCACAAGGGAAGAGACCAAGAGAGAACATACAATTATAAATATCTATCCACCAAACACAGGACACGTAAATACATAAAACAAATGTTAACAGACATAAAGGAGAAATTGATAATAAGAGTAATAGAAGAGACATTAACACCTCACTTGCATTAATGGATAAATCATCTAGATTGCAAATCAACAAGAAAACTATGGCTTTGAATGATACATTAAACTGGATGGATGAAATAGGTATATACAGAACATTCCATCCAAAACCAGCAGAATATATCCTTTTTAAGTGCACAAGAAACACTTGCTTGGACAGGTCACATGTTAGGCCACAAAATAAGTCTCAATAAATTTTTTTTTCAAGTTTTTTTTTTTAAAGATTTTATTTATTTATTTGACACAGAGAAATCACAAGTAGGCAGAGAGGCAGACGGGAGGTGGGGGGGGCGGGGAGAGAAGCAGGCTCCCCGCTGAGCAGAGAGCCCGATGCGGGGCTCGATCCCAAGACCCCGTGATCATGACCTGGGCTGGAGGCAGAGGCTTAAACCACTGAGTCACCCAGGCACCCCAAGTCTCAATAAAATTAAGATTGAAATCATATCAAGCATATTTCCTGGTAACAACAGTATGAAACTACAAATCGATTATAAGGAAAAAATGGGAAAAACCCAAATACATGGAGGCAAAAAAAATTCTACTAAATAATGAATGGGTCAATGAAGAAATGAAGAGAAAATAAAAATATACAGGGAAACAAATGAAAATGAAAATGTGATGGTCCAAAATCTTTGAGACAGAGTAAAGAACAAGTTTTTTTTTTTTTACAGAGAGAGAGAGATCACAAGTAGGCAGAGAGGCAGGCAGAGAGAGAGAGGGGGAAGCAGGCTCTCCACTGAGCAGACAGCCCTCAGCCCAGGACCCAGAGATCATGACCCGAGCCGAAGGCAGAGGCTTTAACCCACTGAGCCACCCAGGCGTCCCTCAAAAAGCAGTTCTAAGAGGGAAGTTTATAGCAACGCAAGCCTACTTTAAAAAGCATAACAAATCTCAAACAATCTCCCATAAACCTAAAAGAGCTGGAAAAAAGAACAAAGCAAGTCCAAAGCCAGCAGAAAGAAGAAAATAAGAGTAAAAAATAAATTCAGAGATTAAAAAAATAGAAAAAACAATAGAAAAGACCATGTGAAAAGGTAAAATAGAATAATTGATAAAGCATTAGCCACTCATCAAGGAAAAAAGAATACTCGAAAATCAGAAATGGAGAATAATGACACTACAGAAACACAAAAAAGATTTTAAGAGGATATTATAAAAAATTATTTGCCAACACATAGACAACCTAGAAGAAATGGGTAAATTCCTAGAAATACATAATCTTCCAAAACTGAATCAGTACTCAAAACACTCTCAACAAAAGTCCAGGACTGGCTTCATAAGCGAATTCTACCAAACATTTAAGAAAAATTAATACCTATTCTCTAAGAGAAGGAAAACTAGGCTTGAATAACCAATAGATTTCAATACTCATTTGAGAAGGGACAGCTCAATGACAGATTGACAAAAATGGAACTAAATGAGATTCCAAGATAAATCTGGTTAACGTAAGTTAACAGGAAGAAGCTATTGTATACTTGATCATTCAAAATGCACTGAAAAGAATTACCTGTTTATATTCATTAACACAACGTTGGCAGCAAAATCTTGTCTGCTGACCTTCAATGATCAGGATATTGTTTCCAGTACTTTTACTGGGCAAGTACTCTCCACACTGTTCACAGCAATTCATTATCAGACCATTGGCCAGCCTGTACTTATTAAAGCACTGGTTACTGCACAGTTTATGTATTACATTATTAACGCTGACTTCATGGCGAATCTAAAAGAAAAGCCAGAATTTATTAAATAAATGAGTCAGATTAACACAGTAAGCAATGAGACAAAAAACAAACAAACAAAAAAAACCTCCCCCGTCCCCCCAAAACAAAAACAAAAAAACCAACTTCTAGTAATTTCTCAGTGGAAGAAATATTCAGGGAAAAGACTAAAAAAGCACTTTTGTTATTCTTTCATTTTTATCTCTGATTTCTTTGTAAAATTGACTTTACAAAAGAAAAAGTAAGATTCATAGAACAAAAAATACCTATAAAATCAGTGATAACTTCTCCAGAGACACTTAAGAACTAGAAGAAATTAACTGATTTAGAAGACTTTGATATGACCTGCTTAAAAGAAATCGATTGGGAATCTCTGGTATCATAAACTTCATTGCCCTAGAAAATTTAAGGGAGGGGCTAAAAGAATATTACCAAATTCAGGATGGTGTCTGTATATACACAAGCAATGTGGTTCTTGCTTTGCTCAGCTGTGGTAACTAAAATAAAATTGTGTCCTCAATTTGCAAGGCTCTGGGAAACAACAAATTCAGTCACCAAGGACTGTGTTAAGTGAAGACTACATGTATGAATGTTTTTTCTTTCAGCAACTGGAAAGATGGCAATACCACTTAAGAAATCTGAGGGTATCAACACACCTACACTCCACTTGTTCTACATATTCTTGGACCAGGATTGGTTGCCATATTTCACATCCTGAACCTACACTTCTATTTAGAGTGGCTAATAACAAAATTCACCACAGAACTATTGCTTTGTTTAGGAGTATATTCAGTTTCATGGAAATAGCAGTGTACTTTCCATAGCATGCAAATGGGGTATCTGTTCCTAAGAGAGTTCCAACATATCCTTATCCTTCCCTTTAATTTCATTGTATAGATCCAGGACATGTGTATTATGTAGATGGCAGAGCATATAATAACACTGAAAAGTTAAAATTATCCCTGTTAGCCTAGATAATAACTGAAAAAGATATAAAAATCCAGACCTCTGTTAGTTTACTACATATTATACATCTCGATTTATTAATTCTTTTTCTAAGATTCTGGTTGTCTTCATAGGGAGGCAAAGACATACTACAAAATTCTTGGGAGGAGTCTCTTGACTCAACTTGAGGAACAGTAGTAGACTTTTTTGTAGGTACATCTCTGAAACCAAAAATACAGACATAATTTAAGAATATTGCATTTTAATAAAAGTCAAATATACGAACAATAAATTACATTTTTTGTTTTTTCATTATTTAATCCTAGTAATCAACTATAATTTTTGGATCTAACAAAACCAAAAATTTTTTGGTTTCATTGTCAAGAGTTCCTAATTAATATGGCAAGAGATGACTTGGAGGTAAAAACATTTTGTAACAAAGAACCTTATCACAGGTTATTATGACTTTTTGAAGAATTCATAAAGGGTGGCAGCAACTTGGTAGAACTAAGGTAAAAGCTGGGGAAGGGATGAGGCAAAGACAGTGGCAGGGAAAGGGTCAATTTATTTCTACATCTACATTCCATTTCCTGCCAAGAATAAGGACAGTACAAATGTACCCATAGCTCTGATACACCTTAGGATAACTCAAGCTCAAAAAAACCTGAAGATTCCTTTGCAGCAACTGTATCCATGAATCTATGCAGCTCTCCAATTATATTCAACACATATCTATATTGCCAGTATTCAACTATATATGAAGTCATGTTGGAAAGTAGATCTTACTTTTTACTTATAAAGTTGCGTTTCTTTGGAGTGCGCTTATGAGAGAAAGAAGAAAGGCAGGTGGTAGAACAAAAGAGGTGAGCCGATCCTTTACGCTGATAAGCTGTCTGTCCCTTCTGTAAAGGTTTTTTACAGTGTGCACAAGTGATTTTAGCTGGTTTTGTAAGTTGCTGCTGGACTGGAGACTGGAAAATCTGTTTAGGAAGGGAGGCCACTGGTGCTAAAGAATCCACACCTGGCTGTTTCTGATTACGGGGAAATGATGCTGACTGGGAGATCCAAGAATCTTAAAAACAAAACACACAAGAAAAAGTTATGGACCAAATCAAAATTAACATCAGAAATATATGTTAAATTTTCATTTTACATAAGTCTGAGAATGACTATAGGCAAATGGTTAAAGCCAGGCAGCCTGTTGCACAATCCCAGGGGAATGCTCCATTTTGTATTCTTCTTTTTTTTTTTTTTTTTGGTGAGACAGAATCTTAAGCAGGCTCCAAGCCTGGTGAGGAGCCTGATGTGGGTGGGGATTGACGCAGGACACTTGATCTCATGACCCTGATATCATGACCTGAGCCAAAATCAAAAGTTGGATGCATAACCATCTGAGCCACCGAGGTACCCCTCCACTTTGTATTCACAGTGTACAATACTTTATTGTGAAAAATGTAGTACCTGGTGACCCTTGAATCGGGTAATGAGGTAATCATCACTTAAGTCAGAGACCCCAGGTTCAAAATGCATCTCTCTCTCTTTTTTCTTTTTTTAAAAAAGATTATATTTATTTGACAGAGAGAGACACAGCAAGAGAGGGAACACAGGCAGGGGGAGTGGGAGAGGGAGAAGCAGGCTTTCTGCTGAGCAGGGAGCCCAATGTGGGGCTTAATCCCAGGACCCAAGGATCATTACCCGAGCCAAAGGCAGACGTTTAACCAACTGAGCAACCCAGGCACTCCCCACTCTAAACACTTTTTTTTTTTAAAGATTTTATTTATTTATTAGAGAGAGAGAGACTGAGAATGAGAGGGGAGAAGGTCAGAGGGAGAAGCAGACTTCCCGCAGAGCCAGGAGTTGGATATGGGACTCGATCCCAGGACTCCAGGATCATGACCTGAGCTGAAGGCAGTCGCTTAACCAACTGAGCCACCCCAGGGGCCCTAAACACTTTTTAAAGCAACTCTTTCTACAATTCCTTCCCAGCCTTCTAAATATTATTCCATAATCATTAACACAGGTGCTGGGTTAATTTGGAAAAGACTCAGCTTTCCTAACTTCACACAGGGACTCCTCTATCATATATTATTGTTAGCTTCAAAATGGTACAATATTATGTAAAGGTAACAGTGTTTCTCAAACTTTAACATGCATGAGATCAGCCGGGAATCTTTTTAAAATACAGATTCTAGGGGCACCTGGGTGGCTTAGTGGGTTAAAGCCTCTGCCTTCGGCTCAGGTCATGGCCTCAGGGTCCTGGGATCAAGCCCCGCATCAGGCTCTCTGCTCAGCACGAAGTCTGCTTCCCCCCCCCTCTCTGCCTATCTCTCTGCCCACTTGTGATCTCTCTATCAAATAAATAAATAAAATCTTAAAAAGAAATAGAGATTCTAGGGATGCCTGACTGTCTCAGTTGGTAGAGCATGTGACTTTTGATCTCAGGCTTGTAAACTCAAGCCCCATGATGGGTACAGAGATTACTGAAAAATAAAATCATATATATATCATGTATTTATACACACACACATATATATACACGTATATCCACACACACACATCTCTCTCTCTCTCTATATATATATAAATTCATTCATTCAAAATGAATCAATAGGTCTAGGGAGGGGCCTGAGGTTCTACATTTCTAACTCTTGCATGATGGTGAGGTTTTGAGGCCCCAGAGTACTGAATTATTCTATCACTATTTTCAAAAACAGTTTTTGTAGGAGGGCCTGGGTGGTTCAGTCAGTTGAGTGACTTGATTTCAGCTGAGGTCATGATCTCATGATAGGATCTAGCCCCAGGTCAAGCTCTGAGCTCTGCCGGAGTTTGCTTGAAGGTTCTCTCCCTTTTCCCTCCCCCCTCAACCCCTGCGTCAGGCACTCTCTCTCTAAAATAAATAAATAAATCTTAAAAAAAAAAAACCCAACAAACAAAAACAACTTTTGTCATTAGTGAGAGGTCTATTGTTCCCCTCCACCTATCACAGCCCCAAAGGCCTCTCACGGTATTAATACTGAGAACTGTATCTTCATTTCTAAATTCCTTCCTACTGCTTCTAATTTTCTTTGTCCTATTTCAAAATACCTTTTCTTTTTAAAAAGATTTTATTTATTTATTTTTGCGAGAGACAGAGAGAGAGAGCAATTGCATGTACCAGTGGCGGAGGGGGGAGTGGTGGAACAGAGGAAGAAGCAGACTCCCTGCTAAGCAGGGAGCCAGATGCAGGACTTGATCTCAGGACCCTGGGATCATGACTTGAGCTGAAGGCAGATGCTTCCCTCCCCCAAAGATTTATTTATTTGACAGAGAGAGATTACAAGCAAGCAGAGAGGCAGGCAGAGAGGGGGGGGGGGGGGAAGCAGGCTCCCTGTCGAGCAGAGAGCCCGATGCAGGGCTTGATCCCAGGACCCTGAGATCATGACCTCAGCTTAAGGCAGAGGCTTTAACCCACTGAGCCATCCAGGCGCCCCCCCCTTTTTAAAGATTTTATTTATTCATTTATTTGAGAGAGAGAGAGAGAGAGAGAGAGGGAGAGAGAGTGCGAGCGAGCGAGCTCAAGCATGAGAGGGAAGAAGGTCAGAGGGAGAAGCAGACTCCCCATGGAGCTGGGAGCCTGATGCAGGACTCGATCTCGGGACTCCGGGATCATGACCTGAGCTGAAGGCAGTCGCTCAACCAACTGAGCCACCCAGGCGCCGCCCCCCCCCTTTTAAAGATTTTATTTATTTGACAGAGAGATCACAGGTAGGCAGAGAGAGAGGGGGAAACAGGCTCCCTGCTGAGCAGAGAGCCTAATGCAGGGCTCGATCCCTGACCCCGAGACTATGACCTGAGCTGAAGGCAGAGGCTTTAACCCACTGAGCCACCCAGGCGCCCCCAAAGGCAGATGCTTAACCAACTGAGCCACCCAGGTGCCCAAGATACCTCTATCTTACAAGTAAAAAGTAAAAATAAAACAGATAACAAAAGCAATTCTTTCATTCTACAGAATGACATGCTGGCAAATATAAAAATATTATAAAAAAGTTTTTTTATCACCTAGCGCTCATAAATTTCATTACTGATAAATTTTTCTACTTCTGAACCATTCCAAAGTTAACAAAATTACATTACTTTTTTCTAAAAGATTTTATTTATTTATTTGACAGAGAGAAAGAGATCACAAGTAGGCAGAGAGGCAGGCAGAGAACCTGATGCAGGGCTCGATCCCAGGACCCTGAGATGGTGACCTGAGCAGAAGGCAGAGGCTTATTAACCCACTGAGCCACCAGGTGCCCCACAAAATTACATATTCATCTATAGAACAAACATAGGTTGCATTCTGGGACCACTTTTTTATGCATCATATAGATGTCACGCTAGATTTAATAAATAACAGAAATAAAAAATAGCAACATTACAAGATTTGTCATTACCATTAATATGGGAGAAAAAGGGGTGCCTGGGTGGCTCAGGTGGTTAAACAGCTGCCTTTGGCTCAGGTCATGATCCTGGAGTCCTACATTGGGCTCCCTTCTCAGCAGTCTGCTTCTCCCTCTGACCCTCCCGCCACCCCGCCTTGCTCTCTTTCTGTCCCATTCTCTCTCAAATAAATAAAATCTTTAAAAAAAAAAAAAATTTGATCCTCTCTCTACCCCTCCCCCCACGTGCACATGTGCTGTCTCTATAAATAAATAGGTGCTCCTGGGTGGCTCAGTGAGTTAAGCAGCTGTCTTCAGCTCAGGATATGATCCCAGGGTCCTGGGATTGAGCCCCACATCGGGCTCCCCACTCAGTGGAAAGCCTGCTTCTCCCTCTCCCTATGGCTGCCAGCCCCCCTGCTATGTTGTCTGTCAAATAAATAAATTAAA
Source organism: Nasua narica (assembly GCA_028533885.1). Classification (NCBI taxonomy): domain Eukaryota; kingdom Metazoa; phylum Chordata; class Mammalia; order Carnivora; family Procyonidae; genus Nasua; species Nasua narica. The sequence goes on along the minus strand of CM052810.1, from coordinate 71,596,261 downwards.
AAAAAATCCTTAAAAATGTATTAAAAAAATAAAAATAAACAAATCTTTAAAAAAATGGGAGAAATAAAAACTCTGAACAAAAAATACTGGACTTTTAAATTTTGTAGGTAGCATATTTATATATAATTATGGAATGTGAGACAGCTGCTTAGGACAATAATTAGATTCTGAATTTTTTTTAAATTTTATTTTTATATATCTACACCTAACATGGGGTTAAAATTCACAACTCTGAGATTGAGAGTCAAATGCTCTTCCAACTAAGCCTGTCAGGTACCCCAGGATTCTGAAATTTCTTTTTCATGGTAGCTTTAGTGGTTACATAAATAAAACAAATATTTCCTTTGTTAATAGCACAACTATTTTATTTCTCCAAATTTCAAATTTTCTTATTTCATCAATTTTTTATTTTTGGTATTTGTGTCCCCAGCTTAAACTTAACCTTTTAATCAAATTCTTCCATGTCCTATCCAAAGAATGTTTTAAGAGGAGAAGGGGCCTAGTAGGTTACTTAGTCCAAATCCCGATTATATACAAGAAAAATTAAACCCTAGAAGTTATATGATTTATCCAAAGCTTAATAAATACTAGATAAATACTGACTTCTAGACATTACCTCATTTGTTTTCGCATCTAAACTCTTCGGCCTAAAAATATTTTAGCATTTCTATGGTGTTGTCTGCTAATGAAAAAAGTTCTTTTGGTGTCTCAGTGTTTTTTTTTTTTTTTCTTGTTAAATAACAACATGTACACATAAAAGTTTATAAATCTTTAAGTGTGGAGCTCAATTAAAGTCTTTAAAGTCTATTTTTTTGAGAGAGAGGGAGGGAGACTTCTAGAGAGGGGGGGAAAGGGAGAAAGAGAATCTGAAGCAGGTTCAACACCCAATGCAGAAGCTGATGCGGGGCTCAATCTCCTAACACTGAGATCCTGACCTGAACAGATATCAGGAGTTGGATGCTCAACCGACTGAGCCATCCAGGCACACCGCTCAACTAAATTCTTTACAATGAATATATTTGCCTGACCACCACCCACATAAACAGAAAAAGTCCAATATCCCAGAAGCCTTGTCTTTTCTCACTCAATATTTCCTTCCTTTCCTATAAGCCATTACAGGAAATTACAGAAGTATATCCTTTAAATTATTATAGAAGTTTATCCTTCTGACTTACCCTATCCTGACTTCAAAGATTAGTTTTCTCTTATTTTGAAATTCACATACATTATATCATACAGTATATACAACTTTGTGGCTGATTCCCTTAACTCAACATTTTGGCTCTCAGGTTCATTCACATAACATGAACTAGTATTCCACTCTGTGGAATTTATTTATCTATCCTACTGTTGATGGACATTTGGTTGTTAACAAATTCTGACTATGATATCTGTACACATCTTTTATTAGTTTCTTAAGGTATTTTTCCTGCATGGGGTTTGTAAATGTTCTTGAATTTGTGGGTTAATGTTTTTTTGACATTTTAGAAAATTCTCAATTATACCTCTTCTGTCTCATTTCTCTCCTCCTCCTCCTCCTCCTCCTGGAACATTAAATACATGGGCTTTTTGTCAACTGTCATAGATATCTTACATTTTTCTCTGGTTTTCCACCCTTGTGTCTTTCTATGATTCAACCTGGACTTTTTCGTATTTCTTCCAGTTCACTTACACTCTTTGGCTATGTCCGACCTGCAGTTAAAACATATAGCCCCCGGGACGCCTGGGTGGCTCAGTTGGTTGAGCAGCTGCCTTTGGCTCAGGTCATGATCCCAGCGTCTTGGGATCGAGTCCCGCATCGGGCTCCTTGCTCCGCGGGGATCCTGCTCCTCTCTGCGCCTCTGCCTGCCTCTCTGCCTGCTTGTGTTCTCTCTCTGTTAAATAAATAAATAAAAATCTTTAAAACAAAACAAAACAAAACAAAACAAAACATATAGCCCCTTAAAATCTTTATCTGATAATCCTATTATCTGGATCACTTCTAGTGTGTTTTCCTTTTCATTTTCTGTGATATGGCCTTGTCTCCTAATGTTCCTGTTTTTTATTGTGTTTACATGAAAAATTGAGGCTCTGGATTATGTCAGCAATCCAAGCCAGAGGTTGGAAGACTTATGTTTTGGGGGGAGGGGGTTGTTTTATCAACCAATATCCCTTTGTGAACCTCTATGAATCTGAAAGTTCTTAGAGCCTTTCTCTACGTTTTTTTCTAGAATTGCACATTCATAAGAAAAAAGCAGCTTCAAATGACAGATTACTTCTCTGGGACTCCTCTTAGATCTTAGGACATTCATTTTCCCACTATATTTATGCTCTGTGATGCTTTCAATGCATATTTTACATATTTTGCCCCTCCTCCCCAATAACTTTCTGCAAGAGGGATTGGAATTACCTAGTCTTTTATTATCAGAAGTAGAATGCCCTAGAATCAGAATAATAGCCAGAAATGACTATAATGCAATAAAAACAAAACAGATTTGTAAGAGCGATTTCTACATAAAGGTATTTTCTGTAATGAGTTTTTTGCTGTTTAAAGATTTGTGATGAGTAGAGAGAACTTTTGCTAAAAAAGTCAACACTAGAAGTTAATGAAAGGATTAAATGACTCAAAGGTCCATTATAATGGACATCATCCGATTTTTATAAGATGAAATGCCAAGTTTTATGTGTATTTTATGCAGAGCCATAATTCTCTATGATGAAATCTGAACCTATAAGCCCTAGATTTATTTGTAACTCAACTCCAGAAATCTTTATCTTGTTCTTTTTTCTTTTTTTTCTGTTTTGGAAATCCTTCTACTTATAGAAGTAGAAAGCACAAAGAAACTAAATAAAGTAAGACACTTTGACTCTAAGTAACAAAATTATAATATAATTGGTGCTATCTTCTTCTACAAGTCTGGTAGAATTTAGTTTTATGAAATGCTAACAGCAAGAAAAAACAAAACCTAGGGCCAATACTAAAATTAGACAACTTTTACTATGCTACATTGAAATTAGAGAAAAACAGCAAGAATGACAGAGACTGTCCTTTTGACAGCTGACCTAACATTTAAGAAAGCTTCAAACATATCTTCAGCATCACTTTTCACCTGACAACTTGGTAAACATTCTTTTTAGAATTCCATACTAATTGTTATTATTTAAAGGATATACTTCTGTAACTTTTGTCCCCAAATATAGAATTTTAGAGAACTCAGGAATGTTGGAAATTCATGCATGCTTCATAAATAATGGAAATTTGTTGCCATGTATCAAACAAAATATTTTAAATGTATGTAGTCAAGAGCATTTCCATTTAGATGAATGAGTGTCAAGTGAGCTATTCTGCTTCTTTTCTGTTACATTTTAAAATCACTGATACTTCACATTGTAAGAAAATGCAGAAATGTAAAATAAAATACACAATTAATGAGATAAAGAGTTGACAAGGCAAGAATAATCAAAACTACTTCTAAATAACATTTGCAAGTTTTGATTACACCCACAAGTTGAGTGAAATGATAGTATAGCACCTAACTACAGTATGCTTTTTCATAGTATCAGTCTATGCTATGCTTTTATTTATTTTTTAAAGCCTAAAGTAGGCTCCATGGAGCCCAATGCAGGGCTTGAACTTATGACCCTGAGATTAATACCTGAGCTGAGATCAAGAGTCAGATGCCCAAGTGACTGAGCCACCCATGTTATGCTTTACATTGAAAAGCATCTTTGGGATGCCTGGGTGGCTCAGTCTGTTAAATGTCTGCCTTCGGCCCACCTTCATAATCCCAGGGTTCTGGGATCAAGCCCCATGTTGGGCTCTCTGCTCATCGGGAGCCTGCTTGTCCCTCTCCGTCCCACTCCCCTGTGTACACTCTGTCAAATAAAACCTTTAAAAAAGAAAAGAAAAGCATCTTATTTATACACATTTTCCAATAAATATACAACTTCATCAACTTATTCTGGAAGGTGAAAACTGGTCAAGGCAAATATTAAGAAATACATGGCAAGGGCGCCTGAGTGGCTCAGTCATTAAGCGTCTGCCTTCGGCTCAGGTCATGATCTCAGGGTCCTGGGATCGAGTCCCACATCGCGCTCCCTACTCTGCGGGAAGCCTGCTACTCCCTCTCCTTCTGCTGCTCTCCCTGCTTGTGTTCCCTCTATTGCTGTGTCTCTCTCTGTAAAATAAAATCTTTGAAAAAAATTAAAAAAAAAAAAAAAAAAAACTACATACATTTATTTAAAAAAAAAAAGAAATACATGGCAAGGTTTCTGGTTTTAAGTTATGAGTTTATGTGTATATAAGATGGAATGCATACTTACACAAATAAACATCTACAATTTAAGAAAGAATTACAGAACAAAATATAGGTATAAGAGTAAAAGAAATAAACAGATCCAAAGGACAATTTTTTCTTTTTTTAAAAAAGATTTTATTTATTTATTTGACAGAGAGAGAGAGATCACAAGTAGGCAGAGAGGTGGGGGGGCGCGGCAGGAAGCAGGCTCCCTGCTGAGCAGAGCCCGATGGGGGCTTGATCCCAGGACCCTGAGATCATGACCTGAGCCAAAGGCAGAGGCTTTAACCCACTGAGCCACCCAAGCGCCCCTTTCTTCCTTTTTTTTTTCTTTAAAAGATTTTATTTATTTGCTGGAGAGAGAAAGTGAGAGAGCGGCAGGCATAGGGAGAAGGAGGCTCCCCACTGAGCAAGGAGTGTCCGATATGGGACTTGATCCCAGAACCCTGGGATCATGACCAGAGCCAAAGGCTAACAGTCAAAACTGAATGAGCCACCCAGGTGTCCCCAAAAGCACAGTTTTCAATGGACATTATTTCAAGTCTTCAATATCTTCAATTGCTTTTAAGTTTAACACATCCCTCATTACAGAGATCACAAGTTTTTATGATATGATTTCTCAGATTTAATTCTTATTCAATAAATGAAAGATGTACATAGTAATAAATAGATGACAAACACGAACAAAAAGTTCAAATAAATTTTTAAAAGTTCAGTGATGTATAAATTAAATTAAGATGGCAAATATTAAATAACCCTCCTATCCCCAAACTTATGCTATGGAATAATTTATGCTGTAAGGAAAGTAATACCAGTTTTTGGTGGGGGTAATTTTGTACTGACCATCAAAAGTTTTAAAAATATGTTGACAACGTGGGGTGTCTGGGTGGCTCAGTCAGTTGGGCCTCCCACTCTTGGTTTTGCTCAGGTCATGATTTCAGGGTCGTGGAATCAAGCCCCAAGTCCAGCTCTGCACGCAGTGCGGAGTCTGCTTGGGATTCTCCTCTCCCTTTCCCTCTTCCTCCTCCTCACATGTGTATGCAGCACATGTGTGCTCTCTCTAAAATAAATACATAAAATTAAAAAAAAATATGTTGACACTTTTTTTTTTTTAAATATGTTGACACTTTGACCTAGCAATTCTACCTATAGAAACTTTTCTCAAGAAAATAAGAGAAGTGCGCTATTTGGCAGAAATATTCACGAAAACCTCTTTACAGTCACAGAGACTGGAAGCAACTTCAAATAACAACCTATTAAATGATTATATAAACATAAAAAAGATAGTTCTATTTGACAAGAGCTAATATGATGAAATGTCGAATACTCCTCTTCTCTCACTCCAGGTCAAAAACAAGACAAGGCTTTACACTCTTACCATTTCTATTCAACACTGTATTAGAAAAAGAAATAAATGGGGATTTGAGAGGCCAAATTATTTCCATGATAATACAAAGATTCTTTGCATTTTTCACTGTGTTGGCATTTATAATAAAGGTGCAAAAGCAGTGATGGGTAAAATTGCTGGCAGTGGAACCAAACTGTATTTCTTCACTATCACACACCTGCAGAAAAGAAAAAGTGTCCCCTGTACTCATGGTTGTTATACCAACACCAACTGGTGAATATAATTCTGATGCTAACCTGGAATTAGCATTGGACCCCACAGGTTTAAAAGGCATAATCCACAAGAAGACCGCCATCACTTCAGATGCCACCCATACTTCTGGCCAAATAGCTATAAATCTGGGAGGTTCCTAAGGCTCCCCTGAGGTTTAATAATTTGCTAGAATGACTCACAAAACTTAGGAGAGCTCTATACTTGCAATCACAGTTTTAATATTAAGGATTCAGATCAGGACCAACCAAATGAAGAGACAAAGAAGGGTAAGGTCTAGAAGGCACCAAATTCAGAGCTTCTGTGTCTACTCTATGGAATCAGGTAGTATTTCCTACCTGGCACACTGATGAATACACCAACCGGTAGGCTGCATTGAGCTTCCGTGTCTATAGTTTTTATTGGTGCCTCAATGCATGTAACTGAACTCTCTCCAGCTTCCCTCTCCTTCCTTGAGGTTGGGCTGGCTAAAACCTCCAACACTCTATAATCACATAGTTGGTCTTTCTGGTGACCCTCCCTCAGCCTCAGTCATTTCATCTAAGTCTTAGCCCAAATTCAAGTGTAATCCAAAGAGCTCATAAATAGAAAACACAATCCCAATACTAGGGAAATTCCAAGGATTTAATCTTTCTTCTAACGACAAGCCAGTAAAATTATGTATTATATAATAGATGTTCACGATGAAATAGTAAAAATTATTAATTTTACTAAATTTAAGCCTTCGACTATATCTTAGTATTTTGTGTGACAGAGAAACATGCATAAGCAGGGAAGCGTACATAAACCACCTTCGTTTCATACCAAAGTACAATGGTTGTCTGAAGGAAAAATGGAAAAAGTGCTTGTAAAATAGTTACATTGCAAGCTTAACTACTTTTTCATGAAATACCATTTTTACTTGAAAGAATGACAAACTGGTTATTGACATTTTCTTGAAAACAAATCAAGGAAAATTCACTTTAAGAAAAATGACAGACTTTGTTTATGAGAAAATTTGAGCTTTCAAGTGAAAATTAGCGTCTTTGAAAACTGTATCCACTACTGTCAGCTTGACAGTTTTCTAAAGTGTCAACATTTAAAATAAAGTGTCAACATTCATAAGTTCAATGAATCAATATTTTCCAAATATATATATATTTTAATTGACTAAAGCACATTACCAAATCATATAAAGGTAAAAAATTCATTCACAGATCAATGAATCTAATGTAAAAAAGTATGAAAACTTTACTGGATGGCTTCAGATTCACTTAAGGAACTTCAAGAAACTGCCACTTGTCAAGTTTTGGTGCTGTGTCAAAAATCTCACAACTGGGGTGCCTGGGTGGCTCAGTGTGTTAAAGCCTTTGCCTTCAGGTCAGGTCATGATCTCAGGGTCCTGGGATTGAGCCCTGCATCATTCTCTCTGCTCAGCAGGGAGCCTGCTTCCCACCCCCCTCTGCCTGCCACCTCTCTGCCTACTTGTGATCTCTCTCTCTCTCTCTGTCAAATAAATAAATAGTCTTTCAAAAACAAAACCAAAAACCTCACAACTTATCCACAATTATCTAGAACAGTGCTCTCTTCTACAATAAATGTCTATGTGATTTTCGTTTTATACTTAAAACAAAATTCAATGTAAAAACAGATGTGAGAAGATACCATATATCTTGCAGTCTTCCATTACATCACTTTAAAGAAATTTGCAGAAATGTAAAACAATGCCACTGTTCAGTAAATTTTGAAAATAATTTTCATTAAAAATGGTATTTTGTCACCTAATACATAATTGTTGTTAAATACATACTTTAAAAACACTTAAGCTTTAATTTCCAACATGATAATTAATCAAAATAAATTTTAAAAACTTTGGGGTAGTCAAATATTTTTAAGAGTGAAACAGCTTAAAAATCCTTGAGAACTGTCTTACAGAAATAATAAATAATCTAACAAAGAAATTTAGTGTAGAGTTTCAACAGTAAAAAAATGGGAAACCATAGGAGCACTTAGGTGGCTCAGTTAGTTAAGTGACTGCCTTTGGCTCAAGTCATGATCTCAGGGTCCTGGGACTGAGGCCCCTCAGGCTCCCTGCTCAGAGGGGGTCTGCTTCTGCCTCTGTCCCTCCCACTTACTCGTGCTTTCAAATGAATAAATCTTTTTTAAAAAAGGGAAACCATACCAATCCAAAAAAAAAAGTAGAGGAATGGGTATCTCAGACAAAAGTATTTTATAGACACAAAAACTTCTATTTTTTAAAGATTTATTTTTCTCTATATATATATTTTTAAAAGATTTTATTTATTTATTTGACAGAGAGATAGGAACAGAAAGAGAGCACGAGTAGGCAGATCAGCAGACAGAGGAAGAGGGAAAAGCAGTCCCTTCACTGAGCAGGGAGCCCGATGCAGGGCTAAATCCCAGGACTCTGGGATCACGACCTGAGCCAAAGGCAGTCGCTTAACTAACTGAGCCACCCAGGCGCCCCTATTTTTTTTTATTTTAGGGAGTGAGAGAGAGCACCTGTGTGAGCACAAGCGCGAGGGGTAGAGGGAGAGAATATCCCAAGCAGACTCAGAGATGATTGTGGATCCCGAGTCGGACCTCAATGTTATATTCCTAAGATCATGACCTGAGCAGAAACCAAGAATCCGACGCCTAATCATCTGCGCCACCCAGGTATCCTACAGAACCTTCTATTTCTAAAATGACATATTAAAATTTAGATTAAGTAAACCAAAAGAACACAAAACTATAATATGCTCTGAATTATATATATATTTTTAAAGATTTTATTTATTTATTTGACTGAGAGAGAGATCACAAGTAGACAGAGAGGCGGGGGTGGGGTGGGGTGGGGGTAGGCTCCCTGGTGAGCAGAGAGCCCGATGCGGGACTTGATCCCAGGACCCTGAGATCATGACCTGAGGCAGAGGCTTTAACCCACCGAGCCACCCAGGTGCCCCACTGAATTGTATTTTTTAAAACCACAGAGGCAAAAACTGAATTCGAGCAAAGAAACCAAAATTTTAACAGTAGCCCCTGTTAACAGCCCCTGTTAGTGGGATATGGTGACAAATATTCTTATTTCTAACCATGTTTCTTTACAAATGTTCTGTAATAATCAGATAGTATTCTCCTAACTAAAGAAAAAGATTTAAAAAAAAAGTAAAGAGGGCCCCTGGGTGGCGCAGTTGGTTGAGCGACTGCCTTCGGCTCAGGTCATGATCCCGGAGTCCCAGGATCAAGTCCCACATCGGGCTCCCGGCTCCATGGGGAGTCCGCTTCTTACTCTGACCTGCTCTCACTCTCTCCCTTTCCTAATAAATAAATAAAATCTTTTTTAAAAAAAAAAAAAGTAAAGAAAAAAATTCTGGCATTCCATTAAAATAGTAAGTGAGCTTCTGATGTTTAGTTACTTTTTAGTCCTCTCCCCAAATTCTAAGTTGGCCAACAGCTTAAAAAGCACTAAAACAGCCAAAAAACAGTATCAAATTTTAAAACTCTCAAACCCCACACTATATCATGACAAAGCTACCAAAAAGATATGCTACCTTTTAAATAGCTTTCATTTATATTTTAATTTTAGCAGAACAAGACTATCTATGTAAGTTTTTTTTCTTTCCATGTTAAAAGATTTATTTATTTATTTGACAGAGAGAGAGAGAGAGAGAAAGAGAGACAGACAGACAGACAGACACTGAGAAAGGGAACACAAGGAGGGGGAGTGGGAAAGGGAGAAGCAGGCTCCCCTCTGAGCAGGAAGCCTGATTTGGGGCTTGATCCCAGGACCCCAGGATCATGACCTGAGCCGAAGGGAGATGCTTAATAACTGAGCCACCCAGGTGCCCCTGTCCATCTAAGTTTTAAAAATATAGGGCTCTGACTTAAGGGCAAGAAAGTTGCCCAACTTTTAAAATAAAGCAACTAAAATACTCTATCCTAATATGGAAGCCAAGAGAAATAAAGAATTTCATATATAGAAGGTAAAAAAAAATCACTTACTGCTTACCAGGACTATGATGAGTTGCATATCCTCCATTCTGAAATTCATCTCCTGCCACAATCATTCTACCAGGATTAAAAGGTCCTACTGCAGTCTTGGTCTGTGAAGTCAAAGATGGGTGTATGTTTGTATATTAACACCAAAATTACTTGACTGAAGTCCTTTAGCGACATCTCCCAAGTTGGTATTCTATAGTGATGTTATATCTGTAATCATTAAGTTCATATCTCGCCCAGCATTCACAGAGCTTATACCTGTTTCTAAGGTTGTAATATTAGTAATAGGAATTTCAGAGTCGATTCTGTAGTGATAACATTATTACCCATTCCTGCATTTACCTTACTTCTTGAAAGACTGGAAGTGGAGAAATCCAAATCTTTGGTTCTATTTTTAGTTCCAGGAAGTCCCCATTCATTAAAATTGGAAGAATTTTTCTTGTCCCCTCCATTTGTTTCTATGTCCTCTTCATCATCGATAACAATTGTCTCATTTACATTTCCCTTCTGAGAACCCGTATCTCTTGAGGAAGGAAGAATTATGGAATAATTTCCTTGTAGCCTTTCATTTCTTGATGAAGCAAATATAAAATTTCTTTGATCAGCTATTGCTGGAGTTGAAGGAGGCTGTAGAGATTCAATAAATACGACATCATCATCATCATCTTCCACTGATGAATTTCTACATCTGTTACCTAAAGGACTAGCTGGGTCATCAAATGAATTTCCTATATCCGTGAGACTAGCTGCCATGGCTTTATGCTCTAATAAAACAGGAGTCTGTTCAGCCAAGTCTACTCCTCTCACTGAACATTTATCCATGCCGAAGAACCTGTAGAAGACAGAGAATAGTAAAAAAAAAAAAAAAAAAAAAAAAAAAAAAAAATTACTCATTTTATTTTTTCTCTCCCATTAAACATTTAATGCTTACCTCAGAATTTGATGGAAATTAATCATCCAATTTGTGGTAGTTCTTAAAAAATTTACTATAGTACTCAATTTAACCTACTTATCCTTTACAATAAAAAGTCTTCCTTTGAAATAGCAACAAAATAATTCTATCAAATACCAATGATCCTGGGTCCAAATATAATCACTATACTTTTATCTACTAAAATAACTATGATGTAGTTAGTGTCTTTTGTCACTGATTTTCAAATTTGCTGCTTCCAGGATAACTTTGATTAAATCTTTCTTGTTTTTGTCCAGAAATTCCCAAACATTATGCTATGGATGTTTTATGTAAAATTCTGAAAACAACCCCATAATGTAGGTATAATTTAATCCACTTTACAAATCAGGAAAGAGAAGCCAATCAAACTGTTCTGGGTAAGACTGAATAGGACTTAAACTCCAGTCTGTAATTCTAGGTCCCGAATTCTCAGCATTCAGTTATATTTAACAAATACTTTTGGCAATGTAATGTGCACTACATTTCATTACATTGATGAAGAAAAGGATCCAATAGAGAGACACAATTGAGGAATCTGGAAAAGTAAATTAATTGGGGCACCTGGGTGGCTCAGTTAGTTTAGTGTCTGCCTTCCACTCCAGTCATGATCCCAGGCTCATCCCAGGGTCTGGGATGGAGCCCCGTGCAGGTTCTCTGCTCAGCCGGGAGCCTGCTTCTCTCTCTCTCCCTCTGCCTGCCACTCCCCCTCTATCTCTCTGTCAAAAACAAAAAACAAAAAAACAAAAAACTTAAAAGAAAAAAGTAAATTCAATTAATGAAGCAAGGCTCTTAAAAGTAGATGAGAAAAGATGAGGATATGTGCACAGGTGGTAATGAAATTGATCATGAATAAAAAAATCACCTCTATCTCAAAGGCAAGAAGAGGAAAGGTTAAGTATAAATGGAATGCGGGGTGCCTGGGTGGCTCAGTGGGTTAAAGCCTCTACCTTCAGCTTGGGTCATGATCTCAGGGTCCTGGGATTGAGCCCTGCATCGGACTGTCTGCTCTGCGGGGAGCCTGATTTCTCCTCTCTCTCTGCCTGCCTCTCTGCCTACTTGTGATCTCTGTCAAATAAATAAATAAAATCTTAAAAAAAAAAAGTATAAATGGAATGTATATAAGTACGTAAAAATGAAGGTGAAAAGCTGAGGTAAGTTTACAAATGCTGGCCTCAATTTTCCTAGAAACTCAAGAGTGAAGAATGTAGGAACTATATGGGTGTTAAATTATTAAGAAAACTCACTTCATATGGCAGTCATCATTCCATTTTAAACAACTCATACTGAAATATGCTACTCCCATACTGAGACAAGCATTTCTATTCTAAAGTTTTCCCAACTAATTTTAACTGATAACATGTATTCTTAATAGGTATTATGTCATTCGATATTAGCTCAGTTAATGCTTATAAAAGTGAGGTAGAAACGACTTTTTCCCATTTTACCCATTAGGAAACTAAGACTCAGAAGATAAATTATCTGCATAGCCTGCCCAAGTGTCCACTGCTGGGAAGGATAGATTCAGAATTCAAATACAAAAAATCTGTCTCTAGATTTGATTTCATAGCCACTGTATTATTGGCACTTAATGTATAAAACAATTTTTAGAAATCACTTATTCTTTATTAAGATGAATTATTAAAATAAAATCAACATTCAATGTTCATTTCAAAGAAAAAGAAATAACAAATCTAAGGGACCATTTTAAAAGGGTTATTTAAAAAACCCAAAAATTGGGATCATGGTTACCACACATCCAATAAACTTATTCTGTGGTTGATTTTCAAAGGAAAGAGGTAATAATTTACCCTAAACAGAGTCATGAAATATAAGAGCTGTTATACATGAACTCTTAGTCCTTTCTATATTTGAATAAACTACAACAGAAAAGAACAATTTCTGGAAAAGAGCTATAGCTGACTCCAGTATTCTCTGGTAGCTGCTAGGACATATCTTACATGCTAGGACATATCTTAATGGTGTCAATTAAAATAACAGAAAGAGCATTCTTTATACTCCACTCACTGCAGTCATCTATCTCTGAAAAAAGATTAAGTATTTTCAAGTTACGGATTATAAAAAAGTTAAACCACTACTAGAAGCCTATAATTTAAATTCTTATAATTTATATTTAATTAAATTTAACCAAACACTTTAATTTCAGAAACAGAAGATTACAGAAAAGTTTTGACTACTTCTACAATATTATCCAAAAACAGAAAAAAAGTTATGGTTTAGTAAATTAGTTGTGTGGCACTGAGCAAATTACTTCACCTCATTTTTAGTTTTCCAAACTATAAACTGTAGGGATGCCTGGGTGGCTCAGTCCGTTAAGCATCGGCCTTCGGCTCAGGTCATGATCCCAGGGTCCTGGGATCAAGTCTTTCATGGGCTCCCTGCTCAGTGGGGAGCCTGCTTCTCCCTCTCGTCTGCCACTCTTCCTGGTCCTGCTCTTTCTTTCTCTGACAAATAAATAAGTAAATAAATCTTTAAAAAAAGTAAAGTGTATATGAGGATAATACACGATTCCAAGGGTTTTTTTTTTAAGATTAACTGGACAAGCAAGTCCCTAGTGTCTATTTGGACCACATTAAAAAAAGCCAAAAATGTTAAATCCCTCTCCAGTGAGAAAGTATTCAGGCAGATACTTTGCCTACATCCTAGGATTTCAACGAGTGTCTAATTCTTCAACATTTAGCTAATTTTCTTTGCTATCTTACTCATCTACAAATTATACACAATGCTTAATTGGTTTCATTTGGATATAATGAAAATATAATCTCAAATAACATAAAATCAAAGGAAAATCTGCAGAGAAATTTGATAAAAAAATTATACTACCATACAAAAAAAGAGGCTGAAACCCAAGCAAGACTCTTACAGACTATCTCTACCTAGTTGGTAACAACCTTGCAAAGTTATCACGGTATTTAATTAGGAGTAAGGATAAGAGTTATCATTAAAACAAAGGAATGGGGCGCCTGGGTGGCTTGGTCATTAAATGTCTGCCTTCAGCTCAGTCATGATCCCAGGGTCCTGGGATCCAACCCGGAATGGGTTCCCTGCTTGGCGGGACGCCTGTTTCTCCCTCTCCCACTACCCCTGCTTGTGTTCTCTCTTGCTGTGTCTGTCAAAAAAAATGAATAAAATCTTTAAAAATAAAAGTAAACAAACAAACAAATAAATAAATAAGAGTGTTTGGGGGATGCCCGAGTGGCTCAGTAGGTTAAGCGTCTGACTTTGGCTTGGATCGTGATATTAGGGTCCTGAGATTGGGCCCCTTGTCAGGCTCCACCCTTACTCTGCTTTCCCTCTCCCTTTGCCCCTCCCCCTGCACATGCGCTCTCAGATAAATAAAAATCTTTAAATAAATAAATAGCATTTTGCCCTTTTGTATTTACTTTTACTGACATCTCAGTTGTTTTTATTTCCTAAAGGTTGATATATAGCTTTTTAAAAAATTGTGGCAAAATAGGGGTGCCTGGATATCTCAGTCAGATAAGTGCTTTTTAAAATTTTTTTAATGATTTCACTCATCCATTAAAGAGAGAGAGAGGGAAGAGTGAGAAGGAGAAGCAGGACTCCCCACTGGGCAGAGAGCCTGATGTGGGGCTCAATCCCAGGACCCTGAGATATGACCTGAGCTAAAGGCAGACGCTTAATTCACTGAGCCACCCAGGCACCCCAAGTGCTGACTCTTGATTACAGCTCAGGTCTTGATCTCAGGGTCTTGAGTTCAAGCACCATACTGGGCTCCACAATGGATATGGAACCTACTTAAAAAAAATTGTGAAAAAATATATATAACATAAAACTTAACCATTTTTAAGTGTACATTCAGTGTCAGTTTTTAAAATTTTTTAAAGATATTATTTATTTGAGAGAAAGAGAGAGCATGAGCAAGGAGGAAGAGCAGAAGGAAAGGGAGAAGCAGACTCCCCATTGAGCAGGTCTTGATCCTAGGACCTGAGGTCATAACCTAAGCCAAAGACAGACATTTAACAGACTGAATCACACCCCCCCTAGAATATGCTTTTTGAAACTTGCAAGTTTCTGGCTAAATTCTTAACTTATTAATTGAATAATTTGGTAGTCATTCAATATTCAATTATGTTTACATAATTCAATTATATTTACACATACAATTACATAGAATTTACATAGTAAAAAGAATTGGTTAGAGTTTTAAAAAAAGATATATAGAGAGAGACTTTGCTCCTGCACACACGTGTGTGTGCATTTGTGCTACTGAGGGGCAGAGGGAAAGCCTGATCTCAAGATGCTGAGATCATGACCTGGGCCCAAACCAAGAATCAGATGCTCAACCAACTGAGCCACCCAGGCACCCCAACAACCTGTTTAAAAAAAAAAATTAGCTCAAATAGAAATGTTTAGATATTAACATGACAAGATTAGCACATGATGAGAAAGGTAAACTAACTTGCTTTATGAACCTTCAAAAATTAAAACCACCAGGAAAGTATTTAAAAATACGTTATTGAGGTACCTGGTTAGCTCAGTTGCTAGAACATTTGATTTGATCTCAGGGTTGTGAGTTTTAGCCCCACATTGGGGCTAAAAATTACTTAAAAATAAAATCTTTTTTTTTTAAGATTTTATTTATTTATTTGCCAGAGAGAGAAATCACAAGTAGGCAGAGAGGTAGGCAGAGAGAGAGGGGGAAGCAGGCTCCCTACTAAGCAGAAAGCCCGATGTGGGGCTCGATCCCAGGACCCTGAGATAATGACCTGAGCTGAAGGCAGAGGCTTTAACTCACTGAGCCACCCAGGCGGCCCAAAAATAAAATCTTAAAAACAAAAATTGTTTTAAAGGTTCATTTTTTGGCCACTTGTAACTGTAAGCTCTATAAAAGATAACCTACGTTACAAAACCACTGCTAATCACTAAGTCCTAAAACATGTCCTGTTGCATCTCTGCAGACTTATACTGTCACAGACAGGTCTTTCTTACTATAAAAATATTTATATATTTACATGAAAATGATCTCAACTCAAAAGCCAACTTCATGTTTAATTCATGTGTAGTGAGTATCTGCTACAAGTATTCCCATTTAAAATAGGAAATAAATTACTATCTAGAAATCAATAGCTTGGTAGGGATTGAGTTCATAGAACAATCACACACATTCAACTTCATTTCCTTCCTTCATTTCCTTTTAACAATCATAAACAAAGGTAAAGTTTCTACTCCCAAGGAAAGAACAAGAAAGGAAGCAACAAAAACAAAGCAACAAAATTTTACAAGCTTAAGAGTGAATGGATGAGTAGTTAACTACCTCTGGTGATCTGAGATAAACCAACTCTAAAAGAGTGAGGGAAAAAGCTGAGAAACATCATGATTCATGCTGCAGAATCTTCAAAAGGCTCGGAAACCAGTAGCTCTAGATATCCTTGAAACAATGGCAGGGGGGGTTAAAATGAGGTTGTGAGATCCCAGATCCAGTCTTTTCCTCCAGGTTGAAGATGACAGGTTTTTCTCTACCCTGGCACAAGTTTTAGACTTTTATTCTTTGGATGGAAGATTTTTGTCTGGGGTTCACCAAGCATGGGTAAATGGTTCAGTATCACGCGTGTGAAGTGTCTCCTCCCACTTGATTCCCATAGAGCTGGCAACCAGATCTCGTTCTTTTAGGCATGTGGCTCTTCCCTGGAAGACTTTTTTCTCAGAAACACTCTTCTCTGTGGAATTAGGAACCAGCAAAAAAGGAAAAAACCTAAAGACATTGACTCAAGAGGTTACCCATCACTTGGTGAAAAAAAGCATCCTATAGTGAAGATCACAAATTGAAAGCCCCACACATTTTTCTAATCTCCTTTCTACTTCCAAATTCTTAATCACAAGTAGACCAGTCAAAAATTACTGAATATCTGATGAAAGCTTCTAATAATAGTTAAAAGAAAAAAAAAAAAGACAAGTAGATAATGCAACAAAAACAAAAATAAAATGAAAAACCACAAAATTATCAGTGCTCTAGATGGGTGATGAGTAAAAGATCATAAAAAATGTCTAGGTCAAGAGTAGCATGTTCTACTGACTGAGCCAGCCAGGAGCCCCAATATAGTAGAAATTTGAATGCCGTCTGGCTGGCACTAAAACCTTGTTTTTTGGTACTACATCATGCTGCAAATACCTCAGAATACTCTGACAAAAATGCCTTTTCTAAGTGACAATAACTGAGTCCGTGACTTGTTACCCTGTCAATCTTAGTCCCCACTCGTTCCCTTTCTCTATGAATGCCCAGCATAGCTCTAGAACCATACCTAGATCCCATCAGCTCACAAAACTCCATGGAATGTGAAATATGACCACTTCAGGGATCCTAAGAAAATTACCTAATTGAAACAATATCCATTCCTAAAAGCTAGGCATAGCAATCTACATTGCAATGCCACAGCGTCCTAGGTCTAACTAACTAAAAAGGTGTACTGTGAAGAATAATAGAGTTAAGTGCAAAGCCAAGTTTGGTAAGGAGCAACAAGGTCAAAGGGAAGGCAGGAATACTACAATGTGAGTTATTCTAATCTCAAGTTTCTTTTCAATGACCAACTTTAAATTGTTGGATCAGCTTTAAAAGGACAAAATAGGCAGGATCTAACACTGTACTGAATCTCAGGTGATAAACAATCAGTGATTTATTTTTCCAAATACCATCTTCAGATTCCCAATAAAATTATTATTCAGACTCCCAAAAAAATTATTATTCAGACAAGGACTGTTGTTAAGAAACCATTAACTGAATATCTGACAGATAATTCGACATTTTATTGTACCAAAATGAAACATTACATAAGATTACATTCTGGTACAAGGAAAAGACACATTAACTTCATATGGTTAATCAGGCTGCCACTACCAATTCAGTGGTTAATCTTAGAACCACATTAGTGTTACTACTACATTATATATCTCCTGATGTACTGTTACTGGGAAGACTGTCAGGGTACTTAAACATAAATCTTCCTCATATATGAGACAAACACAAAAAATACTGTCAACCTTAACGCAACAGAAGTTTCAGTACATTTTTCTTTAATCCAACAGCAAAGAAAAAAAATACTTTTATCCATTGTGAAAGAACAAAAAAAAGTTAAATTCAAAGTATTAAAAATGAAACGAACTTAAGTCCTATTTTGGAACTCTAGAAAATGCCAGTTGTTTTTATCAGCAAGCATTACCAGTGCTTTCCTAGGGATTACCCAGGTTTGGCTCTGAGGACAGGGTCCAGCTAAGCAATTAGCTCTTTGCCTTCAAGATAGCAAAGATAAATCGCTAACTGTGGCACTAAGTGTATTAAGTAAAAAATCAGAGTGCAATTACTCACAAAGGGTATGTTTTCTTCC
The DNA here is from genome assembly GCA_028533885.1 of Nasua narica. Lineage (NCBI taxonomy): Eukaryota > Metazoa > Chordata > Mammalia > Carnivora > Procyonidae > Nasua > Nasua narica. The sequence continues at coordinate 71,578,072 of CM052810.1, read as the reverse complement.
GTAATTTCCGGCAACGTTTCACCAGACGGGTCTGAAGGTGATTCCTGATCCTAGAACCACAGGAGAAAAGGATAAGAAATTTGGTTACAGCCAAATTGGAAGCAGCACCAGCTCCTAACCACCAGAGGGAGGAAAAGTAAAAAGTCAAGGAGTTTCCGTGCTCTTCCACCCTCCCCCACCCCCAGTGCGGTGAGGAAACGAGGTAAAAAATCCAAAAAACTATAGGGACCTCAACGACTAAACAAAGCTAAATCTCATTCTTCAAACTACAAAATGGAAAGCGGAGGGCGACAAGCTTAATCTAGAAAAGGGCCACGCGGGGTGGTTGGAGAGCAAATGTTACCTTGACGCCAACAAGGGAACTGTATTCCCTCCTAACTTTGCCCACCCATCGTCATCCCAGTAACTCCCCGCACCAATTCGGTGGTAAGGGAGAGTTCAAGTCACCGCCGGGGTGCTATCTCCTACATTTGTCCCAAGCAGTTGCTATGACTCCGAGACTTCCCGGCTAGTCCGCCATTAGAAACTTACCCAAATTACACACGAACAGAAGACGCGAAATGCCACGAAAGGGAAGAACCACGGAAGGGACCAGCTGGGGAAGAGGCATCACCCTCAACCCGAAAAACTTGGGGACCTCGGGCTACCGCGGAGACGGTGGGAGCTCAACCCCGAGAGCGGGAGAACGAACTGAGGCGCCCCCCCCCCCGCAAGAAAAAAAGGAAAAATACCCCGCGACCTCCCACCGCCCCGGCCCAGGCAGCCCCCGCCCCCCCAGCGACCCCCGCCTCTGGCGTCCGCCTCACCCAGCCCTCCCGGCCTCGCCCTCACTCTCGCAGCCCTTCGGGCCGCACGCGAAGACGCCTGTGATATGAGCGGAGCCCGGAGCAGCCCCCGAGGCCCCGAGGCCCCGACGCGGCAGCGGCGACGGCGGCCGCGCAGCGGGGTATTAATCCCGGGTCGGTGGGAGGCTCCGGAGGCTGCCCTCACCCATCTCCGCCTCCCCAGTCGCCTCCGCCTCCGCCTCCTCCTCCCGAGGCTGCGCTGCTCCCAGCCACCCCCACTATCGGCGGACCTGGACTGGAAAGACAGCGGGGATAAGCCTCACCCGGTTCTGGCTGCGGCTCCGCGGAACGAACC
>CM052810.1:71560435-71576432 GCA_028533885.1 Nasua narica | reverse complement strand
GTCTCTTTGGTTAGGTTTATTCCTAGGTATCTTATGGTTTTGGGTGCAATTGTAAATGGAATCGACTCCTTAATTTCTCTTTCTTCTGTTTTGCTGTTCGCGTATAGGAATGCAACTGATTTCTGTGCATTGATTTTATATCCTGAGACTTGACTGAATTCCTGTATGAGTTCTAGCAGTGTTGGAGTGGAGTCTTTTGGGTTTTCCACATAAAGTATCATATCATCTGCAAAGAGTGAGAGTTTGACTTCTTCTTTGCCAATTTGGATGCCTTTTATTTCTTTTTGTTGCCTGATTGCTGAGGCTAGGACTTCTAGGACTATGTTGAACAGCAGTGGAGATAGTGGGCGGGATGCCAATGATTCTGATGTTGCAACGTTTCATTGTGTCATTTATTTCCCTAAGTCTGTTCTCATGATTCTTGAGCAGTTTGTTCCAGCTCTCCTCTTGACCTTTCATCTCAATCATTTTATTATTTTTTAGCTAACTTATTTTTTAAGTTTTTAATTCCAGTTAGTTAACATACAATGTTATATTAGTTTCAGATATACAATATGGTTGACAATTTTGTACATTATTCAGTGCTTATCATGATAAGTGTACTCTTAATTCCCTTTCCCTATTTCACCCATCCCCATCCCCTTCTCTGGTGACCTTCAGTTTGTTCTCTATAGTTAAGAGACTGTTTTTTTGGTTTGTTTCTTTTCTTTGGTCATTTGTTTCTTAAATTCCACCTATAAGTGAAATCATATGATATTTGACTTTCTCTGACTGACTTATTTCACTTAGTATTATATTCCCTAGTTATTTTTTTAAAAGATTTTATTTATTTGTTTGACAGAGAGAAAGAGATCACAAGTAGGCAGAGAGGCAGGCAGAGAGAGAGAGGGGGAAGCAGGCTCCCCGCTGAGCAGAGAGCCCCATGTGGGGCTTGATCCCAGGACCCTGGGATCATGACCTGAGCCAAAGGCAGAGGCTTTAACCCCTGAGCCACCCAGACACTCCTATGCCCCTATATCCCCTAGTTCTATCCATGTTGTGGCAAATGGCAATATTTTATTTCTTTATGGCTGAGTAATATCCCATTGTGTGTGTGTGTGTGGGTGTGTGTGTGTGTGTGTATCTCACCTCTTCACATCATCTTTATCGATTCATCTATCAATTGGGTTGCTTCCATACTTTGGTATTGCAAATAATGCTGCAATAAACAAAGGGGTGCATATATCTTTTTGAATTAATGTTTTTGTATTCTTTGGGTAAATATTAGTAGAGTTCCTACATCATATGGTAATTCTCATCTTAATTTTTTTAAGTTTTATTTTAATTCAAGTTAATATACAGTGTTGTATTAGTTTCAGGTATATTATATTGTAACTAAACATTTTTTTAAACTTTTTTTTAAGATTTTATTTATTTATTTGACAGAGAGAGAGAGATCACAAGTAGGTAGAGAGGCAGGCAGAGAGAGAGGGGGAAGCAGGCTTCCCGCTGAGCAGACAGCCTGATGCGGGGCTTGATCCCAGGACCCTGAGATCATGACCTGAGCCGAAGGCAGAGGCTTTAACCCACTGAACCACCCAGGTGCCCCTGTAACTAAACATTTTTATACATCACCTTGTGCTTATCATGACTATTTTTAACTTTTTGAGGAAACTTCATACTGTTTTCCACAGTGGCTGTACCTGTTTGCATTCCCACCAACAGTGTACAAGAATTCCTTTTTCTCCACATATTTGCCAATATTTGTTGTTTCTTGCGTTTTTGATTTTAGTTATTCTAAGAGGTGTGAAGTGATATCTCATTGTAATTTTGATTTGCATTTCCCTGATTATGAGTATCTTTTGATGTGTCTTTTGGCTATCTCTATGTCTTCCATACTTCCTTTATATTTACGAAAGAGAATACCGTTGTAATTTAGCACATGCTGAAGCATTTAAGGACAAAGCAACATTATATGTACAACTAACTCAAATCATTCTGGAAAAAAACAAGCATGTGCCTATATCCAGAGAAAGGAAAGAACAAAGCAGATGTTGCAAAATGTTAGCAATCAGTGAATCTGAGTAGAAGAGTATGCAGGAAATTTTTGTACAAATACAACTCCTTAGAGGTTTGACATTATTTCAAAATACAAAAGCATTATCCTAAAAATATCTGGATCGCTTACTTTTTGGAGGCTTTTGGTTATTGTTTTAATTTCTTTAAAAGTTTTAAAAGTATCCCTATTTTCAATGTGTCTGGCTGGCTCAATAGTGCTGTAAGTTTAAGCACAACATTAGGTATGGAGATTACTTAAAAAATAAAATATCTTTTTAGGTTTATTTATTTATTTTTAGAGGGAGGGAGTGACTGAGCGAATGTGTGTGTGTGTGTGTGAGAGAGAGAGAGAGCGTGTGTGAGCAGGGGAAGGGGCAGAGGGAGAGAGAGTATACCTACCATACTCTGCGCTGAGTATAGCGCTCGATGTAGGGCTCAATCTCACAACCCTGAGATCATGACCTGAGCTGAAATCAAGAGTCACCTGCTTAACCAACTAATTCCTGCAGGTGCCCCTTAAAAATAAAATCTTGGGATGCCTGGGTGGCTCAGTTGGTTAAGCGTTGCCTTTAGTTTCCAAGGTATGATCCCAAGGTCCTGGAATTGAGTCCTGCATTAGGCTCTTTGCTCAGCTGGGAAACTGCTTCTCCCTCTGCCTGCTTCTCCCCGTGCTTGTGCTCTCTCTCGCTGATGAATGAATAAATAAAATCTTAAAAAGTAAATAATCTTTAAACAAAAATAAAATCTTAAAAAAAATTCCTATTTCTTCTTGGGTTAATTTTAACAATCCAATTTTCTTGGCAATAGTCCATTTTATATTTCAAATTTATTGGCATAAAATTGTTCAGAGTCCTTTTTTAAATATAAAACTGTGTTACAGTTAGTTCTATTTGAAATTCCTGCTACTGTTTTTACATATAGTCTTTTTTTAAAAGATTTTATTTATTTATTTGAAAGAGAGAGAGAGAGATCACAAGTACACAGAGAGGCAGGCAGAGAGAGAGAAGGAAGCAGGCTCCCTGCTGAGCAGAGATCCCGATGTGGGGCTTGATCCCAGGACCCTGAGATCATGACCTGAGCCGGAGGCAGAGGCTTTAACCCACTGAGCCACCCAGACACTCCTACATATAGTCTTTATGGTGTCATGACTGAGATTGCCAGTCACTTGTTTTCTTTATTAAACTTTTCAGATTAAGATTTTAGTTACTTTTATTCAATCTATATATGTTTGCCTTTGAATATGTTAATTATGTCTCCGATCTTTATATTTTCCTCTTCCTTTTTTGGGGGGGGATTTGTTATGTTGTACTTTTTCTAATTGAGTCCAATATGTAATTCATTAATGTTCTGTTTTACTTTTTATCCAGGAAAGACAGTAAGGTTCACATTTCTCAATATGGGCTCCTTTAGCTTCATATTACAAATTTAAAAAATAATATTTTCATTTTTGTTCTGTTCTAACTTTTTTCTTTTTTAAGTAATTGCCAGCGCGGCGTGGGGCTCCAACTCACGACCCAGATATCGGGAGTCCCATGCTCTACCCGCTGAGTCAGCTGGGTGCCACTGTTCTATCCTAAACTATTATAATTTTCATTATTAATTTCTTCTTTGACCATGAACTATTTTGAAATATAATTTAAAAAGTTATAAACTCATGATTGCTTCTATAATTTAATATGCATAAGCATTTAAAATTTCTTTATTGCTCTATTTTCTATTTTATTATTTTTAAATTTTATTTATTTTTTCAAAGATTTATTTATTTATTTTAGATAGGGAGAGTGAGAGTGAGTTGGGCGGAAGGGCAGAGGGAGAGAATCTCAAAGAGACTCCCTGCTGAGTGAAGAGGATGACGTAGGGCTCTGTCTCACAACCCATAAGATAATGATCTCAGCTGAAACCACAACTTGGCCACTCAACTGACTGAACCACCCAACAGCTCTCCAGTTATTATTCTGGCTTTTTTTTATTAAGTTCTCATTTTTGTGCATTACAGTCTGCATAAGACCTATTCTTAAATATTTATAAATAAGTCTCTGGGGCGCCTCTGGGTGGCTCAGTCGGTTAAGCATCTGCCCTTGGCTTAGGTCACGATCCCAGAGTTCCAGGATGGAGCCCCGCATCTGGCTCCTTGCTCAGCAGCAAGTCTGCTTTTCCCTCTGCACCTCACCCTGCTCATGTCCTCTCTCTTTCTCACTCTGTCTGGCTCTCTTTCAAATAAATAAATAAAGTCTTTAAAAAATATATTTGTAAATAAGTCTTTTCTGACCTAATTGGTGGTAAGTTTTTGCAAATGTTCCACCCGTGATTGAAAGCTGCTAGAAAGCTGCTTTATGTATTCCTTTTTTTTTTGAAAATTTTATTTTAACAGAGAAAAATAAAAAAAATTATTTAACGGAGACAGAGAGCACAAGCATGGGGAGCAGCAGGCTGAGAGAGAGAGAGAAGCAGTCTCTCCTGCTGAGCAGAGAGCCCAATGTGGGGCTCGATCCCTGGGATCCCTGGGATCGATCTGAGCTGAGGGCAGTTGCTTATCCAACTGAGACACCCAGGTGCCCCGGTATTTCTCTTTTAATAGGTGAGCATAATAAATCTATTCATATTCACTGAAATTACTCATTATTTTCTATCCTTTTTATATTTTATTTTGTGTTTCTTATTTGCTAAGTTTTTCTTTGCTTATGTATTTTCCTTCTTTCTACCTGTAACGGTTTTAACATATGTCCACAAATTTCTGATACTCTTCCATTTAATTGGTGGTACCTCATTTCCCTCTCCTTGAGTATGGACTGAACTTAGGTGTTTGTTTTTGATGAATCAAATAAAGTGGAAATGACAGACAAATTAGTGGAGATAGTGAAGAACTGAAGTCTCAGCTAATGGCCATGTGACTGAGGCTTGGAGCAGATCTGTCAGCCCCAGCCAAACCGTTAGATGACTACAGTACTGGCCTACATTTGGACTGCAATGTCATGAGAGACCCTGAGTCAGATCCATACAGATGAACTTCCTCTGAATTGCTGACTCACAGAAACTGTGAGATAATAAATATTTGTTGTTAAGCTACTAAGTTTTGGGGGTACTTTCTTACACACTAAGAGAAGCTAATATACTGTCTTTTGTTTGATTGTTGAAGTTTTCCTTAGTCTCATTAATATTTATTTTTGTATTTTTTTAGTAGCTATTCTTGTATTTTTAAAAATACATATTGATTTAGAAATATCTGGTTAAATTATATGCGTGCCTTTCTTGAAAAATGTAAGAACTTCTGAATATTTTAACTTTAATTTCTTTTTTCATATACTCCATATTAATATTTTATGTATTATAAAACATAATAAAATTTTAAAAAGCAATCTTTAAAAATTGAAAGTAAAATGAAATAAGTAAAGCTTGTGTATTCAGTTGGCAATGTAATCATGTAGCAAGAAACACCAAGTGACTTTACATGCTTAATTTAACTCTAAATTGAGTTTTCCCTAAGAGAAAAGTAACTTTACACTAATTTTAAGCTATTTTCTGTAATTGTATTGTGGGTGATATTCTGTGTATTGTTATTCTGTGATAATTGTGTCAATGTGTGGGATGAAACAAATAAGAATTATGTTTCTATCTGTGAACCAGGATTTTTGACATGAGACAAAATTCATTGATGTAAGATCAATGAATTTAAGTAAAAACCTTAGTTTTTCAGTCATTCAGTAAGAACTCATGTTCCTAACATAACAACATAACATAATAATATAACAACATAATATATTCATTCTTAGCTATGTACTGGAAAACATACGAATAATGACCAACTTAATAGTAACAAGCACTCGTAGTTCCCAGGTTATGGTCCCTAATTACTATTTCTCATTTAAAAAAATGAAACTTTCTTGGAAAAATGACTGAATCAGGTGTGGGACAGGAAACGTATAAGACGATCCTAGAGAACCCTGTCACAGCGAATGAAAGGAAATATGAGAAAAGACTTAGAGCCTATCAAAAGTTGAAATGACCAAGAATTACATTTTATGGCCATTAGTAAGTACAGTGGATTAAAGCTATTATATATGAAAAAAACCTATTTTATATGTTTCAATCCCTGAGTTAATAATTGTGCTCATCCTATCATGTCTTTATCATCCACTGATGCCAAATTGCCTAGGTCCTTTATTTCAAAAGGGTACCTTAATTTTAACTTTCCTCCAACTAACCATGATTCTTATTATTCTATTATTTATATCATACACAGTTTTTATATTTTCCAACATATGTACACATACTCTTTTTTTGCCATTGCTTTCTGGATGCCATTTTGACTTTTGTTTAAAATTCTGCTTATTGGGGTGCCTGGCTGGCTCAGTAGGACAAGCAACTCTTGATCTTGGAATTATAAGTCTGAGCCCCACATTGCATGTAGAGATTACTTAAGAAAATAAAATCCTTTAAAAAATTCCTTCTTATTGAAATATTTCATTTATTTGTTCTTCAATGAGGGTCTGTGAGAAGTAATCTCCCTCAGTCTCTGCCGTAAAAAGTGTTTATATGTTTCACTCTTGAAGGATCATTTAAGTAAGCAGATAGAGAATTCTAAACTGACAATTATTTTCCTCAGCACATTAAATATGCTATTGCATCATATTCAGATATTGATTGTACCTAAAGAACAGTTTATATTTATTCTAATTTGACTTTTACATAAACATTTTAACTTCTCTCTTAAGTTTTTTTCTGTTGTCTTGTACTGCCATTTCCTCTGATTGTCTAGATAAAGATGTGTTTTTAATTATCTTGTTCAGAATTAAGTATGCTTTTTCATTCTGGAGATGCATATCTTTCTTTAACACTGGAAATATTTCCACTGTTATTTTTAAAAAATATTTCCTCACCCTAATTCTTTCTAATGTTTCCTTACGGAATTCTGATGGACACATCTTGAAAATTCTTTCTTTTTTCCTATTTGTGGTAAAATACATACAATACAAAATACATACTTTTCATTTTTAAGTGTATAGTTCAGAGGCATTCAAAAGGTTCACATTATTGTGAACCATCACTACCATTCATCTTCATATTTCATCTTGTAAAAATGATTTTCCATACAGATTAAACAATAACTCCTTATTTCCCCTTCCCCCCAACTCGTGGCAATCACCATTCTCCTGTCTGTCTTTATGATTTTGACATGTGAGTGGAATTATACAGTATTTGCCTTTTTGTGATGGGCTTGTTTTACCTAGCATAATGTCCTCAAGTTTCATCCATGCTTTTTTTTCCCCACAATTTTTCTAGCCTAATTTCTCTGGCAAATTGGGGGAAAGAATAGTTTCTTCAGCAAGTGTCTCTGGGAAAATTGGATCTCTAAATGGAAAAAAAAGAAATTTGTAAGTTTTTACAAATGATTTACATATATAAATTAACTCAAAATGGATTAATGATCTAAATAAAAGCAAAAACTATAAAACTCTTAGAAGAAAACACAGGGCAGGGGCATCTGGGTGGCTCAGTCGTTAAGTGTCTGCCTTTGGCTCAGGTCATGTTCCCAGGGTCATGGGATCGAGCCCCACATTGGGCTTCCTGCTCTACAGGAAGCCTGCTTCTCCCTCTCCCACTCCCCCTGCTTGTGCTCCCTCTCTCAAATAAATAAATAAAGTCTTAAAAAAAAGAAAAGAAAAGAAAAGAAAAAGAAAACACAGGCAAATCTCCATGATCTTGGATTTTCCATTGGTTTCTTAGATATAACACCAAAAGGTACTCAAAGAATATGTTGATTGAAAAAAAAAAAGTACAACACCAAAGGGGTGCCTGGGTGGCTCAATAGGTTAAGCATCTGCCTTTGGCTAGATCATGATCCTGGAGTCCTGGGATAGAGACCTGTGTTGGGCTCCCTGCCCAGTGGGGAGTTTGCATCGCCCTCTCCATCTGCCTCTACCCCTGTTCATGTTCTCTTTCGCTCTCTCTCTATAAATAAATAAAATCCTAAAAAAAAAAAAAAAAGATACAACAACAAAACCTGAACAATGAAAGATTATACTTCAAGGAGCACCTGTCTGCTCAGTTGGAGGAATCTGTGACTCTTGATCTTAAGGTCATGAGTTTGAACCCCACATTGGGTTTAGAGATCACTTAAATAAATAAACTTAAAAAAAGATTATAATTTGCACTTCTTCAAAATTAAAGATCTTGGGGGCCCCTGGGTGGCGCAGTTGGTTGAGCGACTGCCTTCAGCTCAGGTCATGATCCCGGAGTCCCGGGATCGAGTCCCACATCGGGCTCCCAGCTCCATGGGGAGTCCGCTTCTCACTCTCACCTTCTCCCTTCTCATGCTCTCTCTCACTCTCTCTCTTTCCTAATAAATAAATAAAATCTTAAAAAAAAAAATTAAAGATCTTGGGACCCCTGCTTGGCTCAGTTGGTTAAGCATCTGCCTTCACCTCAGGTCATGATCCTGGAGTCTAGGGATCAAGCCCTACATTGGGCTCGCTGCTCAGTGGGCAGTCGGCTCTCTCTTTCCCTCTGCTCCTCCTCGCACTCATGCTCATTCTCTCACTCTCTCTCTCTCAAATAAATAAGATCTTTAAAAAAATTAAAGGTCTTTCTGTCTAGAAGAGAATTATCAAGGAAGTATAAAGACAACCTACCAAATGGGAGAAAATACTGGCAAATCATATATCCAAGAAGGTCTATTATCCATAATATATGAAGAACTTTTATAACTCAACAAGTAAAAGGCCCTTGTATCCAATTCTTTTTACAATTGATTTTACAATCATAATGACCTCATTGTCCTAAATACATCCAATACATTTCAATCTACTGGGATTATTTTATTTATTGCTCAGTTTGCCTTATCTTTGTCAAGTGAAAAACCTCTTCAATTTGGCTTTCAAGTAGTTTAAACATAACTCTAGTAGTATTGGATTGTGTCCTCATTATCTTGGGTGACAATATGTTGCACATTTCCTGTCCAAGCCTGAAATCAGTCATCTAATCTGCTCTCTTCAATAAACAGAGCTAGGAAATCTGTATCTCTATCTATACTCCCACCCCTGCAAACATAAAGTATTTCGTGAGTTCAAAATGATACCATCAATTCAAATTTAGGACTAAAGTTATTTATGTAACTATCCTATCTTAGATCTGTGTCTTCTTTTTCTCACACTGAAAGTATTTATTCTCAAGGACATTAGGAGTAATAGAACACACTGTAATACTTCATATGCTGTATCCCATATTATGCATAAACAGACTTAGAATAAAAATAACATAACTACTGAAAATTTTTAAAAATCTGTTTGCTTATACTTCCTTTAACCATTGTCTAGATTTTGTTGTATCTAATTTTTAGGGCATATATTCATTAAATACTATATTCTCTTCATTGCATGCCAAATATTTTCTTAGTTCTACATTAAATTAATGTTCACCATTCTTCTTTATGCCAGTTAATGTCATTCCAGGCATTATGGTTGTACAAAGATCATTCTCTAGTAGATTTGGAAGTAAGGGTTCATACTCACAATATTCTCTGAGTTTTTTCTGGCAAGTTGTTGATAATTTCTCTACTTCCTTTACATTTGAAAATTAAATTTGCTGGTTATGAGATTCCTGGCTCACATTCTTTTCTGTGAGTATCTTAAATATATTTGTCTATTGGCATAAAGCATTGCTATCAAGAATGTCTGGTGACAATAAATTTTCTTTTAGGATGCCTGGGTGACTCAGTTGATAAGCATCTGCCTTTGACTCAGGTGATGATCCCAGGGTCCTGGGATGGAGCCCTGCATCAGGGAACCTGCTCAGCAGGAAGCTGCTTCTCGCTCTCCCACTCCCCCTGCTTGTGTTCCCTCTCTTGCTGTGTGTCTCTCTCTGTCAAATAAATAAATAAATAAACCCTAAAATTTTTTCAATCAATCAATTTTCTTTTATCACTTCTACTTTAGATCTCCAAAGACTATTTTCTTTTTCTTAAAGAGTCTAATAAATTTTTTAAAGCAGGATCCACAATCAATGTGGGGCTTAAACTCAAACCTCGAGATCAACACAGACATATACCCTGGGGGAAATAATGCATTATATGTTAATAAAAAATAAATTAAAAAAACGAGAGAAGGAAGTGGAACCAAAAAAAAAAAAAACCCCTCGAGATCAAGAATTAGTTGCACACTCTACTGACTGAGCCAGTCAGGTGCCCCTAAAGTCTAATAATTTTTAAAAATATGTTTCAGTGTTTATCACTCAAGGTCAATTTTCCCAGATGTGGGTGGGGGCGCCTGGGTGGTTCAGTTGGTTGAGCATCCTACTTTTCGTTTTGGCTCTGGCCATGAACTCAGGCTCATGGGATCGAGCTCCACCTCCCATTCTGCTCTCAGAGTGGAGTGGAATCTGCTGGAAATTATCTCCCACTCCCTCTCCCTCTGCTCCTCCCCCCTGTTTAGTGCTCTCTCTCTTTAAAATAAATAAATAAAATCTTTAAAATATTTTCTCTTGAATTATATTTTAAACTATTTATGCTTTTCTTTGCTTTTTTTCTTTCATGACTTATGAGATATATATTAAAATGTTATTATACTATACTATATATAATGTTATACTATATTATATATAATGTTAATTTGTTGTTTTATAATACTTGTATACTATTTTACTGTTGTCTTATATTTATATATATATGTAAAATCTTCTTTGCTTGTCTTTTATAAATATAAAAGATTATAAATTATAAATTATAAATATAAAAGAATATTTTATAAATATTCAAGCCCTTTGTCTTGAATATTTTTCGTCTTTTTAATTTTTAAATTTAAATTCAATTAATTAATATATAATGCATTATTGGTTTCAGACACAGACATCAGTGATTCATCAGTCTTATATAATACCCACTGCTCATTACATCACATCCCCTCCTTAATGTCCAGCACCCACTTACTGCTTCTCCCCATTCCCCCTCCCTCCTGCAACCCTCAGTTTGTTTCCTATGACCAAGAGTCTCTTATGCTTTGTCTTCCTCTGTGATTTTGTCTTGTTTACTTTTTTCCTGTCTTCCCCTATGATCCTCTGTTTTATATTTTTAATTTCACATACAAGTGAGATCATATGATAATAATCGTCTTTCTCTGATTGACTTATTTTGCTTAGCATAACACCCTCTAGTTCAATCCATGTCATTGCAAATGACAAGATTTCATTTGTGTGTGTGTGTTGGGGAATGGCTGAGTAGTATTCCACTGTGTATATATACCACATCTTCTTCATCTATTCATCTGTTGATGGACATCTGGGCTCTTTCCATAGTTTGACTATTGTGGATATTGCCGCTATCAACATTTGGGTGCATGTGCCCCTTCAGATCACTACATTTGTATCTTTGGGATAAATACCCAGTAGTGTAATTACTGGGTCATAGGGTAACTCTATTTTTAACTTCTTGAGAAACCCCCATACTGGTTTCCAGAGTAGTTGCACAGCTTGGATTCTCACCAACAGTGTAAGAGGATTCCCCTATCCACATCCTCGCCAACATCTCTCATTTCCTGACTTGTTAATTTTAGCCATTCTGACTGGTGTGAGTAGGTATCTCATTGTGGTTTTGATTTGTATTTCCCCGATGTGGAGTGATGCCTAGTACTTTTTCATGTGTCTATTGGCCATTGGATGTCTTCATAGGAGCAATGTCTGTTCATGTCTTCTGCCCATTTCTTGATTGGATTTTTTTGTTCTTTGGGTGTTGAGTTCAATAAATTCTTTATTGATTTTGGATACTAGTCCTTTATCTGATAAGACATTTGCAAATATATTCTCCCATACTATTGGTTGTCTTTTGGTTTTGTCGACTGTTTTCTTTGCTGTGAAAAATTTTTTTATCTTGAAGTCCCACTAGTTCATTTTTGCCTTTGTTTTCCTTGTCTGTGAAGATGTGTCTAGCAAGAAGTTGCTGTGGCCAAGGTCACAGAGATTGATTCCTGTGTTCTCCTGTAGGATTTTGTTGAATTCCTGCCTCACATTTGGGTCTTTCATCCATTTTGAGTCTATTTTTGTGTATGGTATAAGGAAATGGTCCAGTTTCATTCTTCCATATATGGCTTTCCAATTTTCCCAACACCATTTGTGGAAGAGACCATCTTTTTTCATTGAATATCTTTTTTTTTTTTTTGCTTTGTTCAAGATTAGTTGACCATAGAGTTGAGTTGAGGGTCCATTTCTGGATTCTATTTTCTGTTCCATTAAACTTTGTGTCTGTTTTTGTGCCAGTACCATACTGTCTGGATGATTACAGGTTTGTAATAGAACTTGAAGTCTGGAATTGTGATGGCACCAACTTTGTTTTTCTTCTTCAACATTCCTTTGGCTACTTGGGGTCTTTTCTGGTTTCATACAAATTTTAAGATTATTTGTTCCAGCTCTGTGAAAAATGGCAATGGTATTTTGATAAGGATTTCATTGAATGTATAGATTCCTCTAGGTAGCATAGACATTTTTTTAACAATATTTGTTCTTCCAATCCATGAGTATGGAAAGTCTTTCCATGTCTTTGTGTCTTCCTCAACTTCTTTCATGAGTATTCTACAGTTTTCTGAGTACAGATATTTTATCTTTTTGGTTAGGTTTATTCCTAGGGATTTTATGGTTAGGTTTATTCCTAGGTATTTTATGGTTTTTGGTGCAATTGCAAATGGGATCAATTCCTTAATTTCTCTTTCTTCTATTTTACTGCTAGCGTATAGAAATGCAACAAATTACTGAGCATTGATTTTGTATCCTGCAAATTTGCCAAATTCCTGTATGAGTTCTAGAAATTTTGGAGTGAAGTTTTTGGGTTTTCACATGGAGCACCATGTCATCTGCAAAGAGTGAGAGTTTGACTTCTTTGCTAATTCAGATGCCATTTATTTCTTTTTGTTGTCTGATTGCTGAGGCTAGGAATTCTAGTACTATGTTGAACAGCAGTGGTGATAGTGGACATCCCTGCCATATTTCTGATCTCTGAAGAAAAGCTCTCAGTTTTACTCCATTGAGAATGATATTTGCTATGGGCTTTTTGTAGATGGCTTTTACGATATTGAGGAATGTACCCTCTATTCCTAAACTGTGAAGAGTTTTCATCAAGAAACGATGTTGTACTTTGTTAAATGCTTTTTCTGCATCTATTGAGAGGATCATATGGTTCTTGTGCCTCCTTTTATTTATGTAGTGTATCACAATGATTAATTTGTGGATGATGCTGCCCATATATAAATTCTACTTGGTAGTGGTGAATAATCCTTTTTTTTTTTTAAAGATTTTTTATTTATTTATTAGAGAGAGAGACTGAGAATGAGAGGGGAGAAGGTCAAAGGGATAAGCAGACTTCCCGCAGAGCCGGGAGTCCGACATGGGACTCGATCCCGGGACTCCGGGATCATGACCTGAGCCGAAGGCAGTCGCCCAACCAACAGAGCCACCCAGGCGCCCATGAATAATCCTTTTAATGTACTGTTGGATCTTATTTGCTAGTTTTTGTTGAGAATTTGGCATTCATGTTCATCAAAGATATTGGTCTGTTATTCTCCTTTTTGATAGGGTCTTTGTCTGGTTTTGGAATCAAGGTAATGCTGGCTTTAAAGAAAGAGTTAAGAAGTTTTTCTTCCATTTCTATTTTTTGAAGCAGCTTCAGAAGAACAGGTATTATTTCTTCTTTAAATGTTTGGTAGAATTCCCCTGGAAAGCCATCAGCCCTGGACTTTTGTTTGTTGGGAGATATCTGACGACTGCTTTAATTTTCTTGCTGGTTATGGGTCTGTTCAGGTTTTCTATTTCTTCCTGGTTCAGTTTTGGTAGTTTATAGGTCTCTAGGAATGCATCCATTTCTTCCAGATTGTCTAATTTGTTGACATATAGTTGTTCATAATATGCTCTTATAATTGTTCGTATTTTTTCAGTGTTGGTTGTGATCTTTCCTCCTTCATTCATGATTTTATTTATTTGGATCCTTTCTTTTTTTTTTTTTAGATTTTATTTATTTATTTGAGAGAGAGAGAAAGAAAGAGAACATGAGCAGGGAGAAGGTCAGAGGGAGAAACAGACCCCCAGTGGAGCTGGGAGCCAGATGCAGGACTCGATCCTGGGACTCCGGGATCATGACCTGAGCCAAAGGCAGTTGCTTAACCAACTGAGCCACCCAGGTGCCCTCTTTTTTCTTTTTGATAAGTCTGGCCAGTGGTTTATCATCTTATTAATTCTTTCAAAGAGCCAGCTCCTAGTTTCATTGATCTGTTCTATTGTTCTTTTAGTTTCTGTTTTGTTGATTTCTGCTTTAATCTTTATTATTTTTCTTCTCTTGCTGGGCTTAGGCTTTATTTGCTCTTCTTTCTCCAGCTCCTTTAAGTGTAAGATCAGGTTGTATATTTGAGAACTTTCTTGTTTCTTGAGGAAGACTTGTATTGCTATATACTTCCCTCTTAGAATCACCTTGTTGCAATCCAAAAGTTTCAAATAGCTGTGTTTTTATTTTCATTTGTTTCCATGAATTTTTAAAATTCTTCTTTAATTTCCTGGTTGACCCATTCATTCTTTAGTAGGATGCTCTTTAGACTACATGTATTTGGGTTCTTTCCAAATTTTCTGTTGTGATTGAGTTCCAGTTTCAAAGCTTTGTAGTCTGGAAATATATAGGGAATGATCCTAGTCTTCTTGTACTGGTTGAAACTTGATCTGTGACCTGTGATGTGATCTATTCTGGAGAATGTTCCATGTGCACTCAAGAAGAATGTGTATTCTGTTGCTTTAGGATGGAATGCTCTGAAAGTATCTGTGAATATATCTTGTCCAGTGTGTCATTCAAAGCCGTTGTTTCCTAATTGATCTTCTCCTTAGATGATCTGTCCATTGCAGTGTGTCAGGTGTTAAAGTCCCCTATATTATAATACCATTGTATTTATTTTTTATTTATTTTAAAAGATTTTATTTATTTATTTATTTATTTGACTGAGAGATAGAGAGCACAAGTAGGCAGAGCAGCAGGCAGAGGGAGAGGGAGAAGCAGGCCTCCCGCTGAGCAGGGAGCCTGATGCAGGGCTTGATCCCAGGACCCTGAGATCATGACCTGAGCTGAAGGCAGCCGCTCAACCGACTGAGGAACCCTGGTGCCCATAATACTATTGTATTATTATTGATGTGTTTTTTAATTTTGTTATTAATTGGCTAATATAATTGGCTGCTCCCACATTAGGGGCATAAATATTTACAATTGTTAGATCTTCTTGTTGGATAGGCCCTTTAAGTATGATAAAGTATCCTTCCTCGTCTCTTTTTTTTTTTTTTCCTTCCTCGTCTCTTATTACAGTCTTTGGTTTAAAATACGCAGGTGTTCCGAACAACTTGGTAGCTAAAATATGCAGGTGTTCTGAACAATTTGGTAGCTATCTAGCTGAATTCCTGGGATCAGAGGAAATTAAGGTCTCCTCTCCCCCACCATCCTAGACCCTCTCCGACTCTTTTTCTTCATTTATGTTTGATCTTCTTCTTCTTCTTCTTCTTCTTCGACATTTTACAGCACTTATTCATTTTTGTGTTTCTTCTATCTTTTCTTTTTTCTGAAGTAATTCTTTTCTGAATTCTGTTATCTCATTTCTATTTTTTTCTGGTTCCTATGTTGTTCTTTCAATTCTCTATAATTCTTAATGTATTTTAACTAGTTGTTTGTTTGTTTGCTTTTAGACTTTACTTATTTAAGAGACAGAGAGGGAACACAAGCAGAGGGAACTGCAGGCAGAAGGAGAAGCAGGCTCCCTGCTAAGCAGGGAGCCCAAAGCAGAACTTGATCCCAGGACCCTGGGTTCATGACCTGGGTTGAAGGCAGACACTTAACTCATAGGCCACCCAGGAGTCCCTCTTTTAACTAGTTCTGAAATATTAGGCTGTTGTTTCCATCTATTTTCTTTTAGGAACTTACCTGTTTCTTAATCTCTATTTTAACAAAGAACATTAACTT
>CM052810.1:71529448-71560335 GCA_028533885.1 Nasua narica | reverse complement strand
GCTCATGGGATTGCTTTATCACCTAATTTTATTGGAGATATTTTTCTTTTTTTTTTTTTTAAATTTTTTTTTAAAGATTTTATTTATTTATTTGAGATAGATAGAGAGAGAAAGCATGAGAGGGGAGAAGAAGGTCAGAGGGAGAAGCGGACTCCCCGCAGAGCTGGGAGCCCGATATGGGACTCGATCCAGGGTCTCCGGGATCATGACCTGAGCCGAAGGCAGCTGCCCAACCAACTGAGCCACCCAGGCGCCCCTGGAGATATTTTTCAAGAATTTTTGTATTTTTTTATTCTAGTTCTGTGTGGGCTTTTTTTTTAGCGGAAAAATATTAACATTTTCTCTGATCCAGTAAAGATACTATTTTTTGTTTTATTTTTTTAATTTTTTATTTGTTATATTTTTTATATTCAGGGCTTTATATTACATTTTATATTCATTCATCTTTGTCATTAAGTTCTTAGCATTCAATATACTTGTCATCTTTTCATGGAATGTCAACAGCTATCAACAGGATATCAGTATTTTCAATCCTGTTAGGATTGTTTTGACCCAACTAAATTAGAATATACATAGGAGTTCACCTAAAGATGTCAAAATTTACTAAAAGGGCATGGCAATAACATTTAAATTAGAATATCTATTTTCATTGATTTAGATATCCCTGCTTTGCGACTATATCTTATAGGAATTAATTTATCATATATACAAGGATATAAAAACAATATTGTTTATAGTGGTAAAAAGTGGGGAGAAAAATCCCAGTATTAGAGAATAGGTTATCTGTAGAACATTTACACTATGGACTGATTATGTAGCTATTTTAATGAATTAGAGTCATGTCAATTAACCTGAGGGATATCCATAATCTATTCTGTTTAGGAATATTTTCCAATGTTTGGAAGCAACAAAAAATGATTACATGAATGAATATCCTGCTGTACCACTTTCTAGTTCTTCTGGAAATGTAACTTGACTTGACTTACTATTCACAAATGATTAGGGCCCAGGCATTTTACAACATTATAAAGTTAGAAGTTAACTTGTAGAACACTAGTAAGATGTGTTATGGACTGAATTATGTCCCCATACCAAATTCATATGTTGAAACCTTAACACCCAGTGTGACTATATTTGGAAATAGGACCTATCAGGGGGAATGAGAGTTAAGGGAAGTCTGGGGCACCTGGGTGGTTCAGTTTGGGTAAGCATCTGATTTGTGGTTTTGGCTTAAGTCATGATCTCAGGATTGTGAGGATCAAGCCGTGCATTGGGTTCTGTATTCAGAATGGAGTTGACTTGAGATTCTCTGTGTCCTTCCTACTTATGCTCACTCTCTCTCTCTCCAATAAAAAAATAAATCTTAAAAAAAATTAATAAGCTATGTGAAGTTGTCACGTAGGGCCCTAGTCCAGCAGAACTGGTGTCTTCTTCTTCTTCTTCTTTTTTTTTTTAAGAGAGAGGGAGGGGAAGAGGAGGGGCAGAGGGAGAGGGAAAGAGAGAATCTTAAGCTGACTCTGCACCCAGGTGGAGCTGACACAGGGCTTGATTATACAACCTTGAGACCATGAAATCAAGAGCTGGTTGCTTAACTGACTGAGCCACCAAAGTGCCCCAGAACTAGTGTCTTTATAAAAAGAGCAAAAGACATAAGAGCTTCCCTGATAATTGCATGCACAGAAAGGAGGTAGTATGAGGACACAGTGAGAAGGTGGCTGTCTGCAAACTAGGAAGAGAGACCTCATCAGATACCAATCCTAGTGGCACCTTGATCTTTGACTTTCAAACTCCAGACTATAAAAAAATAAATTTTTGTTGTTTAAGCCACTCTGTCTGTGGAATTCTGTTTGATAGCTTGAGCTGAATAATAACACAATGTGATAATTGTTTCTGTTTACTGAAGACTGTAACCCCAAAAGTTATGATTTTATTTTGCTATAGGATATTGACCAATTTTACAAAAGTGACCCCTGAACAACATGAGTTGAACTGCACAGGTCCACTTATATACAGGGTTTTTTTTTAATTAATTTTTTAAAAAGATTTTATTTATTTATTTGACAGAGAGAGAGAGAGTTCACAAGTAGGCAGAGAGGCAGGCAGAGAGAGGGAGAAGCAGGCTCCCTGCTGAGTAGAGGTCCCGATGTGGGGCTTGATCCCAGGACCCTGAGATCATGACCTGAGCCGAAGGCAGAGGCTTTAACCCACTGAGCCACCCAGGTACCCCTAATAAATTCTGTACAGTACTAGAAATGTATTTTCTCTTCCTTATGATTTTCTTAATAAAATTTTCTTTTCTCTAGCTTACTTTATTATAAGAATACAGTATGTAATACATATAACATAAAAAATATGTGTTAATAGACTGTTTATATTATCATATGGCTCCCAGTTGACAGTAGGCTATTAGTAATGCACTTTTGGGGGAGTCAAAATTATACATGGATTTTTCAACTGTGTGGATGGTTGGCACCCTTAACCCCCCACATTGGTCAAGGATCAATTGTCTTTAATCTAGCAGTTGCACTGCAGCATTCCTTGTATCACTGTTTATACAAATCCAGGTTTCTCACATTTGAAGTGAGTCAGTGTTGGGGAGATTGCTGGCTCAGTTGGTAGAGCATGAGACTCTTGATCTTGGGGTTGTGAGTTTGAGCCCCACATTGGGTGTAGAAATCACTTAAAAACTTTTTTTTAAATACTGGAGTAAATCAGTGTTGTCATTCTGCTGGTTTCCCCATTAATGATTAAAATAAATTTTTGACATGTGCTCAGTACTACCTGTGTGGAATTTTGTTTTCACTAACTTGAGAAATAGGTGGGTTTTAGAAAATGGTGATTGGGTGCGTAGGTGGTTCAATCAGTTGGGTGGCTGCCTTTGGCTCAGGTCATGATCCTAAGGTCCTGAGATCAAGCCCTGTGTTGAGCTCCCTGCTTACTGAGGAGCCTGCTTCTCCTTCTCCCTCTTGCTCTCTTAAACAAACAAACAAACAATCTTTAAAAAATGATGGTAAAATACATTTAACTTAAAATTTGCCATTTTAATCATTTTTTAAAAGATTTTATTTATTTATTTGAGAGACAGAGAAAGTGAGAGAGAGCATGAGAGGAGAGAAGGCCAGAGGAAGAAGCAGACTCCCCGTGGGGCTGGGAGCCCGATGTGGGACTCGATCCCGGAACTCAAGGATCATGCCTGAGCCGAAGGCAGTTGCTCAACCAACTGAGCCACCCAGGCGCCCCTTAATCATTTTTTAAAAAAGATTTTATTTATTTATTTGACAGAGAGACACAAAGTGAGAGAAGGAATACAAGCAGGGGGAGTGGGAGAGGGAGAAGCAGGCTTCCCATCGAGCAAGGAGCCCGATGCAGGACTCGAAGCTGAACTTGATCCCAGGACCCTGGGATAAAGCAGATATTTAACCTATTGAGCCACCCAGGAACCCCACCATTTTAATCTTTTTAAAGTGTACAGTTGAGTGGCATTAATGGCATTCATAATGTTTCAAAACCATCATCACTATCCATTTCCTCATTTTTCATTATCCTAAATAATAATCAGTTAGCAATAATTCTCAGTTTTGTTCTTCTCACAGTCCCTTGGAAACTTCTATTTTACTTTCCATCTCTACAGATTGCCTCTTCTAGATAGCTCATATAAGTGAATTCATTAAATATTTGTCTTTTTCGTGTCTGGCTTATTTCACTTAGCATATTTTCAAGGTTCATCCATGTTGTAACATGTTTCAGAACTTCGTTTCTTTTTGTGGCTGAATAATATTTCATCATAGGTAAAATACCACATTTTGTTTATTCATTTATCTGTTGATGGACACTAGGGTGGTTTCCACATTTTGACATTCGTGAATAACTCTACTATTAACATCAGTATAAAAGTATATGTTTGAATCCTGTTTTCAGTTCTTTCGAATATATACAGAGAAAGGGAATAACTGGGCCATATGGTAATTCTATGTTTAGCTTTGTGAGGAACCCCCATTTAAAAAAACAGGCTTTAATTTTTTTTAAAGATTTTATTTATTTATTTGACAGAGATCTCTCTCTCTCTCTCTGTCAAATAAATAAATAAAGTGGGAGGGAGGCAGGCAGAGAGAGAAGGGGAAGCAGGCTCCCTGCTGAATCCCAGGACCCTGAGATCATGACCTGGGCCAAAGGCAGAGGCTTTAACCCACGGAGCAACCCAGGTGCCCCAACAGGCTTTAATTTTTAGAGTGGTTTTAGGTTTACAGCAAAATTGAGTAGAAACTATAAGCATTTCTCATATGCAAAGTGCCCCAACACATAGGAACATGTTTATGCATGCACGCATGCACACACGCGCGCGCACACACACACACACACACACACACACACTCTTTGGCACTGTCAGCATGAACCAAAATAGAATATTTGTTACACTCAACAAA
Source organism: Nasua narica (assembly GCA_028533885.1). Classification (NCBI taxonomy): domain Eukaryota; kingdom Metazoa; phylum Chordata; class Mammalia; order Carnivora; family Procyonidae; genus Nasua; species Nasua narica. The sequence continues at coordinate 71,555,911 of CM052810.1, read as the reverse complement.
CCTGTGTTGTTGGTACATCCTCATCACCCAAAGTCCATAATTTAACCCATTAGGGTTCACTTTTGGTATTGCACATTCTATGGGTTTGGATATATATGTAAAGATAGACATATACATACCATTATAGTATCACACAGAATAGATTCATGGCCCTAAAAATCTTGCTATTCATCTCTCCTTTCTCCCAATGCCTGGTGACTACTTTTTAAATTTTTCTGTCTTCATGGCTTTATCTTTTCCAGAATGTCATATAGTTGGAATTATAAAACATGTAGTTTTCCAGATTCTTTTCTTTCACTTAGCAATATCCACTTAAGGTTCTTCTGTCTTTTCATGGCTTCATGGCTCATTTGTTTTTAGCACTGAATAACATTCCATAGTCTAGATGTAGCATAGTTTATTTATCATCTAAGGAAGGACAAGTATCCAAGTTTTGGCAATTATGAATAAAGCTGCTTGAAACGTCAGTGCAGATTTTTGTATGGATATAAATTTTCATCTTATTTGGGTAAATACCAAAGAGGGTGACTGTTGGGTTCTATGATAAGAGTGTGTTTAGTTCTGGGGCATCTGGCTGGCTCAGTCAGTGGAGCATGTGACTCTTGATCTTAGGATTGTGAGTTCAAGCCCAACATTGAGTGTAGAGATTACTTAAAAATACAATCTTTTTTAAAAAAAGAGTTTGTTTAGTTTGATAAGACACTGCTGCCAGAAACTGAAAGTTTGTATCCCCCAAAATTCTTGTTGAAATCCCAAACCCCAATGCAGTAATACTAGGAGATGATACCTTTGGAAGGTGAAGTACTCTTGAATGGGATAAGTGTCCTTATAAAAGAGACTCCAGAGGGGCCCCTCACCCGTTCTGCTAAGGACAGAGTAAGAAGATGGCTGGCTATGAATCAGGAAGGGCCCTCACTGGACAACATGCCTGCCAGTACCTTGATCTTGGATTTTTCAGCCTCAAAAACTGAGAGGAAAAACAATTTCTGTGTTTGCATGCCACCTAGTCTATAATTCTGTTGTGACAGCTTCAAAAAGACTAAGACAATTGCCAAAATGTCTTCCCAAGTGGTTGTACCATTTTGCATTCCTACAAGCAATGAGTAAGAATTCCTGCCTCTTCGCATCCTTACCAGCATTTAGTATTATCAGTGTTTTGAATTTTGACCATTCTAATAGATCTCATTGTTGTTCTAATTTGCAATTCCCTAAGGACATATAATGTTGCGATGATGGTGAGCACCTTTTCAAATGCTTAATTTGTAACCTTAATTTGCTATCTGTACATTTTTTTTTCAGTGAGGTGTTTTTTCAGGGCTTTTGCCCATTTTTAAATTGGTTTGTTTATTTTTAAATTTGTTTTTAAGAGTTCTTTGTATTATTTGGATAACAGTCCTGTATGATGTATATCTTTTGCAAATATTTGCTCCAAGTCTGTGTCCTGTCTTCTCATTCTCTTGAACATCCTGTGTGGTTTTAAGGGAGATATAGATAGAGTAAAAAAGTACATCACCATTACCACTAATTTTTCAAAGCTCTTTTAAAAGTTTTCTTAAAGTTAACTTTTACTTCCACATTAAATAAGAATATATTTTCTTCGTAAAAAAAAACCACCTTTAATACAACATGATAAAATACCTTTGAACACCTATCTAACTCCTACTCTATATTTCTGTTTTTTCTATAACACGAAATCATTTCCTGTGCATTATATATATGTATATGTACCTATATGAAACCTTTAATACTATTTGCTTCTTTTGGACACAACTAACTCAAACTTTGTAATATTCTAACCTTGTTTTTATCCTGTAACAGTACATCTTCAAGTATTTTTCTGCCTGAGAGTAATGCAGATCCACCCCATTTACCTAAAATTACCCAATACATCCCAATATACGCTCTTTTGTATATCACGACTATTGCCCTGCTAGATGAAGCCGCATTTATCTCTATCCTGCTCCTGTTCTTAATCCCTTACAAACAGTTTTCTACAAAACAGCTTGAATGATAATAAGTAAATAGTATATTTTTAAAATCAGGTTATGTAATCTAAAGGCTCAGGACATAGAAATGGCTTTTCATTGTTCTTAGATTTAAATCTGAAGTTTCTTTAATAGAACATGAATACTCTGAAGGCAGGAATTTTTTATTGTGGTAAAATATACATAAGATTTAACATTTTAATCATTTTAAGTGCACACGTCAGTGGCATTAAGTACATCTACATTATCACTACATTATTAATGGATTATACATCCACAACTATTATTACGCTCTACCTCCAGAACTTCTTCTTCATCTCAAAGAGAGACCATACTTATCAAGCAATAACTTCCCATTCCCACCACCTCCAGCTCCTAGTAATCACTATTCTACTTTATGCCTATATATTTGGAGGGCAAGATTTTTTTTTTACAAGTTGATGCACATAAACTATATTGAGAATTACTGTTGTTGCAGGACACTCTCAGACATAGTAACCACAGCTGTGTGGTTGAGGACAGCTTCTCATTGGTAGTGCAGTTTTTGTTCAGAATTTTGTACTTTTTAAGCCAAGGTAACACTGAAAAGTAGCACTTGATTTTCTTGTAAAGTTATCCTTCCTGAAAGACAAAAGCCTCCAGCTTTTGAAAGGTGGACCATTATATCTTGGTGTAAATGTAATATTCCATATAATCAGCAGTCTGCCTCTGTAGCTCCAAGACATGGACCATATGGAAGTTGTACTTGTTATCACTTTCTTTGTTGAACTTATTGATCACAAATAACACTATGATAGTCACATTGATTTATGTTGCAGACATTTCTTTGACACTCATATAGGTTTTCTTCTTTGCTTGATAAATGTGATCACCAGAGTGGCCAGCAGGAGCCATGTGGCCTGCCATAGTCTTGCCATGGTCCCTAAGCTGGGGAGGAAAAGAAAGAGTCCCTTCTTATTCCCCAAAGGGTGAAAGAAGGCTAGAATTTTGATGTTTTGTTATTAGTGTATCCAAAGCCCCTAAGAAAACCTTAGCACATTCAGTAAATTGAATGAATTTAATAGAAAAAACCATAATCATTTCAATAGATTCAAAATAAGTATTTTAAAAATTTCACTATATTGCCCTAATTATCAAAATCCCAGCAATGTGTAATAAAAAGGAAGTTTCTAACTTCTGAAACCAATAAGCTATTATAGAAAGGTTTTAGAATAAATGGTTAATATACAAATCTTAGATGCTTACCTATATGTCAGCAATGAACAAGTGGAATTTGAAATTAAAAACACAATACCATTTACATTAGCACAACCCCAAAATAAATACTTCTGTATAATTTTAACAGAATATGTACAAGATCTGTATGAGGAAAACCACAAATCTCTGATGAATGAAATAAATGGAAAGATATTCCATATTCATGAATAGGAAAACTAATATTGTCAAAATGCCAATTTTATTTTATAGATTCAATGCAATCCTCATAAAAATTCCCTGACGTTATTTTGTACATATGAACAAACGGATACTTAAATTTATATGGAAAGACAGAAAGGTTCAGAACAACTAACACAATACTACAAGAGAACAAAGTTGAACTGATGCTACTAACTCACTTTAACACTTATAAAACCACAGTAATCTAAACAATGTGATCTTAGTGACAAAACAGACAAAAAGATCAATGGAACAGAATATAGAATCCAGAAATTGACCTTCATGAATAGGGGCACCTGGATGGCTCAGTTGGTAGAAGTATGTAACTCGGGGTGCCTGGGTGGCTCAGTGGGTTGAGCCTCTGCCTTTGGCTCAGGTCATGATCTCGGGGTCCTGGGATCGAGCCCCGCATCAGGCTCTCCCCTAGCAGGGAGCCTGCTTCCTCCTCTCTCTCTGCCTGCCTCTCTGCCTACTTGTGATCTCACTCTCTCTGTCAAGTAAATGAATAAAATCTTAAAAAAAAAAAAAGAAGTATGTGACTCTTGGTCTTGGGGTTGTAAGTTTGAGCCCCATGTTGGGTTTAGAGATTACTTAAAAATAAAATCTTGGGGCGCCTGAGTGGCTCAGCCAGTTAGGCGTCTGCCTTCGGCTCAGGTCGTGATCCCGGGAGTCCCAGGATCGAGTGGCGCATCGGGCTCCTTGCTTGGCGGGGAGCCTGCTTCTCCTTCTCCCTCTGCCTGTCACTCTGCCTGCTTGTGTTCTCTCTCTCTGACAAATAAATAAATAAAATCTTTTTTTTTAAAGATTTTTATTTATTTATTTATTAGGAAAGAGAGAGAGTGAGAGAGAGCAGGTCAGAGTGAGAAGCAGACTCCCCATGGAGCTGGGAGTCCGATGCGCGACTCGATCCGGGGACTCCGGGATCATGACCTGAGCCAAGGCAGTCGCTCAACCAACTGGCCCAAATAAATAAAATCTTAAAATAAAATAAAATAAAATCTTTAAAAAAAAAGGAAATTGACCTTGATGAATAGAGATCAACTAACGTTTGACAAAAAGCAAAGGCAGTGCAACTGAGCAACACAAATGGTGCTAAAACAAGTGGGCATTCAAATACTAATATAAATAAAAATTTAAAAAGCTATACAAATACCTCACAGCCTTCACAAAAATTAAGTCAAAACGGATCACAAACTTAGACGTAAAATACAAAATTATAAAACTCCAAGAAAGTAACAGAGCAGAAAAACTAGATAACCTTGGGTGTAGATAGAGATGACATTTTAGATATAATACCAAAGGCACAATGTAGGAAAGAAATAATGAGTAAGGTGAACTCCATTAAAATGAAAACCTTTTGCTCTGGGAGAGACAATGTCAGGGAATGAGAATAGTAGTACACAGATAGGGAGAAAATATTTGCAAAAGGTTTGCCTGATAAAGGAACATTATCCAAAATAGACAAAGTATTCTTAAAACACAACAATAAGAAAACACACAACCTGATTAACAAACAGGTCAAAGACCTCAATAGATGCTTCACAAAAGAAGATATATAGGTGGAATATAACCTTATGAGAAGATTTTCCACATCATGTCATTATAAAAATACAAATAAAATCAAGGAGATATCCCTGCACCCCTATTAGAATGGCCAAAATCTGGAATGCTGACAACACCAAATCTGGCAAGAATGTGAGGATTTCCCATTCATTGTTTTGGAAGACAGTTTGGCAGTTTCTTGCAAAACTAAACATGCTCTTACCATAAGATTCAGCAGTCATTCTCTTTGACATTTACCCAAATGAGTTGAAAACATATGTTCACAAAAAAACCTGCATACAGATGTTTGTAGTAGTTTTATTCATAATTGTCAAATTTGCAAACAACCAAGATGTCCTTTAGTAAGTGAATGAATAAATAAACTTTGGTACATACAGACAATGGAATATTATTCAATGCTAAAAATAAATGAGCTATAAAGCCACGAAAGGACTTGGAAGAAACTTAAACCTATTACAAAATGAAAGAAGCCAATCTGAAAAAAAAAAAAAGAAGCCAATCTGAGAAGATTATATACTGTATGGTACCAGCTATGTGACATTTTCGAAAAGGCCAAACTATGGAGACAGTAAAAAGATAAGTGGTTGCCAGGATTCAGGTGAGAGAGGGATGAATAGCCAGAGCATAGAGTTGTAGGTCAGTGAAAATACTCTGTATGATACTATAATTATATATTTTCCCAAACCCATAGAATATTCAAACCAAGAGTGAACCCTAAGTAAATTATGGATCTGGGGTAATAATAATCTGTCAATATAGGTTCATCAATTATAATAAATGTACCACTCTAATGGCAGATGTTGATAGTAGATAATATACATACATGTGAGGGGACAGAAAGTAGGAAATCTTTGTTCCTTCTAATTTTGTTGCGAACCTGAAAATGTGAAAAAATAAAGGCTTAAAAAAGGGAAGTTTTGTAATATAATAAAGGGTTTATTATTCAGGGTTTAATGAAAGTAACAGATATCCTTCTAGGAATTCTAGACAGGAAAAGATTGTGCTGTACATCTATTTGCCTCTTACCTCCATTCTCCAACTTTTTCCATCCTGCTCTATGATCTGGGTAGGTGAACTTACATGGAATGCATCACACAGTCTCCCATGCCTTCTAACCTGCAGTTGAGTTTGAAAGGAAATTGGAGGGAAGGATAACGATGCCAGATAAAATATCTGGTTAAATGTGAATTTCAGATAAACAACTAATTTTTTTAGTGTAACTATGAACAAGGCAAAATTTGGGACACACTTTTTTTTTTTAAGATTTTTATTTATTTATTTGAGAGAGAGAGAGAGTGAGAGAGAGCAGGAGAATCCGGTGAGGGGCCAAGGGAGAAGTAGACTCCCTGCCAAGCAGGGAACCCAATGTGGGGCTGGATCCGGGGGCTTCAGGATCATGACCTGAGCCAAAGGCAGATGGTTAACCGACAGAGCCACCCAGGCACCCAGTTTGGGACACACTTAAGCTAAAGTATGATTTGTTGTTTAATTTGAAACTCAAAATTAACGAGGGTTTTTTTTTTTTTGTATTTTTATTTGCTAAATCTGACAACCCTAGAGAGAAAGTGAAGCGGGAATATCTCTGTAGGGTCACTTTATGTAGTTGTGTCCCTTAACCAATGGTCATCGTTCTACCATTTGAATTTCTCCATTCAGTTTAGTTTTTTAGGGTTTTGGTAACTCAATTAACATGAATTTACTTCTTAGGGAGTCACAAATAGACAACTCCAGGCATTGTTGAACAAAGTAAACTTTATTTTTAGCAAATAAGGAAATCATAGGGAATAACTTCCAAAACAGTGACTACCTGTGCAATAGTGAATGGCTGGTTTCCTTTTACTTGAGGTTAGGATGAATATTTAGATAGGGCAGCCTTGTCATCATATGTAGAGGCAGGCATAAGGTCACTCATGCACCTTAGGAAACATGCCTATATATACTTTGTGTGTTATGTAAATGAGTCTTGTACTTCTCCTTGGGCAGAGATTTTAGTATTATAATGAAGTAAAGATAATTGTTGGTCATTCCAGAGGTTATTCCAGAGGTTACTCTGTGGTCCATCTGCACAGACACAAATTAGGGATTAAGCTCAAATTGCTCGAGGCCTGGGCCCCTGGGGCTCTTCCTTGAAGCAGTCATTGCTTGCCGAGTAGTTTCAGTTTTTATCAGGGGATAGTATGTCCATAAGGTCCTTTGCCTTGGTTAAGAGATAAGCTGGAAAGAAGGGCTTAAGGAAAAATGTAAGACAAAGGTTAGTGACTATAAGCAGGTGAGCAGTAAAGTTGAGGTCTTGGGGGTCTAGCTGGTGATAGTAACTGCTCCCTTCCTTAACCTCTTCAGGACACGCATTATCTCTAGCTCTATTTATTACACTTTCCCTTCTGGTTTCCCTCTACCTTGTAGTTTCCTTTCATCTGTTAAAATATGACCTTTATTAAATGTCCCCCAGTTATGAAATTTCGATGTGCCATGTTTCTTATCAGGACCCTCACTGATACAGGATTCAGTACAAGAGATTAGATGCTTTTAATGCCATTGGAAAGGTTGGAGGAGTGGAAACTAGCGTATGATGCCTAATTTAATGTATCAACTTATCTGGACCTTACGGTTGCACAGATATTTGGTTAGATATTATTCTAAATGTGGAATATGTTGTTTCAGGATGAGATTGCTATTTGAACCAGTGGACTGAGTAAAGCAGATTGCTCTCCGCAGTGTGGGTGAGTCCTGTCCAATGCATTGAAAGCCTGAATAAAATAAAAAGGCTGAGTAAGGGAGAATTTGATCCATCTGCCTATCTTCAAGCTGGGTTATTGGTCTTCGCCTGCCTTTGGACTAGGACTCTGATCGGCACACACGTAATCAGCTCTTCCTGTTCTCCAGTCTTACACAGTGGTCTCTCCTGCTTTTTCAGCCTCCAGTCTTAGAAAGAAACAGTGCGATGGGCTTTCCTGCATTGCCAGCTTTCCTACTGCAGATCTTGGAAATTCTCAACCTTCTTAAAGAAACAACAGGCCCCAAATGGAGTCTTTTGTGAAGTCCCACAAGGCTTGATACTTACAGTTTCAGTTTCTTCCAAGAGTGGAGTTTTAAACCCATCAATCTGGAATATCCTAGTAGTAGTGAGGTAATCTGCATGATAAGACCCCCTAAAAGAAGATGATCTTGCCTGAAACAATCTTTTCTTTTGCATATTAACCTCCTTATCTTACCCTATTTCTGCCTATAAAATCATTCCATTTTGTACATCTCCTTGGAGATCCCTTGTATTTGCTGGGTGGGATCCTGCCCAATTTATGAGTCATTGAATAAAGCCTATTAGGTCTTCAAATTTACTTCTTTGAATTTTGTGTTGTAACAGCCTTCACAGTCACATCAGCCAATTCCTTAAACTTTCTTTCTCTTCACATATTGCATTGGTTCTGTTTCTCTGGAAAACCCTGATTAATACAGATTTTAGGACTAAGAGTGGTTCTAGAGGAACAGAGTGTTATGGGTGAGTTTTCTCAATTGGTTCTGGGATTTCTGAAATTGGCTCTCCCATCTAATTAGATATAAAGATGCTAATGACTACAGAGCTTACTAAAGTCCATGGTATGAACTGCCAATACAGATACACAAAATATCTCTACTGGATGCTCTAACTAATCTATTGTTTATAAGAAGCAAGAAGGTAGGTCACTGTATATATGACATCTTTGAGCATTTTTCAAAAACTAATGAATAAAATGAGATTTGACTAATTGCTCCTTATGTCACTGGACAAAGTGGTGAAAGAAAAGGATGAGTTCAAGGATTCACATCCCCAGCTCATGGGCTGTATAGTAACCTGAAGGCTTCTATGCATGCCCTGAAGGAGACCCTTATCTCTTATAGCCACAGGATTGAGATTACTGAAAATCAAATGTACAATCTCATCCTGTGACTGGTTGAGTTACAATGCAAGTTGAACTGATAACCTTGCAGTGTGTCTGCTATTAAAGTGAGGACACTACTTTGGAGGAATGGGATACTGCAAGTTGGAATAAGGATGTGTGGGAAAACCCTGATGAAGGTGGGGACATGATGATGAGTCTTTTTTGATAGATGGAGACCTTACACACTCAATGAATGTAGTCTCCTCACCCACAGTAGGATTGGACTCTTCACCCCTTTCTGAGAGAATTAAATCTGTATTGCCTGAGAAAACTGCAATGGCCTCCCCTGAGACAGTTGCTATGCAAGCTGGTGATGCTTCTCCTAGGATCCACCCCCACTGCCACTCTTTGGTTCTAGACCAATAAGTAGACTCAAGTCCCAGCAGGTGCCTAAAGGTGAGGTAAAAAGCATGACCTATGAATAGGTACATGCACTCCGAAAGAACTACCTGAGTTTTCTATATAATACATGTAGACAGAAATCGGGTGGGAAAGTGTAAGAACGGATACTAAGCATGTGGGAAAATTGTGGAAAGAACATCAGGTTGGTTCAGGCTGGGAGGGACCAAGTGGTGGCTTTCAACTGCCAAGGGCAAGATGAGCAAGGTTACTGTAATGGACCATCAAATCAAAGCAACAATCAGAATAGTCTAACTCAGCAGATCTATGGATTTGGCAAGCTGATCATGGTGTTTTTAAAAATGAGATAGGTCTAAAACCTACTAAATTATTTTTTTAAAGATTTTATTTATTTATTTGACAGAGAGAGAGAGATCACAAGTAGGCAGAGAGGTAGGCAGAGAGAGGGGGGGAGCAGGCTCCACCTCGAGCAGAGAGCCTGATATGGGGCTCTATCCCAGGACCCTGAGATCATGACCTGGGCTGAAGGCAAAAGCTTTAACTCACTGAGCCACCCAGGCACCCCTAAAATCTACTAAATTCTTACTTGATTTGTGTAACTGGAAAATTTCTAAGTCAATTGTATAAAAGTCTAACCTGAATCATAAAATCAGAGTCATAGCCCCTTAATTCCCACACCTGAGCTAATTATAGACCCAAAACCTCTTTAATAAGGGAGATGCCAGATCCTTGTGAGGAAGGACTCTAGTATACTGCCAAAAATTTATACTGTTAATCTTTCAGCCTTCACCAAGGGAACCAATGACTTTTTACCAGGATGACTGTATTTGAAGAAAAGGAAATAATTAGACTTTACATTGGCTCTAAGAGGACACTAATTTTGAGAAACTCAATATGTCACTGTAGTCGACCAGTCAGAGTAGGGGCTTACAGAAGTCAGATGATCAGTGGACTTTTAGTCAGGTCTGTCACACTGTAGGCCCCGTGGGTTTCCAAACACATCTTATGTTTTTCCCCCAGTTCCATGATGCATAACTGGAATAACATATTCAGTAACTGGCTGAATCCCCTTATTGATTTTCTGAGCTGTGGAATGAGAGCTATTTTGATGGGAAAGAACAAGGGAAAGCTACTAGAATAACGCCTATCTAGAAAAAAATTATAATTCAAAAGCAGCAAAAATTAGTCAAAGTAATTCACTTGGCTCCCTTGTAACTATATAATTAAATCGTGAGAATCTGATATCTTTTTTGACCCTATCCTAGGTTCACTGGTGAATTCATTTAAAGATGAGCTAACACCAAACTCTTCTAAAAAATTGAAGAGGAGGAAACACTTCCTAATTTATTCATTCAATAAAGCTATCATAACCTGATACTATAGCCAAACAAAGACACTACAAGAAGAGAAAAACAAAGACTGATATTCTTTATGAATATTGATGCAAAAATACTCAACAAAATACTAGCAACCTAAATTCAACAAATATTAAAAAGCTTAAACAGGGGTGCCTGGGTGGCTCAGTCGTTAAACGTCTGTCTTCAGCTTGGGTCATGACCCCAGGGTCCTGGGTTCGAGCCCCACATCAAGTTCCCTGCTTGATGGGAAGCCTGCTTCTCCCTTTCCCACTCCCCCTCTTTGTGTTCCCTCTCTTGCTGTGTCTCTCTCTGTAAAATAAATAAAATCTTAAAAGAAAAAAAAAACTTAAACAAATGACCAACTGGGATTTTATCCCTGAAACCAATAATGGTTCAACATATGAAAATTGATTAATGCCATACATCCCATTGAAGAATAAAGGGGAAAAAAACAACCCACCATCTCAATTGATGCAGAAAAAACATTTGACAAAATTCAGCACCTCTTTGTGATAAAAATTCTCAATAAGCTAGGAACAGAAGGAAGCTATGTCAACATAATAAAAGTCACTTATGATAAACCCACAGCTAACATCATACTTAATGGTGAAAGTTTCAAAATTTTCCCTCTCCAATCAGGAACAAATTCAGGAAAGTAGTTGAATATAAAATCACATGCAAAAATCAGTTATGTTTCTATACAATAACATGAACAATAAAAAAGGAAATTAAGAAACAGTTTTATTTATAATAGCATCAACAGGCTGGGGATCTGGGTGGCTGAGTTGGTCAGATGTCCGATTCTTGATTTTTTTTTAAAGATTTTATTTATTTATTTGATAGGAGGGAGATCACAAGTAGGCAGAGAGGCAGGCAGAGAGAAGGGGGGAAGCAGGCTCCCTCCCTCCCTGCTGAGCAGAGAGCCCGATGCGGGGCTCGATCCCAGGACCCTGAGATCATGACCTGAGCCGAAGGCAGAGGCTTTAACCGACTGAGCCACCCAGGCGCCCCTGATTCTTGATTTTTGCACAGGTCATGATCTCAGGTTTGTGAGATCAAGCCCCACATTGGGGTCCACTGGGTGTGGAATCTGCTTAATATTCTCTCTTTCTCTTTTTTCTCTCTACAGTAGCATCAACAAAAATACAATACTAAGGAATTAAGAATTAACCTAATCAAGGACATGAAAGAATTATACAGTGAAAACTATAAAACATCACTGAAATTAATTAAAGAACATATGAATGAATGAAAAGACATCCTATGTTCATGGATTAGAAGACTTAGTATTGTTAAGATGACTATACCACCAAGAATTATCTACACATTCGATGCAGTCCCCAATGAAACCCTACCAGTATTTTTGAAGAAATAGGAAAATCCATCTTAAATTCATATGCGATCTCAAGGGACCCCAAATAACCATTACAAAAAAAAAAGAAGAAAACTAGGGCACTCATACTTCTTGGTGTTAAGACTCACTATAAGATTACAGTAATTCAAACAGTGTGGTACTAGCATACAGATATAAACGAATAGAATAAAATAGACAGCCAGGAATAAACTACTGATATACTATCAAATGATTTATAAGGGTGCCAAGATGATTCCAATGATAAATTCTTTGTGTCTTAAAATTCTTCCAAAACTGATTTTAGTGGTGAGGGAAGCCAGCATCCTTTACTGGTTTACCATCTTAAAAGAAACCGAAGTATGATTTGTTGTCTTTCTCCAGCTGCTTGTCATCAAGAAAGCATCAAGTTCAAGTGCAAGCATTTTTGGATTCTTCAAATGCTTATCATCTGCAATACAAGTTATTTTTGTCCACTTGAAGACACTATTAAGGGCACCTGGGTGGCTCAGTTGGTTGGGCATCTGCCTTCGGCTCGGGTCATGATTTCCGGGATAAAGCCCTGCATTGGGCTCCCTGCTCAGCAGGGAGTCTGCTTCTCCCTCTGCCCCTCATCCTGCTCTTGTGCTCTCTCTCTCTTCTCTCAAATCAATCAATTAATCAATAATCCAGAGACACTCTTGATTAACAAGATCCTATCTTACTCAATTTCTTCAGGCATTGTAGTACCTCTCCACCATAGTTAAAAAGGATCTCATATGAGGGAATGACATTCTGCTATTATGTGAAAGTCTTCCAAGTTTCTTTACCCTCTAGCCCCAAGTCATATTGTCTCCAGCTCAGTTATAAATAATGACTGCTAGGGGTGCCTGGGTAGCTCAGTGGGTTAAGCACCTGGTTCTTGATTTCAGCTTGGGTTGTGATCTTGGAGTCGTGATATAGAACCCTGTGTTGGGCTCTGCACTCAGGTTGGAGTCTGCTTCTCTCTCTCTCTTTCTCAGATAGCCTCTGCCCCTCCCCCTGCTTGTGCTATCTCTCTAAAATAAATAAATAGATCTTTAAAAAAATAATGACTGCTAGACTGAGATTTTCCATACCATTCCTCTGGGTAAGAGTCACTACTTGATAATCTGCAGTCACTTTGCCTGATATAGGATATAGAATAACATTCTAGGAAGGGCTATCAAATAACATACACGTGTAGGCTATCTGTCCTAGAGTTCTTTTTTATTGAAATTTAAAAAAAATGACTCTATCAGCAAATGTCAATTAGCTGTGTGAACTGCAAGAGTTTTAACCTCCCCATAATCCTTTTCAAATTGTTAGTAAGCAAAAAACATTGCAAGGAGAGTTTCAAGAGTCTTTAAAATTTTAAGCATGATTTGTACTTGTTAGGTAGAATAAGGGCCTCTCTAGCTAGCAACAATAAGGTTTTTGAAAATCTTCATCTTTTCTAGGCCTTTAATTAATACTTCAAGTACAATATGTAAAAGATATAACATGAATAGAAGAACTTCTATGTAACACTATTTTCTAAAGAGTACACTTTATCATGAGAAGGGTTTTTTTCAGATTCTTACAGAATTAAAGGATTATGTTGTCTGTAATTTTTCCCATTAAATGACCTCATAGCATGGACCTTAGAAAGCACATTTTGAGGGTTTATTACATAAAATATTTTATTCTTGTCTTCTTTTTTAACTGTGAATATGACTAGTATTTAGAAGCTCATTTTTACAGATGAAGGATTTTCTAAGTCAGGAAAAGGTATACATTTTTTTCAAAAGAAAAAGAGAAAACTTTAAAAGAATTGACTTTAAAGTTTTTTAACTTTAAAAGGAGATCTCCCTTCAGTTTCTTTCTATTATCTATTAATTGTCACAATTTCATAGATTTACTAAAATATTGTAGATGGGTTGGTGAATGTTTCATTAGAAAGTAAATAGTAATTTTTAGGGAGACTGGGTGGCTCAGTTGGCTAAGCAACTGCCTTCTCCTCAGGTCATGATCTCAGGGTCCTGGGATTGAGTCCCACATCAGGCTCCCTGGTCTGTGGGGAGCCTGCTTCTCCCTCTGCTTCTCTCTCTCTGTCTCTCATGAACAAATAAATAAAATCTTAAAAAAAAAGTGAAAAGTTATGTAATTTTTGTTTCAGATACTTATTGCAGCTGAATTTGTGATAGCAAAGAATTGGAAATGTCCTAAACATTAATCAATATACAAATAGTTACAAATTAGGGAATATACTTATTATGGAATACTTGTTATTTGCCATGAAAAAGAATGAGATAGATTTATATATAATTAACATCCTGAAAACTTAAATAGTGCTTTCTGTGTACCAGAACAGTATTAAACACTTTATATATGTAAACTCTTCTAATTCTCATTACAGCTATATGTGATAAGTACTATCATTATACCTATTTTACAAATGAAGGACCCAAGGCAGTATATCATAGCAATACTACTGACTATTATGTAGCAATTAAAAATGAGTTAGGTGGACCTATTTGTATTGATTTGGAACAATATCTATAACATACACTTAATTGGAAAAGCCAAATGTGAGAATGGTACTGGTTAGCACAATTCCATGTTATATTTTTAAGAATATAAAGGTTTATATAAATTTATCTGTGTAAGCATATAATCATGTATAGAATAATATTCCATTAATAATTTGGATTTGAAAGACTTATGAAGAGAGTTCCAACTGATGTTTTAATACCTAATTTTGAAAGAAAGAAAGGAAGAAAGAAAGAAGAATGGTGAGCCAAAATAAGGGCTGGACAATGTGTTAAAATAGTTATTTTCATCTACCTAGTGATAGAGAGTAGGGTTCTTAATCCACTCAGAATTTGGAAACATTTAAAGCAAACTTACCTCCTTAGTTTATTTAAAGAAATCACTAAGTCTTTTCCAAACTTGGAGTTTATTAGGTGATCTGATATTTACTGCACTACGAATTGTTAACTACCACACCAACTTCCTGACCTTTCTCTACTTGTAGTACTAGCTTACAGGTTTGCTCTTTTTTTTTTTTTTCTGAAAACAACAAAAGATTTTAATTCTTTAATCAATTAGTCCCAAATCACTCTCTAACATTATTTTTAGTTAGCTTTTCTGATGTTTCTGTAAGAGATACCTACTAGACTACATGTATCAAATGGCTTGGGGCCATTTACTTGGCTTCAGTTCATTTTCTCTAGGTAGAACTAGACATTTTCTGAGTGCACTTGGGATTAAAATGTATATTCTTCTAGAAAAATGCTATAACTTATTCTCACTGTAAACTCTAGGACATGAGATATATCAGGAAAATGTTTATGAACTTTATACATACAAATAAATTAGTAAATATGTATTCTGCACTTACAGTTATGGCAGGCATGGGAACACAAAAATAAATAACATATTGTTCCAGCCCTCCAGGAGAATAGGGAGATGGGTGGTAAACAAATAACCTTTAAATCTAATTATAGTATTTTATATGCTATAGAAAACTGCAAATGAGTTCTGAGGAAGAAGAGAAAGAAAGGACAGGGGAGACTTTTCAGAGGAAATAGTGTTTCCGTTGGACTTTAAAACAAGGGTCTTCAAGGGCCGTCTGTGTGGGTCAGTTAGCTAAGCGTCTGACCCTTGATCTCAACCAAGGTCTTGATCTCAGGTTGGCCAGTAGAAGCCCTGACTTTGGCTCCACACTGGGCATGAAGCCTATTTAAAAAAAAACACAGGTCTTCAAACTTCTTTGGCTCACATACCTTCCAGAAAAATTTTTATTAATATGAACTGATTTACATAGTATAAAGTAACATCTAATAGAATTTCCAGATAATGCTAACATATACATTTAAAATTAAAAATCTTAAATCACTTTTATTAATGTATTCAGTCACATCTAAATAATATATTGATTTGGCATTTTCCATCTTTCTTTCAAAAAGTACAAGAATAAGAAGTTCTTTAGGAGTAGGAAATTTTACATGATTCTCATCTCACTTGGACTTCATCTCCCCCACAGATTTTTATCCTCATATATATTTATTCTTTTTAAAAAAGATTTTTTAAAATTTATTTACTTATTTATTTACTTGAGAGAGAACATGAACAGGGAGAGGCACAGAGGGAGAGAGAGAAGCAGACTCCCCACCGAGCAGGGAGCTGATGGAGACTCTATCCTAGGACCCTGGGATCATAATCTGAGTCAAAAGCAGATGTGCAATTGACTGAGCCACCCAGGTGCCCCATACATATTTATTCTTAATAGTCTTTTAGGGATCATCCGATTATATTGCCCTGCAACAAAAATATGTAAATAAATAAACAATTAAAATTGAAAATTTTCTAAGTATTAAACATTTCTTATTAGTGAAATATGAAATAAATGATTAATGATTAATAAATTGATAAATTATTAGTAATAAATTACTATAACAACACAATGTGTTATACATTTTAATTAATAATTTTTGAAAAGCAGAATTTCATAGAAATATCTCATTTAATGGCATAGGAAGGAATTTTAAAAGTAGCTTATGAATCTTTGGATGAATATTAATTTTTTCTATAATGGGCCAGATCCTATTTCCCCCTTTTTTAGTTTTATGGATGTGAATGATGAAAAAACTGGTTAACATAAGTAAGTAGCTGAAAGTAGGAGTTTTATTTAATAGCGCCTCTCAACTATTTTGAACTCTTTGGAAATTACATGCTAAAAGCTATATGTTGAAATCTGTACAGGGCTACTGTAAGAAAGTACTTAAAATAATACAATTTTTTTATCTTATAGTTTGGAGGCTGGAAATCAGAAATCAAGTTGTTGGTTGAGCCAAGCTCTCAGAGGACTCTAGAGGAGTTCTGCCTTTTCCAACTTTTGTGGTTTGCTGGTAACTCTTGCTATTCTTTGCCTTGTAGTTGCATCATCCCAGTCACATGTCCATCTTTTCCCTGAGTGTCTTCCAGTTCCATGGAAAGGCCTATTTCTGAAGAAAGGCACATGTATGGTATTGGTTGTTAGGATATCTGCATATCTTTATGAGGAAGGGACAAAATTCAACTCAAAACACCATCTGTTATCAAGTTATTTTAAGGACTTATCAGCTGACATCCTAAGTGGGTCTTCCCTCAGTTTTGTTGAAAAAAAAAAAAGAATTTTTAAAAAGCTATTACCCAGCCATAAGAATCATTAATTTATATTAAAATTTATACCAGTATTTCAAATCATCTTTTCATTGGGTACCATGCCTGTCTTTTGTTTTAGTATGAGAAAGTAGTGGCACCTGAGTGGCTTAGTCAGTTGAGTGTTGGACTTTTGATTTTGGCTCAGTTCATGATCTCAGGGTTGTGAGACTGAGCCCCACATTGGGTTCACGCTCTGTGTGGAGTCTGCTTAAGATTCTTTCTCTGGCCCTCCTCCCCCACACCCCCCCCCCACCGCCCCTAAAAAGTGGGAGAAGGTAGATGTGAAAGCGGCTTTACCCTAAGGAATTCCCAAGCAGGTCAATCTTAGGAAAGAGTACGACTGAATTTGAGGAACTGGAAATTGATTACTCAGAAACTGTTCTTGCTCCTGCACTATTTGGAAAGTGTTTGTGAATCCCAGAGGTATGTGTACCCAAATGTGATATTTCTGCCTTAAAGTTGAAATAGCTCACCAGACTGAGTGGAAGGCAAGTTTTTACTTGTTTGAGGCTATAGCACAAAGTCAGGGTCTATGAAAAGTGTGCAGAATGGTTGGGGAAGAGTAAGTCATCCAAGATGCCTGGAGTGTCAGCTGTTGGAGAGGAACCAGAGGGGAGATGAGGCTGAATTAGTGGACAGAATTGTGAAGTATTCATGGTCATTAAAAGAACTTTGGATTTTATATCCTTTAGGCAGCTTTGGAAGGCTCAGTTTTGTTTTGTTTTGTTTTTTTTTTTTAAGGGAGGGAGAGAGAGAGAAAGAGCACATGTGAGTGGGGCAGGAAGGGGTAGAGGAAGGGGAGGGAGAGAGAGAATCCTAAGCAGGCTCCTATGCCCAGCTTGAAGCCCCATGGGGTTCGATCTTATGACCCCTGAGATGATGACCAGCGTGGAAACCAGGAGTCTGACACTTAATGGACTGAGCCACCAGACACCCATCAGATCTTTCTTTACTACTTCTCTTTTGAACATTTAAAAGCTCTTCACACTTGTCTTTGGTTACTCTTTCCCTTGATCTATTATCTCCACCCTATTGATCTTCCAGTTCCTAGGATGAGTTTAATTTTTGTCTTTCCTGTTGTTTAGAACAATATTCCTTTGGTTATTCTAATGGATTCTCCTTTGGCAGATCTGTTTAAATGTTACTGCTTCAGAAATCTCTTCCATAATCATGAGTATACGTCTCCATTGTTATTTTCTATAAAGAAGTTCTGCTTAGGGGTATCTGGATGGCTCAGTGAGTTGAGCGTCTGCTTTTGGCTGGAGTCATGGTCCCAGGGTTCTGGGATCAAGCCTCTCATCAGGTTTCCTGCTCAGCAGAAGGCCTGCTTCTCCCTCCCCCTCTGCTACTCCCTCTGCTTGTACTCTCTTCACCCCCCTCTCTGTGTCAAATAGGTGAATAAAATCTTAAAAAAAAAAGAAGAGGAAGTTCTGTTTTTTTCCTTCCCAGCACTCAACTGTAATTTTGAGTTACAGTTTTAAATTAAAAAAATTGTTTTATTTATTTTGGTGATTCCATATTTTTTAGCTCTTTCCAGTCTAGGCTGTACATTCCAGGAGGGTAGGAATTACATCTATCTTATTCACCATTATATCCCCAGCATTTATCATAGTATCTGGCAAAACACAGACACTCAATATTTGTGGAATGAATGAACAAAGATCTTAAAAGTTTCATGGTCAGTGAGTAATAATGACTAATTTTTATTACCACCACTAAACATTAGTTGATAAAAGTTTATCAGTTGATAAAAGTTTTCCATCATATCAAGTTTCATAGCTCCAGTTTTGATTATAATTCTTTTTTCCTTATTACATTTAAAGATTTTATTTTTATTTTATTATTTGAGAGAGAAGAGAGAGAGAGAGTGAGAGTGTAAGCACGGGTCAGGGAAGGGGCAGAGGGACAAGCAGACTCTCCACTGAGTGGGGAGCCTGATGCTCTGCCTTGCTCCGCCTCAGGGCAGGGTACCGGGTATGGGGTCCCTCAATTCCAGGGCCCTGGGATCATGACATGAACCAAAGGCAGACACTCAATCAACTGAGCCACCCAGGTGCCCCTTCTTATTACATTGAAAAAAATGATGATTAAATCCAAAATTTGTTTCTTACCACCATAGATATAGTGTCTCAAAAGCATTTTCCATAAACCATTTTATATCACATCATATAGTAAATAAGTATGTGTAGTGTTTTTATCTTGCAACCTATTATGAATATTCAGCCTATACCAAATTCCACTTTTTTATGAGTAGATCCTTGAGCTAGATTTTGTATTTTACTAGTAGAAGGAAGCCAAAGTGCAATTCTCTTCCCAGCTATATTATATTAGAGCCATATTAGTCTCTATGCATCTCTTCTTCTCTCTCTCTCTGTTTTTTAAAGATTTTATTTATTTGAGAGAGGCAGTACATGAGCAGGGGGAGGGGAACAAGCAGGGGATGTGGGAGAAGAGGGAGAAGCAGACTTCCTGCTGAGCAGGGAGCCCACCTCTGGACCTTGATCCCAGGACCCTGAGATGATGACCCTGAGATTATGACCTGAGGTGAAGGAAGACGCTTAATGGACTGAGCTATCCAGCTAGACCCCTCTATGCATCTTTCTTAACGTCTTTTTACCTGTCTGACAAAAGCAAAATGAAGATGATGACCCTATTCTCAAAGACAATTTTATTCCTCTGATCCATTAGCTCTTTACAGAATCTCTTCTTCATGTCTATGCCACATAAAAAAAAAAATTACCAAGATACAGTTTCTGTGAGATATAAATGTTTTAAAACTTTCTGTGAAGAAATAAAGTGGAAAAATATTGATACATCAAAATGTAAACAATGTAAAACAACGAGATACCACTACACACCTATGAGAGGGGTGAAAACCCAAAGTGCTGACACCACCAAGTGCTGGTAAGGTTAGAGAACAAGAACTCTCAGTTCATTACTGGTGGAAGTGCAAAATTCCAATATGGAAGGTCTTTTGGCAGATTCTTATAAAATTAATCATACTCTTACTATAATATGCAGGAATCCCACTTCTTGGTATTTATACAAATGAATTGGAAACTGATGTCCACATAAAGACCTGAACATAGACTTTACAGCAGCTGTATTCATAATTGCCCAACCTTGGGAGCAACTAAGATGTGCTTCAGGTGATGAATGGATAAACTGTGGTACATCCAGACAATGGGATGTTATTCAGTGCTAAAAAGAAATGAGTTATCAAGCCAGAAAAAAAAATAGAGAAACATTAAATGCTTAATGCTAAGTGAAAGAAGCCAATTAGAAAAGACTATAGTAATGTGTGATTCCAACCATATGACATTCTGGAAAACACAAAACTATGGACACAATAAAAAGCGAGAGGCTGCCATGAGTTAGGGTGCAGGGAGGGATAAATAGGTGGAGCACAGGTGATTTTCAGGGCAGTGAAACTATTCTAAATGATACTATAATGGTAGATACATGTCATGATACATTTAGCAAAATATATAGAATGTACAACATCAAGAATGAACCCAATGTAGTCTATGGACTTTGAGTGAGTACCATACATCAATGTAGTTTCATTCAGTGTAACAAATGGACCACTCTGGTGTGGAATGTTGTGAGTGGTGGAGGCTATGCATCTGTGGGGACAAGAGGGATATGGGAATTCTTTGCACTTTCTGCTCGATTTTGCTGTGAATCTAAAGCTGCTTTAAAAAATAAGGTATGTTGAATAAAATGTTAACAATAGTTAGCCTTCTCCGGGTTGTGAGTTTGAGCCCCAGCTTAGGTGTAGAGATTACTTAAACAGTAAAAAGATTACTTAAAAATAAAATCCTAAAAACAATAACAACAAAAGAAGGTTTGGGGCGTCTGGCTGGCTGAGTCAGTAAAAATACTTATAATACTTTTATTATTAAAAAATAATAGTTGTTAATATGAGGAATCCATAATGGGCAAAAATTGAGCTTTAAATCATTATTTTCAGCTTATGATTTTATAAGAGCATAGAATTGAGTTTCTGGAAAGGACCTTCATAATCTTCTGATTTAATATTTATTATATATAAATATTATATAAATATAAATATCAGATATATTATATCTGATATAATATTTATAATACTTTTTAAAAATTTTTCTTCTATTTTCCAGCGAGTACCTCTACAAAGTTTAGAAGGCACTTGGGTCGGCAAGGCTTATTGGGAGATAAAATGAGGAACTTGATGGGTCCCCATACTCCAGTGTGAATGAGGTGTGAAGAGCAATTTTGTTAAGAATATAGGGATGAACATATTTTATTACTTAATAAAATAGCCATGGAAACTGAGATGAGAGGAAGAGAATGTTCATAATGAGCTGGACAAGTAAGAAAGTATTGGTTGGAAGTGTTGGGATTCCAGGGAATGGGAAGACTATAAAGAAAGAAAAGTGGATTTTCCTTCACTGGCATATTATGTACAATCCCCTCATTTGATTGAATAAGAAACTGAAGCTCAGAAATGTCTAGGGTCACAAAAATAAGGAATGGTGGAATCAGTATCCACGCCAACTCTGCATTCTTTTCTAAATCATCACATTGCTTTTCCAGAGACATTTGTTCATTGGCTGCATTACAGTTTTATAAAGTGTAAAGTATGTTGTTAGGAAGGAATAAGGAGCTCATATATTTAGGAAGAATGGCAGCTTAAACGTCTATTTTTAAAAATGAGTTTTTCAATTTATAGTTCATTCCAGATTACTCAGTTTCTGATATCATCTTGTGTTTTTACTTCTGTTTTAGAACTTGATTTTATACACGATTTGCTTTCTTTAGAATAGTGTTTTTCAAACCACAGCTTGTAAACCATGAAATCAATTTGGAGGGCTGAAACCACTGTTTATTTTTTTTTTAAAGGGAAGAAAACAGTATTCTATTCTAGTAGACTAGAATAGAAAATATTGAAGTCCATCTGAGGTAGTAAAGGAAATAATTCTATGTAACTTTATTTTTTTTAAAGATCTTTTATTCATTTATTTGAGATAGAGAGCATGAGAGGGGAGAAGATCAGAGGGAGAAGCAGATTTCCCATGGGGCCGGGAGCCTGATGCAGGACTCAAACCCGGGTCTCCAGGATCATGACCTGAGCCAAAGGCAGTTGCCCAACCAACTGAGCCACCCAGGCCCCTGAATTCTATGTAACTTTAGTTATCTAGTAATGAATATAGGTGGGCTTCTACTTGCTCTCCCCTGTATAACAGATATCCCAGTTGTTGTTATGGTCAAAAAGACTTATAAGTCACTGCTCCAGAATGAATTATTTTGTGTTGTGTCTTAAATTATCTAAGATGACTTATTTAAGAGAAGAATTAGGAGAGGACTATCCTGGCGAGGAAGCATGATGAGGTAATTAAGAGTATGGACTGTGGAGCCAAGAATACTATGGCTGTGAGTCTCTCTCGATCATTTTGTAGCTATGTGACCTTGAATAAGGTCCTCAACCTTTTTTTTTATTCTTCATTTTATTTATTTTTTTAAAGTAAGCTCTACGCCCAACATGGGACTTGAACTTACAACCCCAAAATCAAGAGTCGCACACTCTACGGACAGAGCCAACCGGGTGCCCTGACTCCCTAATCTTCTTTAACTTCACTTTTCTCATCTGTAAAAGTGGGACAGTAATATTAACTACTTCATAGAGTTTTTAAGAGGATAATGTTATTATTCACAACGAACACAGACAATTCCTAGCACTATAAATACTATACAAGCAATTTGTTAAGTAAAATTGTGTAATTGAGATATTTTATCAAGACTTCACCTTTTCTTCACAGTGGCAGAACAACATTATTAAGATTTTTGATTGCTATGTCAAATATCATTCAGTATAAGCAAATTATTAAAAGTCAAACATGCTAAAACTAACATTTTTATTTTTATTTAATATTATTTTTGTTTAATTATGTTAGAAGAACTCTACCCAGGCATACATTTTTATGTAGCAATTAGCCATGTTGAGTTTCTCTCAGTTTTTGTTCTTTTTCCCACAGAAAATTTTCCTCAGTGCTTCAATGATTAAACTATTGCTTTTCCCCCCTTTTCAATAGTGAAAGTTAAAAAGTTGGTCTATACTAGCTCTCCAATCCCTAAGCCCCCCCAAATTCTTTCTGAACTTCTAATATCCTACTATCCATACTGGGAACATAAGACGTACTATGAGATTATACTAAACTCCTTTCCAAGAAAAAAAAAAAGACCTTATTTGAAGTACATTTCCTTCCAAGGTTTGCAATGATTATAATGATTATCATAATCATGTTTTTTTGGATTATATACTAGCATAGTATTGATGATAGAGATATCAGTATGTTTCTCTTCCTCACAAGATATATTAAAGAATTAAAAAAATATTCCACTAAGTCAATTAACAATAATAAAAACAGCTAATGTTTTTGAGGTCCTAATAAGTGTGAGGTGCAAGTTTTACATGTGTATACCCATTGAATATCCTCTCCCGAAACTCTGTGAGAGTGAAATTATTACCTACATCTTGTACATGTTAAAACTTAGGTGTAGAAAGTTGTTTTTTTTTTTTTTTTTTTTAAGATTTATTTGAGAGAGAGAGAGAGAGAGCATGAGAGCAGCAGGAAGGAACAGAGGGAGGAGTAGACTCCCCACTGAGCAGGAAGCCTGAACTGGGACTCCATCCTAGGATCCTGCAATCATGACCTGAGCCAAAGGCAGACGCTTAATGGATTGAGCCACCTAGGTGTCCTAGGCTTAGAAAGTTAAAACATCCCTAAAATCACCCAGTTAGTTGTGGAAAAAGCCAGAATTCAAACTTTGGTATTCTGGCTCCTAAGCTGTGCTCCAAATAGCTATTATATTCCATCTCAATTACTGGTGAGCTCTTGGTTTCCATATATATACACACATATGTATATAGTATAATTATATTTATATGTACAGAGAGAGATAAATGATCATAATAAGTCTAGTTAATTTCATGGCCACACCGTTACACATTTGTTTTTCTGGTGATAAAAACTTTCAAGATACACTGTTTTAGCAACTTCTAACATTTTTAAAGATTTATTTATTTTAGAGAGAGAGCATGGGGGGGTGGAGGAGCAGAAAGGGAGGGGCCGAGGGGGGGCAGAGAAGGGAGAAGATGAGAAAGAGGCAGATAATCTTCAGCAGACATTGATCTGCACTGAAAATAGAGCCCAAGGTGGGGCTTGATCTCACCACCCTGAGAACATGACCCTGAGATAATGACCTGAGCCAAAACCAAGAGTCAGCAACTTAAGGACTGAGCCACCCAGGAGCCCCCAAGAACTTTTAACATTTTTAAATCACTTGCGCATAAGTTATTTGGTCCTTACAACAGTGCTGCATTACTTTATAAGTGACTATACTGAGGCTCGGAGAGAAGGTAACTTGCTCAAGGTTTTGAGTGACCAGACAAGTATTTGAAATGCAAGTCTTCTGCTCATGTCTTTATGTTGCCTTCCTGCAATGCTTAGTATGCTTTTGTGATTAGTACTGATTAACTATGGTTATTCACAGACACACATTTTTAGTAACAGCTTTATTGAGTTATAATTCCATACCATACAGTTCTCCCACTTAAAGTAAACAATTCAATGTTTTGATTGTATTCAGAGTTGTCCAACTATCACTACAGCCAATTTTAGATTTTATTTATTTATTTATTAGGAAAGAGAGAGAGTGAGAGAGAGCATGAGAAGGGAGAAGGTGAGAGTGAGAAGCGGACTCCCCATGGAGCTGGGATCCCGATGTGGGACTCGATCCCAGGACTCCGGGATCATGACCCGAGCCGAAGGCAGTCGCTCAACCAACTGCACCACCCAGGGGCCCCGCTCTACAGCCAATTTTAGACATTTTTATTTCTCCATTCTCTTCCCGCCTCCCTAGGTCTAGGCAAACAATAATCTACTTAGTGTGTCTATAATTTGCCTAGCCTGGACAATTCACATAATCATCAACAAATGGTCTTTTGTGATCAGTTTATTTCCCTTGAAATAATGCCTACAAGGTTCATCCATGTTATAGCATGGACCAGAACTACATTCCTTGTTATGGATGAATAATATTTCATTGTATAGATATACCACTTTTGGTTTATACATTAATCAATTAATGGACATTTGTGTTGTTTACACCTTTATGGAAATTATAAATAATGCTGGTATAAACATCCAAATATTTATTTTTAAAATTACTTTTGTATAAAATAAAGTGTAATTTTTACTTAAATGATGGCAAAAATGTGGCTTGTTTTTCACCCATTCTAAGCTCTCAACTAGATTTCTCCCTGGTATTAAACATTCTCAACCCAGTAAACATTCTCCTGGACAAAGAATTAAATGAAGGGATACAAAATATGAATAATATATCCTACTGTAATTATTATTCTTTTTAATTAATTATAAAATGGCAATAGTGCCAGGGAATTGATAACAGCATAAAAATCCCTCAAACTGAACATGTGGAAATCTGATTTAGCATTTAAGTCTATGACAGAGCTTATTGGGAAGTATATCTATTCAAGCCTTCGAACGATAAATTCAAGGTGCAGTACCTATTGCTGCGGTATATGGTAACAGAAAAGGGATGGTGTAAGTTTTCACAGAATTGTTACAATGTTGCCCTGCATTTGATAATAGAGGAGGTTTCTGTTGTGACGGTAATGATATCAAAATGTCAATGTAAGGGGCATCTGGGTGGCTCATTCAGTTAAGTGACTGCCTCTGGCTCAGGTCATTATCTCAGAGTCCTGGGATGTGAGGCTTCCTGCTCAGCAGGGAGTCGGCTTCTGCCTCTCCCTCTGGGCTCCCTCAGCTTGTGCTTTCTCTCTCAAATGAATACATAAAATCTTAAAAAATAAAGTGTAAAACAGTACTGGGTAATACAAAGTCTTACAAGGATATTTTATTGAAAACTGACAAAATTTTCAGTTAAGAAATAAAATATTTACCGGAAAATAAAAGTAATACCATTCTGAGAAAGCTCATTGAAATACATGTTGGGTATTCTTCAACCTAAACAAAGAGCAGTATACTTATTGCATTTAGCTCTAGGTGTTAGGATTATTTCATTTTTTAAGTCATAGTAAATGAACGAATCTCAATTTCTACTGGATTACATACATTCTGTAAATGGCATCTCAAAGGGTTCAATATGAGGTTTTACTGAGTTGATCAATTCATTAAAAACCTCATGCTCATCGTCATCGTGTAAAACTTGAAATTGTAACATCACACGTCTATTTATTAATAGGCAGTGGCGTTAGATAATCATGAAATTGAGAAGTCCCATTT
>CM052810.1:71396463-71528948 GCA_028533885.1 Nasua narica | reverse complement strand
GATAGTGGGGGTGGCTGGGAGCAGCGCAGCCTCGGGAGGAGGAGGCGGAGGCGGAGGCGACTGGGGAGGCGGAGATGGGTGAGGGCAGCCTCCGGAGCCTCCCACCGACCCGGGATTAATACCCCGCGGCGCGGCCGCCGTCGCCGCTGCCGCGTCGGGGCCTCGGGGGCTGCTCCGGGCTCCGCTCATGTCACAGGCGTCTTCGCGTGCGGCCCGAAGGGCTGCGAGAGTGAGGGCGAGGCCGGGAGGGCTGGGTGAGGCGGACGCCAGAGGCGGGGGTCGCTGGGGGGGCGGGGGCTGCCCGGGCCGGGGCGGTGGGAGGTCGCGGGGTATTTTTCCTTTCTTTCTTGCGGAGGGGGGGGCGGTGGTGGTGGTGGAAGAGTGGGGGGAGGGGCGCCTCAGTTCGTTCTCCCGCTCTCGGGGCTGAGCTCCCACCGTCTCCGCGGTAGCCCGAGGTCCCCAAGTTTTTCGGGTTGAGGGTGCTGCCTCTTCCCCCACCCGGTCTCCTCCGTCGCTCTTCTCTTCCCTGGGCTGCGCTGCGCGGCTCTTGCTCCTCACGTATTGTTTGGCTGGGTCTCTAATGGCGGACGGGGAGGCAGCGCTGCCGGTCGCCGACTGCAAGCGGCGGGGGGTGGGGGGGGCAAGTCTCGGGCCCAGGGCAACTGTTTGGGGCAAATACAGGAGATAGCACCCCGGCGGTGACGTGAGCCGCCCCTTACCTCTGAATTGGTGCGGAGAGTGACGGGGATGACGCTGGGTGGGCAAATATAGGAGGGAATACAATTCCCTTGCTGGCGTCGAGGCAACGTTTGCCCTCCCCCCCCTTCCCAGTAGCAGGCTTGGTGCCCTCCAGCCTCCTCCCTCCAGATTTTGCTTTACACGTGGGTTTTGGTCCCAGATATATATTTTGCGTGGTTTTCCTCTACTTTACGTAGGAGGGGATTCGTGGTTGAGGGCTGGGGAGTAATAATAGAAGGGCCAAACCTTCTTGACCTCTTACTGCCTTATCGGCTTCCTCCTGGTGGAAAGGGCTCGGTTTTCCCACCTGGTTGGATGTTCTTGATCCATTTTTCATTTTTCCTCTTACCCCAGGACCAGGAATCGCCTTCAACCCCATTTGGTGCATCTTTGGCAGAAAGTGAGGAAAACACCCCCCATTGTGAGTCCTTCGCCCCTAATTTGTTGTTCTTAGAGGACGTTGTCAGGTTGTAGGGGTTCAGCCATGGGACTTGTCTATCCCCGTTGTTTTGAGGGGGAGGAGCTTTCCCTTGGGTGGCAGCTGCCCCCGGGGTGAAGCCTGGGTAATGGCTGGTGAGGCAGCTGGGAGTGGGCGCTGCTGTTTCCACCGCTGCAGACATCTCTCCTGCTGCTGCAATACCAACCTCAGCAACCAGACGACGGGCTCCTGCAGCTGCTCACGTTACCCGGGAGGAGGGGTGGTGCAAAGGAGGGCATATTTCTGGTGCCCTCTAGAGTTCCAAAGTGGGAATTGAAGTTATTTCGTTTTAAATGCTGTGCATGCAACCATCTTTAACACTTTTTCTTCCTTTACGATGGATAATTGATTGTAGGTATTGGAAAAATAGAATCATTTTGACTTTTTGTTTATTTCTGATTTAAAAGACTCTTAGGGTTCGTAGTTGGTAGATATCTTTCATGACTTTGCTCAGGAAGGCATGAAATTCACTCTTCTCTTTATCCAACTAGATAACTAGATAACAAGTTACTAGATAACTAGTTACTATGCTGATTACACCACTCCACTGCTCCAGATAATCTCTTAGTCGTCCATCTTCTGTATTGATTAGTTTTCACTTGAGTCATTCTTGAATGTGTCACTTGAGTTATTTAATGCTTGTAATTTGTTGGTTTTAAGGAACAGTCTTATAATATGCTAGACAATAAAATAAACAAAACCAGTCAAAATTTCTGTCAATTGAGATTAGTTACAAAATATCAGTGAAGCTAGCACTCTGGATACAGTGTATTTCCTGAGCCCTGGACACATTGTATCTCATTGACAGTTGGTATTGTAACTTGTAGCTCTTTGTCAGAGGTGAGTCATAAATATAGTAGCTTATGCTTAAATAACAAGTCCCAAATGGATCAAAAGATAATTAAAGGATTATGAATATTTGCTGAATATTGATCTGAAAGATGATGTGAGGGTGGCAACTTCTATTTTAGTACACAACATTCTAGGCACAATGCAAGGCACTTTCACATATTATTTCTTTTAATTTTAGCAAGTAGCCTGCAGAGTAATAAAAGTGGCACATGTTGAGCCCTTATTGTATGCCAATACAACTTATTCTAAGTTTTAAAAAAATGTGTATTATGGAAACTTAAATTTATGAGTGAGGACAAGATGCTGAACCTTTGTATTTCTGTCATTTACATTCTATAGTTATTAACACATATCCAAACTGACTTTTAAATGAATTAAGTAATATCCTCACAAAAAGGTACTGTGTGGTGATATTGTGAGAGACCATTGATACACGTACTGTTTTTATTTCTAATTTGTATAGGCGGAAACAGAGGCATAGGGAAGTACCAGGTAGTAATAGTAGTATCAAACAAGCGGTTTGGTTCAAGTGCCTAAGTTCAGCAAGTAAGCTGTCCTGTTTTAAAGTACATAATATATTGGCTTTATACATTTGGAAATTGAAACAGTGAAAAAGCCAAGGTTAGGGGCTTCTGGGTGGCTCAGTGGGTTGAAGCCTCTGCCTTTGGCTCAGGTCATGATCTCAGAGTCCTGGGATCGAGCCCCACATCGGGCTCTCTGCTCGGTGGGGAGCCTGCTTCCCCCTCTCTCTCTGCCCGCCTCTGCCTACTTGTGATCTCTCTCTCTCTGTCGGATAAATAAATAAAATCTTTGAAAAAAAAAAAAAAGCCAAGGTTAGAATCCTCTCAGATTATGTTCTTTTCCTAGAGAACAGGTAAATAGATAGCAAATGTTTGAATCTTAACGAGTACCTTTTTAAAAAATAATTGAACTGCAGTTATCATTAGATTATTTTACTGCCTTATTTAAAAACTGTCTATTTGAGGGGTGTTGTGGCTCAGTTGGTTAAGCATCTGCCTTCCGCTCAGGTCATGACCTAGGGTCCTGCAATTGAGCCCCCACATTGGGTGGGAAGTCTGCTTCTTCCTCCTTCCGCCGCTGGTTCGTGTGTGCCTGCCCACACTCACTCTCTCACAAAAATAAATAAATCTTAAAAAAACTGTATCAGAAGTAATATATTCTTTTTCAGTATGTCTGTGTACAGAGTCTGTAACTGTTTCTTAAATACTGCAACTCAAATGAATATAACTTGTCTGATGAGTTTAAGGCTCTTTTCAGGGATTAAGTCATTGATGTAATGGATCAAAGATCAGATCTTCCACATAGATGGGCAATGCTTATTTTATCACTACGTATTTTCATAAAAAATTTAACTTTCTCAGATTTTTTTCTTCTTAATTGTTATGTTGATGGGGGAAGGTTGGTAATTGGTTATATTTAATAGACATTTGGAGATGAGGACATACAAAATGTATAACCAGGACTATTTGTAATGTCAACACATATACTAACAAAAGCCATGGTTCTCTCTGATAATACCGAAATGTCCTTGTTGTGCTTAACGATTTAGCTCAGAATTTAAAATTCCTTTGCTTAAAAAGACCAACTAATGGTGCTTTAACGTGCCTGACAGTAAGATGAAGATAACCTGATGATTTAATTGACCTTGACTAAATAAGTTCTTTATTATCCTTATTATTGGGCACTTAATGTGAGTTAGGTGGTTTTATGTGTACGTATGAAGTGTTTCAGCAGTTAAAAATACTTTTTTATATTTATGGCATCTTTCTTTAGTGCATCCTTAATAGTATGTATACCCCTTCTCCTGACTGTCATTTTATTATTATTATTATTTTTAAAGATTTTATTTATTTATTTACTTGACAGATGGAGACACAGAGAGGGAACACAAACAGGGGAGGTAGGGGAGGGAGAAGCAGGCTTCCCACCAAGCAAGGAATCTGATGTGGGGCTCAATCCCAGGACCCCGGGATCATGATCTCACCTTAATGACTGAGCCACCCAGGTGCCCCATGCCTGTTGTTTTAAAGATTTTTAAAAAATTTATTTTAGAGAGAGAGCATGTGTGTATGCATAAGTAGGGGTTGAGGCAGAGGGAGAGGGAGAGAATCTCAAGCAGGGCAGAACTCCACTAGGGGCTTGATTTCTCGTCCCTGAGATCATAACTTGAGCCAAAACCCGAGTTCCACAGTTAACAGACTGAGCCATCCAGGTACTCCCCGCCTGTCCTCTTATTAAACACTTATTAAAGGTCTTTTTAAGCAAAGGTACAGGGTGGTCTGTAGTTTTCAATGTTATATAATCTCATGGAGCAGACTTTTTGTACCTCATGTGGTGAGACAACCCTGAATCACTCAGATACCACACCGATGCTGACATTTGAATGTTTCAGACTTTTGCATGGATATAGAGCTTGACGTATTGTCTTTGTACAACAGTGGTTTTTTTTTTTTTTTTTTTTTTTTTATAAAAAGAGGGAGAGAGAGAATCTTTTTTTTTTTTTTTTTTTTTTTGAGAGAGAGAATCTTAAGGAGGTTCCACTCTCAGTGCAGAGCCTGATTGCAGGGCTGGATCTCACAACCCCAAGTTCCAGCTGAAATCAAGTGTCGGACATTTAACCGACTGAGCCACCGAGGCACCCTAACAGTGTTCTCTTCTTAAAGATTATTTTGCCTTTGTTTGAGGTTCAAAAGTGCATAAACAATGCATTTGAGATGAAGTGAGTCTTAATCAGATGCTGTAATATTATCGTGATGGAAAGAATATGTATGAAATATTGGGAGC
The DNA here is from genome assembly GCA_028533885.1 of Nasua narica. Lineage (NCBI taxonomy): Eukaryota > Metazoa > Chordata > Mammalia > Carnivora > Procyonidae > Nasua > Nasua narica. Next base: position 71,524,075 of record CM052810.1, on the reverse strand, counting down.
TCTATGTTGTGAAAAGGTGTGGTATAATATAAATTTTATATTTTTTTCTTCTAGGCATTAATATCTGTCTCTGCCCTATTGACAATATTAATGTATATATTACTATATTGAATAACATTTATTTTAAGAAGACTGACATATTCAATTTGTGTGTATATTGTTTGATGAACCTAAATGCAAGTGTTTTCTCCCACTGGATTCTCAAATAGTATTTGTGTAGGGCATTTTAAGTTAACTTTGACTCCAAACATTTTCCATTTTTTAATTTCAGTTGGTTAATTTTCTTCTATTCCTGTCAGAGATTGGAATTGGAATTTTCGTCTTGAACAGGACTTTGAACTATTCAAATCTAAAAGTTCTTATGCACAAGTCTAATATGTAAGACCAGCAAGGTTGTCAGAAAAACCAATGTTGCATAAGTCCATAATTTTTAACTTAGGGATTCTGGGTAACAGTTTATTTTATTTTTTATTTTGGTTGTATACCAGCAGGAAAATTCTGTTTTACATCGCTGAAGTTGCAAATTTTTTTTTATCTGCAACCTGTTTTTTAAACAAGTCACTTTGGAATCTTAGGTTTCTATTATTAAAATAGAAACGGGAAGGGAATTATAAGGGCCAGCACCAAACACAAATTTCATAACAAGATAAATTGGTCATCTTATATGTGTTAAAATTTTGGATTGTGAGCATATCTGTTGTTTTATTGTGTATTTTAAAATCTATTAATTTTTTGCATCAAGTGTTATGTAACACTTTGGAACTGCAGAAAAAATTTTTGTAAACCAATGGGAAAATCTATTGAGTTTAAAAAGGATGTTTTAGGAGGTTTACAAAAATCACTTGGTCACATGACTTGTTTGGGATTTGTTCTTAGTTCTATTTTATTTTTAACTTAATAGCAGTACATTAAAAGTTAGAAGTAATAAAATTTAAGAGAAATTCATGGTCCTTAAATTGAAAGAAGTATATAACTGTTGGTTTTATTTTTATTGATTTGATTACTGTCCTGTAAGTATTTATACTTACTATTATGAGAAATGATTTTGGATATTAGGGTAAGTAGGTAATAATAAGAAAAAAGATTTGAATGTTTATTTCCTTATTACATGTTATCTAATTTTTGTTTATCTTTGAAGAGTTACATTACTGTTTTAACCATGCTTTTTAATATCAATAGACTGTCAAGAATCTGGTTTCTCCTACTTCTCCACTACTTCTCCAGAATGTACTAGATTTTTTTCCTCTGGTGTTCCTAGTGAATTTGAAGGTCAAATTTGTTATGTGAATTTCAAATTTAAAGGTTAAAAAAAAATACACGTAAACTAATACAATGTTATATGCCAACTACATCTTCATTTAAAAAAGTTTTAAAATATTTTATTCTTAAATTATTAAATATTTTAATATGGTTCTCATGTTTAAAATTAATATTAAATTGTAATTTAAGAGTAATTGTAATTTACTAGGGGTAGAATTAATTGTTGCAACCTCATTAAAAAAATTGGGAAGGATGTTACAATTCATAGAGTAAACTTATTTCTAACTGTACACTTAGGTGGAATAAGAAAAATACTTAAATGGCGATTTTAAGTAAAATCGTGATGTTTAGTTACAGATTTCAGACAGAAGAAAGTTCTTTAGATTATCCATTTATTTGACAGAGATCACAAGTAAGTAGAGAGGCAGGCAGAGAGGAGGAAGCAGGCTCCCTGCTGAGCAGAGAGCCCAGTGCGGGGCTCTGTCCCAGGACCCTGAGATCATGACTTGAGCCGAAGGCAGGGGCCTAACCCACTGAGCCACCCAGGTGCCCGGGCATGATAACTTTTTATTAGGGTCTAAGAGTAAGCCTTGTCACTAATTATGTAGATTGAAAATGGAGGTAATAAAAAAAAAGTCATGACTAAAGACACAAGGCAGAGATTTTTATTGTTTCATCTTTTGAGGACATTATTTTCACTTTTTATAATGGGTCAACTGAAACTCAAGGGTGAAATGATTGTTCTGTGGACCACAGGAAGGGAGGGAGAGAAAGAGCTAGAATTCAGTTGTGGGAAAATGATGGGGGATAGCAGCAAAAAAACCAAAGAAGAATCCACAGAAGTTATTTGTTACCTCCTTTTGTTAGAGAAAAATATTCATTCAGTAATTATTCAGGCATTATGTTAACTACAGAGGATATAGTGATAGACAATGAAAACATAGGTCTTTGCCCTCATGGAACACATAGTCTAATGGGGGATATAGATTATAAGTAAACAAAATTACAGACTGGATAACTAAAGCTGAGGAAATGTGTGGGATGACATAAGTATAATAAGGGAGAACTTACTTAGACCAGAGATGGGTTAATGAAGTGTTTGATAGGGAAGGCGCTTGAGACAGTGACATTTGTTTTTATTTTTTTAAGTTTATATGTAAATTCTGGTTAACATACAGTGCAATATTAGTTTCAGGTGTATAATACAGTGATTCAACACTTCTCCATATCACCCAGTGCTCATCACAACAAGTACACCCCTTAATCCCCATTCCCTATTTCATTTTTTTTTTTGAATTTTGTTTTTTTTTAGATTTTACTTATTTATTTGACAGAGAAAGATCACAAGTAGGCAGAGAGGCAGGCCGAGAGAGGGGGAAGCAGGCTCCCCCCTGAGCAGAGAGCCCCATGCGGGGCTTGATCCCAGGACCCTGAGATCATGACCTGAGCCGAAGGCAGAGGCATTAACCCACTGAGCCACCCAGGCGCTCCACCTATTTCATTTTTTAAAAGATTTAATTTTTATTTATTTGACAGAGCACAAGGAGGGGGAGTGAGAGGGGGATGCAGGGCTTGATCCCAGGACCCTGGGATATGACCTGAATTGAAGCAGACACTTAACTGACTGAGCCACCCAGGCCCCTCACCCCCCCATTACCTATTTAACCCATCCACCTCCCTTCTGGTAACCATCAGTTTGTTCTCAATAGTCTGTTTTTTGGTTTGCCTCTCTCTTTATTTTTTCCCTTTGTTGGTTTGTTTTGTTTCTTAAATTCCACATATGAGTGAAATCATATGGTATTTGTCATTCTTTGACTTACTTCACTTAGTATAATACTCTAGCTCCATCCATGTCATTGCACATGGCAAGATTTCATTCTTTTTTATGACTGTAATACTCTATGGGTATGTGTGTTTGTGTGTATGTGCATGTGTAACACATATACACACTATATCTTTCTCCGTTCATCAGTCAGTGGATACTTGGCTGTTTTCATAATTTGGCTATTGTAGATAATGTTGCTATAAACATCAGGGTGCTTTTGAATTAGTATTTTTGTATTCTTTGAGTAAATACCTAGTAGCGTGTTTGCTGGATCATAGAGTAGTTCAATTTTTTTTTTTCTTTAAAGAAAAAAAGAATATTATATTAGAGAGGGTGCACATGACCATGGAGAGGAGCAGAGGGAGAGGGAGATAATCTTTGGGAAGACTCTGCTGAGTGAGGAGCTTGACATGAGGTGTGATCCCAGATCCTTGACATCATGATCTGAGCCTAAACCACGAGTCAGACGCTTAACCAACCACCCAGGAGCCCCAGGGTAGTTCCATTTTTAACTTTTTGAGGAAACTCCATACTGCTTTCCAGAGTCGCTGCACCACTTTGCATTCCCACCAACACTGCAAGAAGGTTCCTTTTTCCACATCCTCACTAATACCTGTTGTTTCATGTGTTATTGATAGCCATTCTGTCAGGTGTAAAGTGATATAGTTATTATTTGCATTTCTCTGATAAGTGATGTTGAGCATCTTTACATGTGTTTTTTGGTCATATGTTTTTCTTTAAATGTCTGTTCATGTGTTCTGACCATTTTTAAATTGGTTTATTCCCTTTCTTGGGTGTTGAGTTTTATAAGTTCTTTATATATTTTGGATACTAAACTGTTATCAGATATGTCATTTGCAAATATCTTCTCCCATTCCAAAGGTTGCCTTTTAGTGTTGTTGGTTGTTTCCTTTGCTGTGCAGAAACTTTCCTGATGTAGTCCCAGCATTTAATTTTATTTAATTTATTAGTATTTTTTAAGTAAGCCCTACACCCAGTGAGGGGCTTGAACTGATAACCCCAATATCAAGAGTTGTATCTACCAACTGAGTCAGCCAGGTGCCCCTCAATAGTTTATTTTTGATTTCATTTCCCTTGCCTTGGAAGATGAGGGAGTGATGTTTATACTGAGAATGGAAAAGAAGTTTGAAGAGATTGTTTCAGAGAGAGGAAGATTGTGTGCATAGGACCTCTTGGGACAAGAAGGGTCTTGGACCCTGCCACAAACTAAAAGAAGGCTTAGTTTAGCAGAAGCCTAATGAGCAAGGCAGGGAAGAATAGTGCTGAAATTAAGCTTAGCATGTAGGCAGGGATCAAATCTGGCAGGAATCTTAACAGGTGAGGGGGGGAAAATCTTAGGTTTTTTCCTAAGTATGTTGGAAAGTCACATAAGAATTGTGTTCTGGGGAATGTGGTAGGTAATGTCAGTCATCCTGCAGAAAAATGATGGTGAATTTTTAGGACTAGAGGTATATCAGAAGAGACAGATCAAAGTGGACAATTTCAATATTTATTTTGGAAGTAGGATAGGACTTGGGGATGACATGGTTGTAAGTGAAGAAAGAAGAAATTAAAAATGACCAGCAGGTTTCTGGTATGAGTAGCTAGACACATAACTTCCCTAAATGGCAGACTGGGGAATGTGTGGAAATAAGAGTGAAAGAGCAAGTTAAAAGTACTAGATATAGGAAGTAGGCAGTTTCGGACTTTGAAACATTTTGATTGAAATAAATTAAGGAGATTAGGGTATTGGTAATATTTAAAATCAAGGGAATGGATGAAATCCACAATGAAAGTTAAAATTAAAAAAAAAAAAAGAAAGTTAAAATTACTTGGAAATACCTTCCGGTTAAATTGTGGTCCTATGGGAAGGAAATTATTCTATGTGGCTAGAAATTCTATGCCCTAGAGATAACCTGAATGAGTTAATTGATTTATTAGATTTTTAAGGGATTTTCGTCTAGACTCTCATAACCCTTGAGTGGGTTTTTAGTATATTAATGAAATGATTTTTATCGGTTTCTAAAACCAGAGTAGCATTATTTTAGGTATCTGATGACAATGTGTTAAAAAGAAACTTTTGTGGTGAGACTGTAAGCATCATGAGGTCATTATCTGTCTGTTAAGTAAGTCATCAGTCATTGGTCTCCTGGCCCCTTTCCTTACTTCCCCAGTGATTAGTAGTGGTATTATCAATTTAGTGTTGATTACTTCAAATTTTTTTCTATGTACAAACATGTATCCATAAGAACTATGTAGTAATTTCATGTGTGCATTTTAAAATCATGTGTACTATACTTAACTTTCTCCAGCTTGCGTTTTTCACTTAGTGGTATGCCTTAGATATCCTTTGAGTTAGTACATCAAGAGTTGTCTTTTTTTACTGTTGTGTGATATTTCATGTGATAGATTTAATGTAGTTTAGACATTCTGTTGATGGATATTTATTCTTTTTGCAATGTTTTATTATAATGCTACACAGAATATGTGTGTAGTAGTTTCTCTGGGTTTATGCATGTTTTTTGCTGGGGGGATATTCTGAGAATAGGTGTAGGAATAGGAATTGCTGAGTCAGAGTATGTGCATATATGTTCTAATAGATAGCTGTCAAATTATGTTCCACTGGACTACTATATTGACTGCATTTCCACTAGTTTCTCCACATTATTGTGAACACTGCATATTATCAAGTAATTAAATTTTTGTCTATTTATTTATATTTTTTAAAAAAGAATGTATTTATTTTAGACAGTTCATTTGGGGTAGGGTGGCAGAGGGGGCAGGAAAGAATCTGAAGCAGATTTCTGGGCTGAGCACAGAGCCCAGCCCAGGGTTCCACAACCTGGGATCTCACAACCCTGAGATCATGACCTGAGCTGAATGCCTAACTGACTGAGTCACCCAGGTGCCCCAAATTTTTGTCAGTTCATGATCTTTCTAAAGTATGGACATCAATTCTTTGTTATATTTGTTATAAATACATATGTATAGTACATATAGTATATTTTTTCATTTTGTACTTTCTACACCTTATTGTGTTTCTTTGCTATATAAACATTTGTAATGGGAAAAATACTTTTCACTATTGCAAGAGATAGGAATAACTATGATGGATATGCAAGGCTTTTATGAGGGAAGTTATAAAATAATATATAATAAGAAAAGTAGAATGGAAAGGTATGCATATGTTTGAATGGGAAGGATTCAATAATGTCAAAATGTTAATTTTTTTGTTTCCAAATCTCTAAATTCAATAAAACCCTAGTCAGATCCAAGTGTGTATAGATATGGTACAAAATTGAAAAGGTAAAAGGATAAACCGTTAGAAGGAAGATGTTCTTCTGTCCCTGACCCATCTACACAGTGCTCTTCCATATAGGCAAACCGGTATTGTCATTTTCTTAGAATTTTTTTTTGAAGATTTTATTTATTTCTTTATTTGACAGAGAGAGAGAGAGAGATTAAGTAGGCAGAGAGGCAGGCAGAGGGAGAGGGGGAAGCAGGCTCCCCACTGAGCAGAGAGCCCGATGATGCGGGGCTTGATCTCAGGACTCTGAGATCGTGACCTGAGCCGAAGGCAGAGGCCTCAATCCACTGAGCCACCCAGGAGCCCTTCTTAGAAAAATTTTTTTAAAGATTTTATTTATTTACTTAGAGAAAGAGAGAGAGAGAGAGAGAGAGCATAGGCAGGGAGTGTGGCTCAGTCCCAGGACCCTGGGATCATGACCTGAGCCAAAGGTAGCTTAACTGAATGAGCCACACAGGCACCCCATTTTTTAAAAATGTATCTAGAGATAATCTATGCATGCATGTGTGTGTGTGTATGTATGTGCTTCTCTCTGTGCGTATGGTGTTTGTGTTTCTCCATTGTTCTCTACCTTGTTTGTACTTAATTTATATGAGAGGTTGTTCTGCATTAGTATGTAAGTACATTTAGAGCTGCCTTGTTTCCAGGACTGCAACATATTTCATTGTGTTGTCCTCATCATCATTCAGTTTATTGAGAGAAATTGGGGGATTTCAATCACTTTACTTTTCAATAAATATCTTTCTATGTTTTGTTCTTTAAAACATCAGATAATATGTCTATAGGAAGGATGCCTAGAAGTGAAATTGCTTGGTTAAAGAAATATTTTTTTGAGTTGTCCTCTGCATAGAAGTACCAATTTACACTGCTTTATAGTATGAAACTCTTCCTGTATTATTAATTCTTTTCTTCTTAGTTTTTAATTTAAATTCTAGTTGGTTAACATACAGTGTAATGTTCATTTCAGGTGTACAATATAGTGACTCAACACTACCATATAACACCTGGTGCTTATCACAAGTGTACTCCTTAATTCACATCACCTATTTAACCCATTCCTCCACACCCCTCCCCTCTGGTAGCCATCAATTTGTTCTCTGTAGGTAAGAGTCTGTTTCTTGGTTTGTTTCTCTCTATTTTTTCCCTTTGTTCATTTTCTTTGTTTCTTAAATTCCACATATGAGTGAAATTATGTGGTATTTGTCTTTCTCCAACTGACTGACTCGCTTAGCATAATATATTCTATCTTCATCCACACTGTTGCAAATGGCACGATTTCATTCCTTTTTATGGCTGATATTCCAGTGTGTGTGTGTGTGTGTGTGTGTGTGTGTGTGTGTGTGTGTCTGTGTTTTTGTGTGTGTGCTCACATGTGGGTATGCATACATATATATAGCACATCTTTATCCATTCATCAGTTGATGGACACTTGGGCTATTTCCATAATTTGGCTATTGTAGATAATGTTGCTATGTAAACATTGGGGTGCACATATGCCTTTGAGTTAGTATTTTTGTATTTGGGTAAATACCTAGTGTGATTATTGGATTGTAGGGTAGTTCTATTTTTAACTTTTTTGAGGAACCTTTTGATCTTTGTCAGTATAAGCAAAAACTGGTGTTTCTTTAGAATTTAAATTTACATTTCTTCTAAATATTTCATACATTTCTTCTAAATATTTCATATGTCCAAGAGCCATTTGTATTTCTTTTCTAGTGAACTATGGTTTTTGTTTTTTTTTTCCCTTTATTCTCTTTGGTGGTTTATCTTATTGACTATAGGACCTCTTTGTCTTGATTTTTTTTTCCCTCAGATGTGTGTTGCAAATATTTTCTTGGTAATTCATCACTGTGTTTATTTGTGGTATTTTTTCCCCCATATAAATGTCTGGTAAAGTACACTAAGTAAAAATTTTCCAATTTTCTTATTTTTTTTTAATATTTTATTTTTTTTATTTTTTATTTTTTTTTAAGATTTTATTTATTTATTAGAGAGAGAGAGAGACTGAGAATGAGAGGGGAGAAGGTCAGAGGGAGAAGCAGACTTACCGCAGAGCCGGGAGTCCGATATGGGACTCAGTCCCGGGACTCCGGGATCATGACCCGAGCCGAAGGCAGTTGCCCAACCAACTGAGCCACCCAGGCGCCCCTTAAGATTTTATTTTTATTTATTTGAGAGAATGATAGTGACAGAGATGGTGAGAGAGAGCACAAGCAGGGAGGAGAAGGAGAAGCAGGCTCCCATGGAGCAGGGAGCCCGACACAGGGCCCGATCCTAGGACCCCATCCCAGGACCCCAGGATCATAACCCAAGCTGAAGGCAGATGCTCAACTGACTGCGCCACCCAGGCACCCCAATTTTTTTCTATTTTATGTGTACAGTTCATTGGCATTAAGTATTTTCACAAATGTTTTTCAGAAATCACCATTATCCACTTCTAGAACTTTTTCATCATCCAAAGAGAATCTCTGTACTTACTAAACAATAGTGTCCAGTACCCATTTCCTCCAGCTCCTCGTGACTTCTGTTCTACCTTTTGTCTCTTTTAGTTTGCCTATTCTAGGTACCTCAAATAAGTAGAACCAGAAAATTTTTGCCCATTTATGTCTGAACTAGTTTACTTATAATGTTTTCAAGGTTTTAAGGTTTTCTGTGTTGTAGCATTTGTCAGGCTTTTTTTTTTTTTTAGGGCTGAATAATAATCTCTTGTATTTATATCTTGCTTGTCTCATTCATTTGTTGATAGACTTTTGGGGTGGGCCATTTCTACCTTTTGACCATTGTGAATAATGCTGGTGTGAACGTTGGTTCACAGGAATTCATATGAGCCCCATCTTTCATTTTTTTTTTTTTTTTTAGGTACCTGCCAGGAAGTGGAATAGACTGATCATGTGTTAAATTTATGTATAACTTTTTGAGGAACCCTCAGACTGTTTTCCATAGTGGCTGTACCCCATTTCACATGACTGATTCTGAGCAGCAATGCAGAAGTGTTCAAATTTTTTCTTTCAGAGTGTTCTGATTTTTGTACATTTTCACCTTGTTATTTTTCTTTTTTAAAGATTTATTTGACAGAGAGAGAGCATAAGCAGTGGGGGAGCCTGATGCGGAGCTCAATCCCAGGACCCTGGGATCATGACCTGAACTGAAGACAGACACTTAACTGACTGAGCCACCCATGTGCCTACCTTGTTATTCTTTACAAAAAAAAAAATTCATCCTAATTGCTGTGAAGTGGCTATCATTGTGGTTTTTTTCCTTTTTAAAATTTTTTTAATTGTAAAAAACACATATCATGAAATTTAGTATCATAACCATTTTTAAGTGTATAGCTCAGTAGTGTTAAGTATATTCACGTTGTTGTGCAATAAATCCGCCAAACTTTTTCATCTTGAAAAACTGAAACTCTGTGCCCATTAAATATTCCCCATCTACTACTCTCCTCAGCCCCTGGTCATCACCCACCTACTTTGGGTTTGTGTGAATAGACTTTAGATACTTCTTGTAAGTGTGATCATACAGTATTTGTCTCTTTTCACTTAGTATAATGTCCTCAAGATTCATCCATGTTGTAGCATGTAATAGGTTTTCCTTTTTAAGGCTGAATAATATTCCATTGTATGTATATATCACATTTTATTTATATAATCGTCTGTCCATGGATTTTTGGTTGCCACTTCTTGGCTATTTTTGAATAATGCTGCTAGGAAAGTAAATGCGCAATATCTCTTAGAGATCCTGCTTTCATTTCTTTTAGATATGTATCCAGAAATGTGATTGCTGTATCATATGGTTTGTTTGTTTTGATAGTAGCCATCCTTATGGATGTGAGGTGATATCTTTTGGTTTTGATTTGCATTTCCCTAACTAATACTGTTGAGCATCTTTTCATGTGTTTATCGATTGTATATTTTTTGGGGGGGGGTGGGGAATGTATCTACTTAATTCTTTTGCCCATTTTTAAAATTATTTTTGTTGAGTTGTATGAATTCTTAATATTTTCTGGATATAAATCCCTTATCAGATATGTGATTTGCAAGTATTTTCTCCCAGTCTTTGAGTTGTGTTTTTATTCTCTAGATAGTGTTTTTTGCACAAAAATTCTAAATTTTTTTTCAGCTTCACTAGTGAATTTGATATTTGAAAACATTTGAGTTTTCCTTTTATAATTAGTGTCCTTTTTTTTTTTTAAAGATTTTTATTTATTTATTAGAGAGAGAGAGACTGAGAATGAGAGGGGAGAAGGTCAGAGGGAGAAGCAGACTTCCCACCGAACCGGGAGTCCGATATGGGACTCAATCCCGGGACTCCGGGATCATGACCTGAGCTAAAGGTAGTCGTTCAACCAACTGAGCCACCCAGGCGCCCGAGTGTCCTTTTGTTTTTGCTTGAGAACTCTCTTTGAAGTTTCTTTAAGGTCAGGCTAGTTATGATGAACTCTATCTATCAGCTTTTGTTTATTTGGAAAATTCTTAAAAAAAATTTTTTTTTAAAGATTTTATTTATTTGAGGAGGGTGAATGAGAGAGCAAGCATGAGCAGGGAGAGAAGCAGAGGGTGAGGGAGAAGCAGATTCCCTGCTGAGCAGGGAGACTGATGTGGGGCTTTGTCTTGGGACTACGGGATCATAACCTGAGCCAAAGGCAGACACTTGACCAAGTGAGCCACCCAGGTGCCCCTGTTTGGAAAATTCTTTATCTCCTTCAATCTTGATGGAAAACTTTGCTGGGTAGGGTAATTTTGAATGTCAGTATTTTTCTTTCAGCATAAAAGTTTTTAATTTTGATGAAGTCCAGTTTATCTAGATTTTCTCTTATTGCCTGTGTTTTTAATGTCTTGTATCCAGGAAATTATTGACAAATCCAAAGTCATAAAGCTTTCCCTCTGTTAAGAGTTCTATAGTTTTAGTTCTCTAAATATAGGCATTTGACCCATTTTGAGTTAGCTTTTATATGTGGTATAAGGTAAGGGTTTTATTGTATTTTGTCTATTTTGTCTCTGTGTGTATGTGTGTGGTTTTTTTTTTTTTTTAATAACTGTCCTTTATCATTGAATGGTCTTGGCATCCTTGTCAAATCATTAGACCAAATATCTGGAGATTTCTTTCTGGGCTATCTATTCTATGCCATTGGTCTATGTATTTGTCTTTATGTCAGTACCAAGCTGTTTTAGTGTACTGTAGCTTTATAATAAGTTTTGAAATCAGGTAGTATGAGACTCCTCTAGTTTTGTTCTTTCTCAAGATTCTCGTCCCTTGAGATCCATGTGGATCAAAGGTAGGGACTGCATTAAATCTGTAGATTGCTTCAGGTGTAGTAGTGTCATCTTAATCTTCCAATCCATGAACATAAGACATCTTTCCACTTATTTGTGTCTTTATTTTTCTTTTAGCAATGATTTGTAGGGTTTTTTTTGTTGTTTTTTGTGTTTTTTTTTTTTTTTAATTTGACAGAGAGAGAGAGAGAGAGAGAGAGAGAGAGAGGGAGACAGCGAGATATTATTCTCTTATCTTCCTGATGGGTTGTATCTTTTATCAGTATATAGCAGCTTCCTTTGTCTCATAACCTTTTTTGACTTAATGTTTATTTTGTCTGAAATTAGAATATCTACTCACTTCTCTGGTTACTATTTGCGTAGAGTGTCTTCTATTTATCTACTTTCAGTCTCTTTGTCTTTGTATCTAAAAATGAGTCTCTTCTACACAGCGTATACATAGATCCTGTGTTATTTTAATCTAATCTGCCAATATTTGTCTTGAATATAATTTAACCTACTTACATTTAAAATAATTATGAATAAAGAAAGATTCACCTCTGCCATTTGCTATTTGTTTTCTGTATGTCTTATATGTCCTTCCCCCCACCATTCTTCTTTTGTGTTTGATTAACTTTATTCTAGTGTACCCTTTTGATTCCCTTTACTGTGTAGTTTAAAATGTTTTTTCAGTGGTTACCTTGAAGATTAAAATCATTTTAAATTTTGGAAATAATACCAACTTAGTTTCAGCAGTATGCACTCTACTGTTATATATTTCTGTCCTCCCCTTATTTTTCTCAGATTATATCTTTATATGTGTATTTATTAACATATACTGGTAATTGTTGCTTTATCTATTTGTCCTGTAAGTCATAGGGAAAAATTATAAACTAAAAGTACAGTAATACTGGCTTTCTATTGATTTATATAGGTAATTTCACTTATTCTTCATTTCTTATGGGTTCAATTTACTCTGTAATGTGTTTTTTTTAATTGCCTGACGGATAGCATTTCATGCAGGTATGAACTCCCTCTCCTTTTGTCGCTCTAGAAATGTCTTAGTTTCTCCTTAATTTTGGAGGAATTTTTTGCTGGATATAGAATTCTTAATTGACATTTTTTGTTGTTGATCACTTTAAATGTCCCACTAACTTCTGGCTTCCATTGTTTCTAATGAGAAATAAACTGATAATCTAAATGTTATTTTGAGCATTCATCATACATGATGACTTCTCTCTTAAAATTCTCTGTCTCACATAATGAGATAGATCTCTATTTCACATAATGTTGGCCATTATGTGTCTTGTGGATATCTTTGAGTTTATCTGGCTTGGAGTTTGTTAAGCTTGTTGGATGTGTATTGTATTTAGGAAGTTTTCGGTCATTATTTCTTTAAATCATTTTTCCTGTCCCTTTTGTTCTCTTTATGATATATATGTTAGTATGCTTGGTTATGTTTTGTAGATCCCTTTGGCTGTCCATTTTTTCTTCCCTTTTTTTCATATTCCTCAGATTGGGTAATTTCAGTTACTGTGTCTTCCAGATGATTGATTCTTCTACCTGTCCAAATCTGCTGTTGATCCTCTCTAATGAATTTTTCATTTGTCATTGTATTTTTCATCTCTAGACTTCTTGTTTACTTTTCTATAATTTGTGTCTGTTGGTGTTTTCATTTTGATTATGCCTTGTTTTCTGATTCCCTTTAATTCTGTCAGTGCTTTCCTTTAGCCCACTGAGCATATTTAAGATAGTTGATTTAATGTCTTGACTAGTTATTTCAAAATTTGGGATTTCTCAGGAATGGTTTCAGTCAAATTCTTTTATTTCTTTGATTAGGACCCACGTTTCTGTTTCTTTGTGTGTTTTGAAGATCTGTTCCATTATTCCTATGATGAGCTAGTGACCTGACAAAAATTTTCCTAAGTGTCTGGGTGAAAAAAACCAAAAAAACAAAATAGGGATCCCTGGGTGGCTCAGTTGGTTAAGCTGCTGTCTTTGGCTCAGGTCATGATCCTGGGGTCCTGGGATCGAGTCCTGCGTCCGGCTCTCTGCTCAGCGGGGAACCTGCTTCCCTCTCTCTTTCTGTCTGCCTCTCTGCCTACTTGTGATCTCTTTCTCTGTCAAATAAATAAATAAAATCTTTAAAAAAAAACAACAACAAAGGCTTGTGTCTAAATAAATCTGATAGATGTTGCTGGGAAAGCTGTTACTGCTCAGAGGCTGAAACCAAGAGAAGCATCTGCTTCAGACCACCTCAAACACAGTTCCAAAGTTCTTAGACATTCCTCACTGCCAGTTCTCTGATCAGCCAGACTTTCCAGGAATGCAGGATGTTATCACCATAGCTAAGTTGGGATGAGGAATGGGGAATGATTGCTGCTGGTTCATGCATTCTGCTCACTTGAATGATTAGTAACTTCTTCATGAAGCACTCCCCTGGTTGTTATGAGTGTTCATTAGGGTTCCAGGGATCTAAAGTAATTGGTTCCAATGACCCTGTCCAGCTCAGTGGTTACTTGTGTGGAGGGACCCATATCTAGAACTTCCCACTCTGACATCTTGTTGATAGGGCCAGTTGCCTTGTTCTTCTGAAATGTGCTGATCAGGATACTTTTTACCTTTTGACAAGTGAATGTTAACTACAAGTTTAACTTCACTTGTAATCCAGTCATTTCAAAACTTTCTTTACGAGGTGTTCAGAGTTTTATTTACCTTTTTAAGGTCTTCTAAGTGAGTCGCAATGAATCCATACTCTCCTCTTTTCCTTCTAACATTTCTGATGCTGTTGCATTTTCCTGTGTTCTACTTGTCTTTGTATGTTTGTCTTTTTTTTTTTTAATCTCTGTATTTAGTTGGTTGTTGAATGGAAGCAAAGTTTTATATCTGTCTCCAGTTGGCCATCCAATTAATTTTTTTTTTAGAGATTCATTTATTCATTTATTTTAGAGAGAGGGGAAAGAGAAAGAGTGAGCGTGTGAGCAGGGGCAGAGGGAGAGAAGCAGACTCCCCACCGGGTGTGGATCCCGACCCTGGGCTTGATCTCATGACCCTGAAATCATGACCTGAGTCAAAATCAAGAGTTGGAAGCTCAACTGACCAACCGAGCCACCCAGGCGCTCCCCATACAATTAATTTAATATTCTACATATTATCTTTGTATCCAGTGATTAAATTATCTTACTGTAGTAGTTTTTCATGTACATATTTTTGGTCTTTGAGGTAAAAATTAACCTAATTTGCATGTAATGATAATTTTTCTTTCAGAATTTTTCCCCCAGATTATTTATTTGAGAGAGAGTGCACGAGTGGGAGGGACAGGGAGAGGGGGGAGAGACAATCTCACGCAAACTTCCCACTGAGCATGGAGACCAGTGTGGGGCTCGATCTCATCACCCTGAGATCCTGACCTGAGGCTGAGCCTAAATCAAGATTTGGACATTTAACCGACTATGCCACATAGGCACCTCTCCTTTCAAATTTTTATCTCCTTTTCTTTTTCATAATAGTTGCATTGGCTGGTACTTCTGGAACAGTGCTATGTGGTAATAATAAAGAATCTCCTTATATTCTTGTTTCTTTAAAGATTTTATTTATTAGAGAGAGAGTGAGAGAGAGCATGAGAGGGGAGAAGGTCGGAGGGAGAAGCAGACTCCCCATGGAGCCGGGAGCCCGATGCGGGACTTGATCCTGCGACTCCAGGATCATGACCTGAGCCGAAGGCAGTTGCTTAACCAACTGAGCCACCCAGGCACCCTATTTCTATTTTTTTTTAAAGATTTTATTTACTAGGGAATCTGTGCGCACATGTGTGTGCAGGTGGGTCGGGGGCCGGGGGATGAATCTCAAGCAGACTATGTGCTATGCATGGAGCTTGACACAAAGCTCAGTCTCACGACCCTGAGATCATGACCTGAGCCCAAGAGTTGACACTTAATGGACTAAGCCACCCAGGTGCGCTTATTCCTATTTGATTAAGAATTTTTATTCCCTTTTTTTTTAAGGACTTTATTTATTTATTTGGCAGAGCTGGAGAGCACAAGCAGGGGGAACAGCAGTAGAGGGAAAAGCAGGCTCCCTGCTGGGTGGGGCTTGATCCTAGGACCCCTGGATCATGACCTGAGCTGAAGGCAGACACTTAATTGACTGAGCCAACCAGGCACCCCACGAATTTTTATTCTTAAAATTTGCCAGTTTGACTCAGAACTATTAAAAGTACCCATGATCACATATTAACTAAGTTTTGCTGTAGAGAAGAATTCACCTTAGTTTTCTTTTTAACACAGTACCTAGAAAGCTCTTAGATAGGCTTATCAGTGAGAAAGTGATAATTGTTTTTTTTTTTTTAATCACTTTGACGTGCTTTCTTTCTTTCCTTTTTTTTTTAAGATTTCTTTGTCACAGAGAGAGTATAAGCAGAGGGAATTGGCGGGCAAAACAGGCAGAAGGAGAAGCAGGTTCCCTGCTGAGCAAGGAGCCCGAAATGGGACTCGATCCCAGGACCCTAGGATCATGACCTGAGCCGAAGGCAGATGCTTAACCCACTGAGCCACCAAGGTGTCCCTGAAGTGCTTTCTTCGTGATTTTCTCTGAATGTTCATAAGCTTTCTTTCAGCATGTGCTGATTACTTTATTATTAGGAATGTTAACATTTATATTTTAACTACCACATTTTCTTTGTTTTTTTTCCATGAGAACATTATTTTATCAATTGATTCTTGTTGAATCAAAATAAAGACCAAATAAAATTGTGTAAAGCATTCATAATTTATGGTGAACATCTTAGTTCATTTGGGCTGCTACCCTGAATGACCAAAGATGGCAAACATTTATTTCTCATGGATTTAAAGGCTGGGAAGTCTAAGATCAAGGCTCTGGCAGATTTGGTGTCTGGTATGGGATAGCTTCCTGGTTCACAGATGGATTGCTGTCTTACTGTGTCCTCATATGGTGGAAGAGGGAAGGGAGCTATCTGGTTTTTTTTTTTTTTTTTTTTTTAATAAAGGCACTAATCCCATTTATGAGGGCTCTATCTTTGTGACCTAGTCTGCTCTCAAAGACTCTACCTCCTAATACCATCTCAACATATAAATTTGGGTGGACACAAATATTCAGTCTGTGACATTGATGGTATATCAGTATTAGAAACTTACTGAAATCTTGGGTATAGGCAAAAATTGCCTTGTAATTCTTTAGGAGCGAACAGTGTGCTAATTGATTTTCACATCTGGTTATCTTTTTGAATTCTAAGAAAAATCCTAGGAACTGTTTTTATACCATTTACTCTAGGGAAAATTGAAGCTCAGAGAAGTAAAGGAATCTGCTCAGTGTAAAATAGATAATTAGAATGGACTTGATGCAGAAAAGTGCCTAAATGGAATAGATTTTAATATAATGTAGAAGTGGTCAACTTTTAATCACATTTAATTAGGTCAACTTGAAATCACATAAATGGAGTAAATTGAGTGTTGATTGAAACGTATTCTCAATGACATTTAGAATTGGCCAAATATGTTTATACTATAGGATTTGAAAACAATTATTATAGTTGAGTAGTTATTCTGTTTTGAGAAGTGGATTACTGCAGAGAGCTAACTGGTAAAGAAAGTCCTCTTCTGAGCTGTACTGTTTTCTTCTGATTGATACCTAACAGTCTGCCATCAGAGGGTAATGAAGTCAGTTCCAGCTTTTCTGTCTTAGAAATTGTTGTCTTCTGTTTTAGGTGTGCTAAAACCATAGAAAGTATCCAGGGAACTCGTGCATTAGAAGCCTATGCATTTCATAACATCTGTGTATTTGCCTTCCTTGTTCCTCTGAAAATTGTTATGTTGATGAGGATACTTCAACTTCATTTCTTCCATTTGATACTTGTGTAGTTTGAATATTGATTTGGTTATTGTTTCGTTATTGAATTTTTTATTAAATAAGAGCTGTACTATATTAGTTTATTGTTCAATACTTAATTACTTATTATATATCAATATGAATATTCAAATCCTAATATCCATCTTATTGGCTGTGGTTGTGGGCACCTTAGGTTTGAAGATGATGATGATGATTTTTAAAATAAACTCTAGGCTCAGTGTGGGGCTTAAACTCATCATCTTGAGATCAAGAGTCACATGCTCTACCAACTGAGCCAGCCAGGTGCCCTTTGTTTTTAAATCGGTGTAGAAAAGGCAATAATGATTTCCTTCATGGATTTGCTTTAATGTTTAACTCACGTGACTATTCGACTTACAACAAGCATCAGACAAATAGTTAACAAATGTTAACTATTACTGGATGATACACTTATGTTTTTTAAAATAAATTTATTTGAGTCATGAAAATTTTGAATCACTGTTATTCAGCATATTTCAACTTTTAATACTTTTCTGTAGTGGTAATGTTAAAAAATTTTTTTTTATGTTTACTTAAAATTATGTGAAGACCTTATATGAGCGTTTCCCCTAGCATATTTATTGTTTTACCATGAAGAAGTCTTCCTTAGTGAGGAGCTGTTTTAGAGTAATGGTGTATATATTTTATTATTATTTTTTAAGATTTATTTATTTTAGAATAAGAGAGCACACACATGTAGGTGGAGGGGCAGAGGGGGAGAGGGAGAGATGCAGACTTCCCCCACTGAGTGCAGAACCTGACTGGGGGCTCCATCTTACAGCCCCAAGATTATGAACTTAGTGGAAATCAAGAGCCGGGTGCTTAACCAACTGAACCACCCAGGTACCCTTGGTGTATATATTTTAATCTTTGAAAATATTTAAAATGTCTTAGAGTGTGGAATGGTAATTTGTAGATCTTTGATGAAATCAAAGTCACCCCTTAAACTTTTAAATGGAATTAATGTAGTTTCTTTAGAGCAGATATAAATGTATCTTCTGCCATTTCCCAGTATTAACATGTCTTCCATACTGACAGAGACACAGTTCTTGCTCTTAGAGTAATGATTTGGAGACTGGTTTTGGAACTGAGCAGTTTTACTGTGTCTAAGCTATGGTTTTATTATAGAAAAGTTAGCATCTTTTATTTAACTCAATGAGATTTTGACACAGTTAAGTGAAAATACAATAAGGCTTTTCCTATAAAGTACTACTTATTATTGAAAATATTTCATTTTCATTAACTATGTTGGTTAAATAGGATATGGTGCTCTCTGGAAACTAAACTTGGTTTGAGTAGGATGCTTAAGGTCAGAGAATAGAATAGTATATATAAAATAAGGGACTAGATGGATATCCTTGACAATTATATAATTATGTTACTTAAAAATAACTCTGGTAGACAAAATAAACATATGTATTCTTGCTTTCTGGCCCTTCTGTAAATATTTGGGACAACTGAGTGTATATTCTTTGCTTAGGTGCTGTTTTAAGTTCTAGACATCCAGTGAGAAGAGCAAATTAGTTATAGTCTATCCAGCATTTTCATGATATGGTTGTTATACCCCTTTTTAATGTCTATGAAAAGTGCTTATTCTGTATCCTTTTTGTTTCTGGAGATTGATAATGCCTTGCTCTTTAATGCTTTATCAACTTTATATTGTCTTCTGTTGTTGACTCCTGTTTTCACATTATTCATTCAGGTGCTTAGCTGCCTGAAATTCTTTTTAGATTAATGTTGAATCTAAAGTGCAACTTGTTGATCATCTCTCCTTCTCAGACTCCCTGTTCCTCCTCATAAGCTATGTGTATGTATCAGTAGAATGTGATCCTTTCAGAGTTTTTTTTAATGAGTTTACATAAAAATATATGTACTTTAGGAAAAATGTAGTGTGTATACATACGCATGTATGTATATGTTTTTGGAGAAGGTATAACATTGTAGTAATAATATTCTGTGTTCTGTGACTTTTTTTCCAGTCACCAGTAATCTTACTGATCTTTTCATGTTAGCAAGATCTACTTTTAAAAAACCCATTATCTGTTCACTTTTTTCCATCTCCTGTCATCACCTTTGTTTCAGGTTTTCTTTGCTTCTAGTCCTGGCTTCTTATAATCGGTTTCCCAAATAGCAGCCCAAACAATGTATTCAAAATGTAAGCCATGTTAACCTTTTAGTGAAAACACTACAGTGTTTCCTTTTACAGTAAAATCCAAACTTGGCATTTAGAATTCATGATTGCTAATTTCAGGGATGTTTACTTGTTTTGTTTATTGAATTTTTTTTTTTTTCTCTCAGCTGTCCACATCAGTGTCTTGTACATACTAGGTTAGGTGCTTTGTAAATCTTTATCGAATGCAGTTAATGAATTAACTTGTTGGCCTTGATGGGTTGTTCTGTGCATGTTTTTATATCTCCTATAATTCTTCCCTACCAACTTGTTCAGCAACATTGGTCTTTATTCTGTTTCTTAAATTCACCAACTTCATTCCCTCAGGTTTTCGCAGGATCTGGAATGTCCTTTCTCCAATTTTCCCACAATTGGATCTTTCTCGTTCCAGATTTCAGTGTAAATGTCACCTGCTCAAAGAAGTCTTCTCTGATCATTCTGTTACCACTTTGTTTTTAAAAACTTTAATTTTTGCTTTAAAAACAAATGAGAAATTATGTTCAGAAGTTAAAACACAGCAAAATATACAATGAACAATTTCTCTATCCCTGTCACCTATCTGCCAAAGTGATATTTATATCACTTTATTAGTATCATTTTCATTGTCCCAGACACTCCTTATAGCAAAATAAGCAAATAGCAATATATACGAAGTAGTAAACGTTCTTAAACCAGCCTTTTTTTGGTATTTGTTTTTATTTTTTTAAACTGGGCTAAGTGGCTTTATTAGAGAAAGGATTACAAAAGATTTTAGAATTGGCCTTGGGGCTCTTAAACCAGTCTTTAAGACTTGTACAACCACTGTATCTTCACCTTTTCAGATGGCTTAACCCTAAAAATTAGCCTAGCATGTATCAACCACTTCAGATTCCCGCATCAAATTCCCACCCACTCCTTCTACAGAGTAACCTACAACCAATCTATACCCACCCTTCATTTCGCCTCCCCTTCTGTTTTCTTTTTTTTTTTTCCTTTTTCTTTTCTTCCCTGTTTTTTTTCTCTGAAATTCTCTGACTCATGTTCAGGATTAGTTCTAGTATCACCTGTGTCCATGACCTCATCCTCTCCGACTGATCAACAACTTATTTTCTTTTCTGGCTTTTCACTGTTAACCCTCTGCTGTCTCTGGCTTTAGCACAGTCCTACATATATATCAGGTGCTCAAAAAATATCGGTTGAATAGAGCAGAATAATGAAGAGTTTGGACTATTGAGTTATAAAGACCTGGGCATGCATTCTAGCTATGCTACTTGGGCAGGTTAGTTAACCTCTCTAAGCCGTAATTTCTTACTCATTAAAATGGGGGAAAAAAATGTAACTATATCAAGGGTTATTTTGAAAATGTAACTAAGAAGTTGGGGCGCCTGGGTGGCTCAGTGGGCTAAAGCCTCTGCCTGCAGCTCAGGTCATGATCTCAGGGTCCTGGGATCTGGCCCCTCATGGGGCTCTCTGCTCAGGGGGGAGCCTGCTTCCCTCTCTCTCTGCCTGCCTCTCTGCCTACTTGTGATCTCTCTCTCTCTAATAAATAAATGAAGTCTTTAAAAAAATGTGACTAAGAAGTGGAATGTATAAATTTCCTGTGACCATTTTAACAAATTACCATAAGTTTGGTGCGTTAAAACAACAGAAACTTTTTTCTCTTATGATTCGGAGGTCAGAAGTTGGAAATCAATGATAGAGGGCTCAAATCAAGGTGTCAGTGGGGCCATCTTTCCTCTGGAGGCCCTAGGAGAGAATCCATTCCTTGCCTCTTCTACATTCTGATGACTGCCAATATTCCTTGGCTGCATTACTTCAGTCTCCAATCTCTAATCTGTCTGAATGGTCACATTGCCTTTTCTTATGCTTGTAATGTCCTTCCACCTCCCTTTGCAAACTTGCGCATTTAGAGTCTACCTAGCTAATCTATTTTTAAATCCTCAATCTTAATAATATCTGCAAAGACCTTTTTCCCATGTAAGGTAACCTTTACAGGCTCCAGGGATTAGGATCTGATATCTTGGGAAGCCATTATTCAGCTTGATATGTGGATATAAAGCACATAGCATAGTTCCTGGCAAATAAAGGTATAAGCTTTCTGGGTAGGGTCAAGAAAGATTTCATATTCTCAGAAAGGTTTAATTATATAGTTACAAGGGAGCCAGGGAACATGAGAAAAAGGAATTAAAAAAAGATGAGGTAGGGGAAATTAGGGATTAGATTGTATCATCTTATTTAATACAGTGGATAAATGGGATAAAAGTATAGAGAAGGGATTTTTATTGTCAAATTTTGGTTATTTTCCTGTTCAAATACGTATCGAAGGATTTGTCTATGTTTTCAGTATTGAATAGCTTAAATAGTGTGGTAGGAGGTGGTGGAGATGGAAATATACTGCATCTCATTACTGAAAATTGGTTAATTATATTTCTTTTTATATTTAAGAGGTTCACATGTAAAGTATATAAAATGATTAGTGAATGAGATCATTGATTGGATACCAAATTTTTCCTTTATTAGATAAGAATTACCATTTAGAATAAAAAAGAAAAGTACTTTAAAAAATTATTTCAGTTAGAAGAACAAAAGATTATATTGACATTTGTTTTCTTCTTTTTTCCATCTACTTTTCAGGTTTTTTGGCATGGACACAGGTTCAGTGGGAGGATTAGAATTGACTGATCAGACTCCTGTTTTATTAGGGAGTACGGCCATGGCAACTAGTCTCACCAATGTAGGAAATTCATTTAGTGGTCCACCTAATCCTTTAGTTGCTAGATCTAATAAATTTCAGAACTCATCAGTGGAAGATGATGATGATGTTGTTTTTATTGAACCTGTACAACCTCCCCCACCTTCCGCACCAGTGGTGACTGATCAAAGAACCGTAACATTTACATCATCAAAAAATGAAGAACTACAAGGAAATGATTCCAAAATTCTTCCTTCCTCAAAAGAGTTGGCTTCTCAGAAGGGAAGTGTAAGTGAGACAATTGTCATTGATGATGAAGAGGACATGGAAACAAATCAAGGGCAAGAGAAAAATTCCTCTAATTTTATTGAACGGAGACCTCCTGAGACTAAAAACAGAACCAATGATGTGGATTTCTCCACTTCCAGTTTTTCAAGAAGTAAGGTAAATGCAGGAATGGGTAGTAGTGGTATCACCACAGAACCAGACTCTGAAATTCAGATTGCTAATGTTACAACCTTAGAAACAGGTATAAGCTCTGTGAATGATGGCCAATTAGAAAATACTGACGGGCGAGATATGAACTTAATGATTACACATGTAACATCACTGCAGAATACCAACTTGGGAGATGTCTCTAACGGACTGCAGTCAAGTAATTTTGGTGTTAATATACAAACATACACCCCATCTTTAACTTCACAGACCAAGACTGGAGTAGGACCTTTTAATCCTGGTAGAATGAATGTGGCAGGAGACATATTTCAGAATGGAGAATCTGCAACTCATCATAATCCTGGTAAGCATTAAGTGATCTACCCTGTGTAAAATTGCCTGATTCTTTTTTCATTGTAGTATTTGGTACTTTACCTTGGTTAGTTTATTCATGTAGGAGGAGTTAATTCCATTGACTTTTAGAAGTTTGAAATTTTAGCTAATAAGAGATGTAAAACCATGTATTTCTTTGCAGATTATTAGAAAATTTATCACAGAAATCTATGTTTAAAAGATTGGAATAAATACTCTTTACATTCACTACCGCTGGAGTCTAAGTTTGGCATCTTATATATTTTTAGTATTTAGTAGTAATGTGTAAATAGTGAAAAGACGAGTAGCACACTTAAGGAACAATATAGTATGGTATCAGGTGCATTTAGATTTGTTTTTACTTTTAAAGTAATTTTGATCGCTTATCTGATTTTAATTTTTTCTTATTAGCCTTTTATTACTTTTTTTAATATTTGAAGGTTGGTAAATTTCTCGACTGAATAATTTTTCTTCAGGTAGCTTTGCTCTGTAAAAACGTTAAAAAGAAGTTATAAGAACTCGGCTTTTTGATGACCACAACTTTATGTCCCTTTCTCTTTCATCTCTGCCCCCAAACTTTTGTATGTCTTTTTCTTTCTTATATATCCTTCTCTTTGTTTCTCTCTCCTTTTCTCATCATTTTAGGCTCATTAGTAACCTTATTGGCCTAGAAATTGTGGAGAATAATAAGGAATGATTAAGATTTAGATAGGGTAGAATAGTATAAAATGTTGGTCATTTTTCCTTTTTTCGTGTTATTTTTTTGGTTATGAGAGTAATGGTTAATTATTGAAGGATTTTTGGAAAATCTGTAATCAAAAAATGAGGTAAAAAAATCCCTGATAGTATTATTAACTGAAGATTACCACTGTCAGTGCTTTGAGTGGCTGTCTTTCAGGCTTTTTCTATTGTATTTTAACTTTGTTGAAATGCGACTGTGAATAATTTTGCTTCCTGTTTCCCACTTTACATTGTATTTTCTCATACCATTAACATTTATGCACAAAAGTTTTAATGGCTGCACAGTAGATATGGATATACCATTCCCATATTTGGCATTTATACTGTTTCCCATATTTTGCTATTATAGGTTTAAGATGATTATCTTTGTTTAAACTTCTCATTTATTTAGAGTATATTCCTAGAAGTGAAGTTACTAGGCCAAAGGATATCACTGCCCCCATTCTTCCAGAGAGATTTTTGGTTGAAAAAAAATATCTGTCTGGTTTATAGTGATTTTTTTTTTTTTTTCCCCACCCTGGTTTATAGTGATTTTGAAAGAAAAGGGTTCCTTATTACTCAATTTGGAAAATTTCTCCTACCTTCCAAGACCTTTTCCCTTAATGTGTATATATATATTCGTAGATAGATCTGGATTGGGGGTGTGTGTATGTGTGAGTTTGAGCATTTTAAAGTTGTAGAAATAATACTGTCATATTACCTTCCAGAAAGGTCTTACCAATTTATACTGTCAGCTGTATATGATTAGTTTCTTTCATTGTAACCTTCTGGCTCTCATAAAAGTTTAAGAAATAATGCTCAAATCAGTTTCAAAATTGCCATTTTGTCTTTATTATAATTATAAATATATTAAAAACATTATGAAGAGGAAAATAATCTCACAATTGAGAGTAGTATATTTACTTCTAACCTGAGATCTATGATCTCAGTTTAGGTATAGTTTAGTAAACTCTTTCTTCCTACCATCCCTTTAAATACCTAACAGTAGATCTTGAACTTTTGTTCATATCAAGTTCTGTATGTTTGATTTTATTCTCTATTTGGCTGAGTTCCAGTTTTTACTATTTAAATAACTCTTAAGAATATTCTTATGCATGTGTCTTAGGATCTTATTTCTTTAGGAATATTGCTGAGTCAAAGGGGCATATCATTGTAAGAATTGTATTCCTGGGGGGTGCCTGGCTGGCTCAGACGATAGAGTATGCGACTTTTGATCTTGGTGTTGTGGGTTCGAGCCCCTGTTGGGTGTGGAGATGATGACGATGATGATGATGATGATTTTACAAATACTTACAAATCAAAAAAAGAATTTGTCAAAGGTTCTTATTTATTGAAACTCATACAAGACACTGTATATTACTTATCAGAAAAACTAAACAGATACGCCTTTTGCTCCTTTGTTTATGAATTAGCTCTTGTTTTTATGTGCTGCTTTTATTTGTAATAGGGAGTTATAAAATCTTGACTATTTATACTGGCTCTAAGACTAATTGTGACTTGGGCAAATTAAACTGTTATCCCTGGGTGTCCTTTGTATAAAATAGAGGGTTTAGACAAAACTTCTCTTCCTAAAAGTATTTTGATGTTGGAGAATGTGAAAATTTGAAAGTAGGAAAAATGAAGGGCAGAAAAATAGATTGTGTGATATTATATATTTATACAGGGTCTAAAACTAAATTGTGAAAAAAAGTCCCATTTTTTCTTTTTTTTTTTTTTTAATTTATTAATTTGACAGAGAGAGAGAGATTACAAGTAGGCAGAGAGGCAGGGAGAAAAAGAGGGGGAAGCAGGCTCCCTGCTGAGTAGAGAGCCTGATGCAGGACTCAATCCCAGGACCCGGAGATCATGACCTGAGCCGAAGGCAGAGGCTTTAACCCACTGAGCCACTCAGGTGCCGTGTCCCATTTTTTTCCAAATCAAGTTAATAGCTGTCCTTAAGTTTAAATAGTTTCTCTAAGTATATATTCAAATGATAAACCTACAAAATAAAAAATCTTAAGGAAGCAGTAATTGTGTTGCAAGAAGCTATTTCTTCTGGCATATATGTTCAAATATAATTTTCTTTTCTTTTTTTTTTTAAAGATTTTATTTATTTACTTGACATAGGGAGAGAGAGATCACAAGTAGGCAGAGAGGCAGGAAGAGAGAGAGAGGGGGAAGCAGGCTCACCGCTGAGCAGACAGCCCGATGTGGGGCTTGATCCCAGGACCCTGAGATCATGACCCGAGCTGAAGGCAGAGGCCTCAAGCCACTGAGCCACCCAGGCTCCCCTCAAATATAATTTTCAATTGGAGGCCCTTCATAAGATGAAATTTTTAGTTAGTGACTACAATTGACTCTTAAACATTGCAGGGATATGGGATGCTACCATGCACTTGAAAATTAACATATAACTTTTGACTCCTCCCAAATTTAGCTACTGTAGCCTACTCTTTGTTTTGTTTTGCTGGTAGCCTACTGTTGACTGGAAGCTTTAATGATAAATAGTGAACACATATTTTGTATGATATGTATTATATACTGTATTCTTACCATAAAGTGAGCTAGAGAAAAGAATGTTATTAAGAAAATCCTAAGGAAAGGAAACTTAAATATAGTATAAAAAATCTGCATATAAGTGGATTCATACAGTTCAAACCCATGTTCAAGGGCCAACTGTATTTTCTTTGTATTCATTACTATTTACCTATTTATTAAAATTGGTCCATTACCTTCATAATAGCAGGATAACAGGATAGCAGAATCCTAGAATGTACTCAGTTTACTGTATGTATAAAGTACAATTTTTGTGGGGAGAGATAATGTGTAGTAAAAATTTTAGTGGCAGTGTTACGTAGCTCCTTGAAATCATTAGGTTGTTGGATTGGGTTGGAACCAGGAAATCACCTTCCTTAAGGTTTTGATAGAGAAGTTTTCCTGAGCTCCAGATATATTTGTAATTCCCGTGGAAGGGAAAAAAAAATTTTTTTTAATAGAAGGGCAACTTTTTATGTATGGAAGTTCAAAATTTGGAAGAACCTAGAAAGGAAAAAAATTACTAGAGACAATAGGAATGGTGGTCTATAAAGTTTCAGAAGGGAAAAAGGTATCATATGGTTAGTATAGTGAGGTTCGTGGAGTAGTAACTAGTGTAGTAAGCTGGACACTTCCTGTTAAGCACCAAAGAAAGTTACTATTAGAGAAAAGATAAATTACTCTGCACTCCAGAGTTAATGTTATACATATCTTTTAATTCTGTGCAATGCTGAAACTATTTGAAGTGAGAGAGTAATATGATATGGGTCACTATATATTGGCTTGTCATTTCTGTGTTATACTGTAATTTCTTTGAGATTATGTGGTCTAGAGGCCATGGAACTAAATATGAAAAAAGCTCTTTTTAAAAAGATATTTTGAGGGGTGTCTGGGTGGCTCAGATGGTTAAATGTCTAACTCTTAATCTCAGCTCCCGTCTTGATCTCTGGGTCACTGTGTTGGGCTCTACACCCAGTGGAGCTTTATGAGAATAAACTTTATCAGACCTGTACTAAATTTGTCAAAGGTTCATATTGGTCAAGATTTTATTATATTTTTATGTTGATGTATGTTATTTCTTACAGGAATATTCTGTAAATTATTCCTGTTTAATAAATAATGGCTAATATTTTTTAGTGCTTCCTCTATGCTAGTCACTATGGCTTATTGTATGTATTATCATTTAATGTTACCATTCATATGAGGTTGGTACAATTCCCAGTTTAGAGAAGAGTTAGGCCTAGAGTTCAAGTAACTTTCCAGTCTAGTAGGTGGCGTCTAAATGTCAACCAGGCATTCTTACTCCAGAACTTTGGTTTTTACTTCTCTGCTATACTGCTGCCTCATTAATGTCTTAAACTTGTACAAGATGGGAAGTTAAAACTGTTTATGTAATAGCATTTTCAATGTGTATAAATATCTGTTTCATTACTTTTCCTTGTGCATTTTGTTTTTAAGATTCCTGGATTTCTCAGTCAGCTTCATTTCCTCGTAATCAGAAACAACCAGGGGTGGATTCTTTATCACCAGTGGCCTCACTTCCTAAACAAATTTTCCAGCCTTCTGCACAACAACAACAACCCACTAAACCAGTTAAAGTCACTTGTGCAAACTGCAAAAAACCTTTACAGAAGGGACAGACAGCTTATCAACGAAAAGGATCAGCTCATCTCTTTTGTTCTACCACCTGCCTTTCTTCCTTCTCTCACAAGCCGGCTCCAAAGAAACTTTGTGTTATGTGTAAAAAGTAAGGTTTACCTTTCTTTGCTTTTCTTTTTTAATTGAAGTACAGTTGACACATGGTGTTACATTAGTTTCAGGTATACAACGTAGTGATCTGACAAGGCTGTAGGTTATGCTTTGCTCACCACAAGCGTACATAACGTTTACCTTTCAACATAATTCTATATGATTGAATATTGGTGGTATATAATTTTAAGGAAATTTTAAGAGTCTTAGACTTGATCTTAGCCAAGAGGCAGAGAAGTGATTATAAGAGTCTTTGAAGTGAATTATGGTGTTTGAAAAATTGGTAAGCTAGTTGTTTGAATGTTAAAGCCAAGGTCAAATGTATGATGGCTTTGGAGGATTCTTTACCACCTGGTGGCTTATGATTGAAAGGCTTCCTGTTTGGATAGGCTTTGGGGTTTGTTTGTTTATTTATCTATTTAGAAAAGATTTATTGGTTTATTGAGAGAGAGCAAGTGCATGTGAGCTTGCAGTGGGGAGAAGGGGCAGAGGGAGAAGGAGAAAGAGAATCCCAGGCAGACTCCATGCTGAGCATGGAGCCGGACGTGGGGCTTGATCCCTGAGACGACGACCCTAGGTGAAATCAAGAGTTGGATGCCTAGCCGACTAAGCCACCCAGGTGCCCCTAGGATTGATTTAAGTCCTAGGCTCTTGTAATCTTGTCTGTAATTTCCATTGAACCCCTTGAATTTGTCCAAATGCATACGTTTTTATTGGCATTATTATTAGAATTTAGTTCTATATAAAAATAGATCAAATTTTGTACTATCTTCATATTAAGATTATTTTAAATTGGCAAATCTTTGGATTTTATGTTTTTATGTTTATTTTGAATATTAAATCATTAGAATACTCACTTTCTAAGATTCAGGTACCAATTTTTTGATAGCCTTGGAGCGAAGCTTCTATCTTCTGCCAATTTTTAGGTCTGGCTTTAGCTAGTTAAAAATAAGTGGAGTATGGGGCACCTGGTGGCTCAGTTGGTTAAGTGTCCAACTCTTGATCTCAGCTCAGGGCTTGATCTCAGGATTGTAAGTTTAAGCCCTGTGTTGGATTCCATGTTGAGCCTACTTTAAAAAAGTGGAATATGGTATATTATGTATATAGTCAAACCAGGTATAGATTTTCTTTCTGTACCATCTCTTGCTGCAGCCCAAGTTTGTGAAGATATTTTTAGATATTAGAACTTTGAAAAAGGCTTAGTGTTCTGTACAAGCTTAATAAATTCAAATATTGGGATTGTTATCTTGTTTTTAGACTGCTTTATAGTAGGAGACTTCTACATACTGTAATATAAGACCTCAAAATTCAGAATTTTATTAAAGGAAAACATCACAGGTCTTCAGTATTGTTTTTTACTATTTCTTTTTTCTTTTGTTTTCTTTTTTTTTTTTAACATTTTATTTGAGAGAGAGAGCAAGCAGAGGGGAGGAGCAGAGAGGGAGAGGGAGAAGCAGGCTTCATGCTAAAGCAGGGAGCTGGATGTGGGGCTCAATCCCAGGACCCAGGGATCATGACCTGAGCCAAAGACAGACGCTTAATTGACTGAGCCACTCAGGCGCCCCGTTTTCTACCATTTCTAATTGCATTTGGAGAGCTGTAGAGAATGTATAGAATGGTAGGTGGGGTTATTATTAACAAGGGTTATGGGTATGGGAGTGTACTTAAGTTCAATTATCCTCTGTATAATATATGTCATATTTCTGTGACCTAGATCTTTCAAGCTTTCTACTTACCCATGGGAAAGAATTGACTAGGTATTATAAATTTATACCTCAGATTAGGGCTGGACATTAAACTCCATGTAAATAATAACTAATTTTTTGGTAAAATTGTTTCCAATATCTGAAAGCCCTATTAAGGATTTGAAGATAAATTGAGTGCTGGCAAAGATGTAGTAGTGTAAAATACTTTTGCTTCTTTGTGTTTATATTTTATTGCCAAGAGGTTTTAAATAGTAAAAGTGATTTAATGGACCTAAAAATGGCGTTTGTTTCCCAGGGTTCAATTTGTGGAAATTAGAAATGCAAGTTATTACTCTTATATTTGATTTCCTTTAAAATAGAATTTTACTTTAAGTTGTTCCGCTTGTTTTTCAGAGATATAACTACAATGAAAGGAACCATTGTTGCTCAAGTGGATTCTAGTGAATCCTTCCAGGAATTCTGTAGTACATCTTGTTTGTCTCTCTATGAGGACAAACAGAATCCTACTAAAGGAGCTCTAAATAAATCAAGATGTACAATTTGTGGTAAACTAACAGAGGTTTGTATTTTTGTGCCTTTTCTCTTTAATTCTCACTAATGGGAATATTCTTAAATTTATTTAATAGTTATGATAAACTGTTTCATCAGTATATATTTCCTTAAAACTGAGGATATGTAAAATTTATCTTATAAATATCCCATTATGTAATCCCATTCTCCAATGGGAGAATGATTTAGGAAATATTAAAATATAATATTAATTGACTCTCTTCTTGAGGTTTGGAACACGTAGAGACAAAATGATAGTGTTTTTAAACGTATAGGCTGACTACCAAAGAAAGACAACAAACTGGAATGCTTAAGAATGAGAACAAATGGAGGGAATATTTTTTGATAACTTCACATTTTTTGAATTTGACAAAAAAAGCTGTGTACTATTTTTTGAAAAAAAAATAAAGATGTGTACCTCATTTGAATTATTTATAATATTGGTTCTCTCCCTTTCTAGAGCAATGTACTTAATTTTAATTCCTTTTGGATTTGTTTAAAGATTTCCAGTCTGTTTTGGAATTTTACACTAACACTCTCCAAACTGGGTTGTTTCCTGTCATTTTTAGATATTTCTAGAGAAGTTTGTGGTGATGTCAGTAGTGGTTCCCTCTCTTCTATACACGTATTTCTTGTGTGTATAAAAATAGCTCAAAGAATAATGAAAGGTATTTTTATTTTCTCTTTACCTAAATAAGCCTTCCACAGGAAAATCATTGAAGCATTTTCTATTGGGGTACCTCATTACTTAGCTACTTGTGACACTCATTTGTCTTTAAAATTTTGTTTGTTTGCTTGTTTTTAGATTCGCCATGAAGTTAGCTTTAAAAATATGACTCATAAACTGTGCAGTGACCACTGCTTTAATAGATACAGAATGGCTAATGGTTTAATAATGAATTGCTGTGAACAGTGTGGAGAGTACCTGCCCAGCAAAGGTGCTGGAAATAATGTCTTGGTGATTGATGGTCAGCAGAAAAGATTTTGCTGTCAAAGTTGTGTCAGTGAATACAAACAGGTAATTCATGATCTAAGCAAAATTGACCATTCTTATTGAATATATTTTAAATTGTTGTAATAGTTTTACTTTAGCAGTATTTATTAAGTAGGTTCATCCTAGAATCTCATTTAATTCATTATTGTCTTCATCTCTTGGAGATGACCTATCCCAAACGAATACTGATATATGTAAATTATTGGACATTGCGTCCATTGCATTTTACATATAATGGTAAATGGTAGCAGAATGATTCCTCTTTTGAAATATTATTTGTTTATGGGTAGAAGAGAGGGGTTGCAAATAATGATTTTTCAAAGCTTAGCAATTATTGTCTTATATTCCCGTGTTAAGGTCTTTTGATTTAGTTTGTTTTTGAATATATACATACGGTTCAAAAGAAAATGTACATAAAAACATATATTCAGAGAAGACCAGCTCCTGTTTCTATCTTCTCCTTTTGGTTCCTACTCATCCTTTATAGGTATTAGCTTTTCAGTTCTTAATATTTTATGTGTATGTTCTTTTTGAAAAATTAAGAAAATATGTAATTCATTCTTAGTTTCTCTTTTTCTGTAGAAAAGACAGCATACTGTATGTAACATCTTCCATTTTTCACTTCACAGTATATCTTGGAAATCATTGTATATCAATGATATATGAACTTTTTAATGGCTGCTTAAGTTAAATTTTCAGGAAATTTGTGAGCTGGTTATTAAAAACACTCTATTAAAAATAAATTAAACGTAGATAAGTTTATATTAGTCTGCTAGGGCTGCCATAACAAAATACCAGACTAGAGGGCTTAAACAACAAATTTGTTTTCTCACAGTTCTGAGGCTACAAGTCTAAGGTCAAGGTGCCTTTCTGGTGAGGCTGCTTTTTGAGCCTTGCAGATAGCTTCCTTCTTGCGGTGTCCTCACCTGGTCTTTCCTCTTTGCCAGAGGGTGGTGGGCGGAGGAGAGGATTGGGGATCTCAGATATCTCTTCCTCTTCTTATAAGGAAGGACCTTAGTCTTGTCTGATTAGGACCACACTCTTAGTACTTATTTAATCTTAACTACCGCCATATAGGGCCAGTTCCAAATATAATCTCATTAGGAGGAGGGCTTCAACATATGAATTTGGGGGGGAACACAATCCAGACCTTATTAATATTGAAAACAAATACTCAAAATCTATTACTTCCTAATTATTGTATTTTAATATCTGTATTAAGGTTATTTTTTTCTGTTGTATTTACATAATGGAAATATTATACATAATGGTGTGCTTTTGTGCATCTCTTCGCAATTTCATGTTTAGTTTCATTTTGTAGCCTGAAATTAGCCATATTGGTAGTATTTTCATGGCCAGTGTTGCAAATTGTGATGTCTCCTTTAATCTCTGAAGTGCTAGCGGTTAATCATATCCTGGACAGCACTGGTGTATATGATAGTTTATTTGATCACTTTGCTATTGGATGGCATTGGGGTTATTTCCAGTTTTTTGCTAGTACAAATAATAGATGATGAATAACTTGGTGTATGCTTTATTCTGTGGAGGTAGAGCATCAGGGTAGATTCCTAAAAGCTGAATTGCTTTTCTAAGGAATGCATATGTTAGTTTGTTAGATATTATTAAATTTCCCTCTGTTCAATTGTACCAGTTTGCATTTCTCTCAGTAATACATGTGGAAGTGCCAGTTTCTCCATTGCCTCTCCAACTGAGAATATTAACACATCATTCTGATTGGTAAAAATGATATGTTAATATTGTTGTAATTTGTATTCCTTTTATTAGGAATGATGATGAGCATTTTTTTATATTTCAGAACTAGTTGTCTTTCCTTTTTTGTCAACTATTTGTTTACCCATTTTTTGTTTGGGTTTTGATCTTCTCATCTCAGCTTTTCCTATTAAATTGAACCTTTATTTTGAGGTGTCTGGGCCTCTGACTATTGATCTCAGCTCAGGTTTTGATCTCAGGGTTGTGAGTTTAGGCCCCATATTGGGCTCCACAATGGGTGTGGAGCCTACCTTAAAAATAAATAAATAAATAGAATATTTATTTTAATGAGCAAAATGCATTTGTAATTTGTTTGCACACAATTATTTGATATCTGCCATGTTGCAAGTACTGTCTTAGTTGCTGGGAATAGTGCTTGTGGGAAGTAATGTAGACATAGTTCCTGTTCTTGTACGATTTGCATTGGTGTGGCATACTTCAGATTCCTTAGTATTAGGAAAGCTATATGGTGATTGAAAGGACCAGGCTAATAGTAATCTTCAAGACCTCATTATACTGTTTGATGTTTGATGATTATGTTGCATTTGTTATCTTCTGATACATAGAAGGTTTGGTTAAGAATGCTGGCTTTGTGGCATAGATTGAAATCCTGGTCCCACCAATCATCCATTTGTGTCATGAGCAAATTATTTAACCTTTGTGCCTTGCCTCATTTCAGCGTATGTAAAGTTGTGGAAATAGCAATCTTTGTCTTATAGTGTTATTAAAAAATGAAATCTGAGGCTTTTTTCTTGATTTTTAAGATCCTACTTCAAGAAACTGAACATTGAGTTCTTCATCAGCCCCTTTTTGTTCTGCCAATTACTATCCCCGTCTACCTCCTAAAAGTTACCCACTATCTTTGATTTCTAACATGGTTTGACTTTTTATGAAGTTATGTAAGTGACCTTAATATGTAATGATACTCTGCCATGCTATGTGTAACTGTGATTGGATGTTTATATAGATTTTTGTCATATAAAGTTTTAAATTTTATTGTCCAATTTAATAGTTTTCTTTTATTGCTTCTGGATTATGTTTTATACACTTTCGACTCCCAAACTATAAAGGAATGCTTTTCATATTTTCTTTCTTTTTGCAAGGCTTCATTTTAATATTTAAATCTTGAATGCATTTAATGGAATTTATTCTGGTATATTGTTGAATTACGGGTCAAATATTATCTGTGTCCAAATGACTGTCCTTGAGAATCAGCATCTTTGTGATGTCAAAATGTCCTATCATAGAATAAGGGATTTCATTCTATTTGTTATGTCAATGTCGTTATAAAATTTTAGGATGCCTTGGGTGACTCTTGGGTGACTCAGTTGGTTAAGCGTCTGCTGCATCGGGCTCCCTGCTCCGTAGGGAGCCTGCTTCTCCCTCTGCCTGCCGCTTATGCTCGCTCTCTGCTTGTGTGAGCTCTCTCACACAAATAAATAAATAAAATACTAAAAAAAGGAAAAAAATATTTTGCCTTCTTGTTGCTATTTTATTTTAAAGATTTTATTTATTTGAGAGCGATTGAGTGAGCGCTTACAGACTTGGGCAGGAGCAGGGGAAATAGCAGATGGTGAGGGAGTATCCCTAGCAAATTCCATACAGTGCTGAGTCCAATCCTGGGCTCTCTCTCACAACCCTGAGATTCATGACCTGAGTAAGATGCTTAACTGACTGAGTCACCCCGGTGCCCCTGATGCTATTTTAAATGAGGTTTTCTTTTCTATTATGTTTTGTATGTGTATACGTGTATGTATGCACATATACTTTTTAATTGATTTTAAATACATGCTATCTAACTAAATCATCATTATTGGTTAATTTTCTTGGATTTTTAACTAAATCATCATGCCATCTGCAAATAAAAAATTTAGATCTTTCTTTACATTTCTCATTCCCATTGTTATTTTGTCTTGCCTGATGATATTTCCTAATAACGCCAATATAATTTTGAATAGTGGAAGTGGTAAATATCTTTGTTTTTTGAGTGGGGATTTCTTTGGCATTTCCTTATTAAATTAGATGCTGGCTTTAAGGTTGCGGTAAATAAGTTTTGCCATATTAAAGAAGTACCCATTGAATTTTGTTAAATATTTTATCAAAGATTAATGTTGAGTTTTGAAGATCTTCAGTGTCTATGGAGTTGATTGTATGATTTTTTCTCTCTCCTTTTACTCTATTAATAAATGAATTATTTTAATGAGTTTTGTGATCCATCTAACTATTCTTACATTACTAGAATAAACCATACCAGGTCATCATATTTTAAATGTTTAGTTGTCATTGTTTATATTTAGTACTTTCCCATTGGTTTTCATACATGACATTGGTCTTTAATTTCCTTTTTTTTGAGTGTATTTTTAACATACCAGTGTTCTATTTGCTCTAAAAAATGCTTACGAGCAAAATTCTTTTCATGCTTAAAGCAATAAAAATAAAAGTAAACGAATTAAATATTTAACTCAAAATTGTAAAAAGAAAACAAACTAAAAAGAAAAGAAATAATAAAAGTAGGAGTTAGTGAGTTAGGAAATAAAAACAGTACCAAAATAATCCAGAATGCTGCCTTTATGATAAATAACTTCTGTGAAAAACTGGACCACTGATCATTAATCAAGAAAAGAGGCTTAAAAATGCCCAAATTCACAAAAATAAGAAATAACAAGGTAGACTTAACCATCCAAACAGTGGAAATGGAAGAAAATCATTTAAAAGGGACTACTTTGTATATAACTTTATATAAAAATGTTGAAAACGTAGATTAGTTTTCTGTGAAAATAGAATTTTTGTGTATATGAAAATAAAATTTACCTAAATTGACTCCAGAGCAGATAAAATAAGGCTGAGAAATATCCATAGAAGAAATAGAGAGTTATCAATTAACTACCCCACAAAGAGAAACAGACTCCGATGTTTCTTTTTCTTTCTTTTTTTTTTTAAGATTTTATTTATTTATTAGAGAAAGCACTAGCAGAGAGGGAGGAGAAGAGGGAGAGGGAGGAGAAGAGGGAGAGGGAGGAAAAGAGGGAGAGGGAGGAGAAGAGGGAGAGGGAGAAACAGACTTCCCGCTGAGCAGGGAGCTTGACTTGGGGCTTTTTCCTGAGACCCTGGGATCTTGACCTGAGGTGAAGGCAGACGCTTAACTGAGCCACCCAGGAGCCCTGACTCAAATGTTTCATAGGGAAATTTCATCAGATTTACACAGGTAATTGCAGTGCTATTTTAAACCATTCCAGAGCATAAAATGGGAAGAAAATAACTGATAGTTCTAAAAACAAATTGTGATATATATAAAAATTCCAATTGTTTTGAAATATTTTTAAGTATACAATTGAGTGTCCTATGAAATACATTCATAATGTACAAACATTGTCTTTATTTTTAGAACTTTTTAATGACTGAAACAGAAACTGACAAGCCAGGAACTCCTCATTTCCTTTTACCTCCCTGGTCCCTGGTAATCTCTAATCTACTTGTATCTTTATGAATTTGCCTATTCTAGAAATTTCACATACTTGAAGTCAAACATTATCCTTTTGTGTCTGGTTTATTTCACTTAGGATAATGTTTTCAGTTTCATCCATGTTGTAGCATTACTTTTTACCTCTGAATAATATTCATATATAGATCACATTTTGTTTATCCATTGATTTGTTGCAGGGCGTTTTGGCTGTTTCCAACCTTTTGGCTAGTGTGAATCATGCTACAATGAGCATTGGCATGCAAGTATCAGTTTGAGTCATGGTTTTTAGTTCTTCTGGGTATATACCTAAGAGTGGATTTGCTTGGTCATAGGCTAATTTTATGTTTAGCTCTCTTAGGAACTGTTAAACTATTTTCTGAAACAACTGTATTGAAAATTTTACATTCCTAACAACAATACATGAGGTTTCCATTTATCATACCTCTTTCCCAGCACTTAATTACTTTTTGCTTTTTAACATTTGTTTTTTAATTTTAATTATCTGAGTAGATGTGAGGTGGTATTTATGGTTTTGATTTGCATTTCTCTGATTACTAATAATGTTGATATATTTTTTGTGCTTATGGGTGATTTGTATATCATCTTCTCTAGAAAAGTATTGAAATTCTTTGCCCATTTTGAGTTGCATTGTTTTTCCTTTTGTTTTTCAGTTGTAGGAGTGTTGTTTTTTAAGATTTTATTTATTTATTTGAGGTAGAGTGAGCAAGAGAGAGAGCATGAGCTGGTTGGGGAGCAGAGGGGGAAGAAACAGGCTCTCCACTGAGCAGGGAGCCCGATAGGCTTCATCCCAGGACCAGAGCTAGGCTCCATCCCAGGACCAGAGCTGAAGGCAGACGTTTAGCCAACTGAGCTACCCGGGTGCCCCTAGGAGTTTTTTTTTTTTTTTCTTTTAATATTCTGAATATTAACCCCTTATTTCTTCAGGTTTGGTTTTTTTTTAGATTTATTTATTCATTTGAGAGAGAGTAAGAGAGTGTGAGAATGAGGGAGCACTGGAGCATGGGGCAGAGGGGCAGAGGGAAGGGAGTCCCAAACAGACTGCACTGAATACAGAGCTTGAAGCCCTTTGTGGGGCTCAATTTTCAGGACCTGGAGATCACCACGTGAGCCAAAACCAAGAGTCCGCTGGCTGCTCCACCGACTGTGCCACCCAGACGCCTGTAATTCCTTATTTGATTTATGGTTGCAGATATTGTCTCCCATTTATTGGTTGCTTTTTTACTTTCTTGATAATGTCATTTGATGTACAAAAGTTTGAATGTTTTTTTAAGATTTTATTTATTTATTTGACAGAGAGAAAGAGATCACAAGTAGGCAGAAAGGCAGGCAGAGAGAGAGGGGGAAGCAGGCTCCCTGCTGAGCAGAGAGCCCGTGCGGGGCTCCATCCCAGGAGCCTGAGATCATGACCTGAACCGAAGGCAGAGGCTTAACCCACTGAGCCGCCCAGGAGCGTCCTCCCCACCCCCCAAATTTTAATGTTAAAGTCCAGTTAACCTCATTTTTCCTTTGTTGATTATGTCTTTGGTGCCATATCTCAGAATTTGTTGCCAAATCAAAGGTTAAGATGGCTTATTCCTGTGTTTTCTTTTAACAGCTTTATGGTTTTAACTCTTACATTTAGGTTTTTGGTGGATTTTGGATTAATTTTTGTTTATGATGTGAGATAGGCATCCAACTTAATTCTTTTGTATATGGAAATCCAGTTGTCCCAGCGTCATCTGTTGAAGAGAGTGTTGCTCCCCATGGAATGGACTTGTCATACTTGTCAAATATTATTTGGCCATAGATGGGTAGGTTTATTTCTGGACTCTCATTTTATGTTCCATTGGTCTCCATGTCTGTTCTAGTGCAGGTACCACTCTGTTATGATAACTGTGTCTTTGTAGTAAGTTTTGAAATTAGGAAATGAGTACTTCCAACTTTGTTCTTCTTTAAAGATTGGGTATTCTAGACCCATTCCAATGTTACGTGAATTTGAGGATTGGCTTTTCCATTTCTCTAGTAAAGACGATTAGAATTGGATAGTGATTGCACTGATTCTCTAGATTGCTTTGGGTAGTATTGACAGTTTTAACAATGTTAAATCTTCCTGTTTGTGAATATGGGATTGTCATCCCATTCATTTAGACCTTTCTTAACTTCTCTCAGCAGTTTGTACTGTTCAGCACACAAGTCTTCACTTCCTTTGGTGTATTTATAAGTATTTTATTCTTTTGAACACTATTGCTAATAGAATTGCTTTATTAATTTCCTTTTCAGAGTATACATTGCTAGTATTTAGAAACACAACTGATATTGAAGTGTTGCTTTTGTACCTGCAACTTTGTTGAATTTATTAGCTCTACTAGCTTTTTGTGGATCCCTTGGAATTTTCTCCATATAGAGTCATGTCATCTGCAAATAGCAGTAGTTTCCCTCTTCCTTTCAACTTGGATGCCTTTTATTTCTTTTTCGTAACTGTTCCAGCTAGAATTTTCACTATTTTGTAGATTAGAAGAAGTGGTGAAATTGCGTAGCTATGTTTTGTTTCTCATCTTACAAAGGATAAACTTTCTGTCTTTGTTGAGTCTGATTTTAGCTGTGGGTTGTTCATATACAGCATTTATTATGTTGAGGTAGTTTTCTTTTATTCTTAGTTTGTTGAGTTTTTTTTTTAATCATAAAGCATGTTGGATTTTGTCAAACTTTTTTACCGTTTGAGATTATCATGTGATTTTTCCCATCGTATTCATGTGTCTTATTATATTCATTACCTTCTATTGACCACTCTTTGCATTACTGGGATAAATCCCACTTGGCTGTGTTATATAATACTTTCAATATGCTGCTGAATGTGGTTAACTTTTAACATCCTAAATTTTATATCTAATTTGAGGTGATAACTTAATTGGCATTTAAGAACTCTGTTCCTGTGTAGCCCTGCCCTTATTTATGTTGTTATAAATTACATCTTAGATATTGTTTGTATAATAACAGATTTACAGTTATGTTTTATGCATTTGGACTTACCAAAAATACAGTGATATTGCTTTTTATATTTGCCCATGTAGTTATTTATACTAAGATCCTTATTTCTTCATTCTATTGGAGTTGCTTTCTAGGTTTCCTTTGCATTTCAGCATAAATCTTTGCCTCTCTTTAGCATTTTTTGTAGAGTAGATCTAGTGGTAACAAATTCTCTCAGTTTTTTATTTGGGTATGTCTTTATTTCTTCTTCATGTTTGTATGATAGTTTTGCCAGATATAGTATTTTTTTTGAAAGTTTTTTTCTTTCAGCATGTAATATATGTCATCTCACTACCTTTTGGTTTCCACAGTCTCTGATGAGAAATTGGTGGAAAATCTTACGGAGGATTCTTTGTACTTGATGAATAGCTTGTCTATAGTTACTTAAGAATCTGTGTCTTTCAGCAGTTTGATTATAATGTGTCCTATTGTGTGTCTTTTTGAGTTGATCTTACTTATAGGTTGTTGTGCTTTTCAGCTTTATAGATTGGTTTTCCATCATCAAATTTGTGAACCTTTCAGCCATTTTTTTTTAAGACTTTATTTATTTGAGAGAAAAAGAGAGTATTTATTTAAGAGAAAAAGAAAGCGAGAGAGAGCACGACCAGGGGGAAGGGCAGAGGGAGAGAGAGAAGCAGATTCCCTGTTGAGCAGGGAGCCCTGTGTTGGAATCCCTCCCAGGACCCTGGGATCATGACCTGAGCTGGAGGCAGACACTCAAGCAACTGAGCTACCCGGGTGCCCTCAGCCATTATTTCTTGAAATAATCATTCTTTGTTCTCTCTATTCTTCTGGGCCTCTCATAATGCAAATGTTGGTCTGCTTGATCTGTCCTATAGGTTTCTTAGGCTTTGTTCACTTTCTTTTCTTTCTTTCTTTCTTTTTTCTTTCTGCTCTTCAAACTGTAATTTCAGTTTGGGCCTTGTTACTGCTGGTGAAAAACCTGACTCTATCAGTTCTCATCTCGAAGGGGTAGGTGACAGGGTACCTTGTTATTTCCTGATAGGATAGAAGTTCAGGCTCCCTGCTTGGCCTTTTCTCACATCACCCTAGCTGAGTTGCTCTAGTGGGGCACTTCATTGCTGCCAGGCCAGGTAGAGTTTAGGTTCTCCACTTGTCCTTTTCTTGTGTGGGTGGAATTAGTGCCACATTGTTCCTGTGGTGTTTGGATCGAGTAGAGGGGCTATTGACTAAAAGTTTCTTTCTATGCCATAATTCCAGTTGTATTTCTCCTACTATAGCTGTGTCATTTTCTGTTGTTGGTTTCAAGATTTTTTCTTTGTCTTTATTTTTATTCAAATTTTCAGGAATTGACTGTGATAATACTGTGATTCTTTCAGTTTGTCCTTTCTGTGGTTTGCTCAGCTTCTTTTATCTTCTGCCTAATTTGCAGTGTTTCCTCTCCCTTCAGGACTATAGTGACTTTTATTCTATGTTGAAAGAGGCCAAATAGGGAGCCTGAAATTCTATATATTTTTTGCAGTCCTACAAATCCCTGAGGCTCTATTATTTTTTAGTTTTCCCATCCAAGTCTGTTTTCTGTCAGTTCAGTTAGGATAATTTCTCTATTTCCCTTCAATGATTCTTTCCTCTGTCTTCTCCATTCTGCTATTGGTTGGGGTTTTCTCTTGTCTACTAATAATTTTTTTAGAATGGTATTTTTTGGTTTTTGGGTTTTTGTTTTGTTTTGTTTTTAGTTTCAGAGGTAGAGTTTAGTGATTCATCAGTTGCATATAATACCCAGTACTCAGTATATCAAGTGCCCTCCTTAATGCTCATCACGCAGTTACTCCATCCCCCACCGACCTTCCCTCCAGCAACCCTCAGTTTGTTTCCTATAGTTAAGAGTTAGAGTGGTCTTAATGTTACAGAAAAATTAAGCGGATAGGGCAGAGTTCTCTTTGTTGGTCTTTTATTGATACCTTAAATCAGTAAGATAACATTTGTTGCAGTTAATGAAATGGCATTAATATATTTATTATGTGAAGTCCATACTTTATTCAGATTTCCTTGACTTTTATATAATGTATACTTTCTGATCCTGGATCCCATCTAGGATACCACATTGTATCCAGTAATCATGTTACCTTAGGCTAGTCTTGGTTATGACTTTTTTCTCAGACTTTTATTATTTTTGATGACCTTTATAGGTTTTAGGATTTAGGTATATTGTAAGATGCCCCCCTGTTGGAATTTGTTTGAAG
The DNA here is from genome assembly GCA_028533885.1 of Nasua narica. NCBI lineage: Eukaryota > Metazoa > Chordata > Mammalia > Carnivora > Procyonidae > Nasua > Nasua narica. The sequence continues at coordinate 71,482,183 of CM052810.1, read as the reverse complement.
TTTTCTCATCATTAGACAGATTGGAGCTATAGGTTTTTAGGAGGAATGTCACAGAGGTAAACACCTCTTACTTACTTATTACACTGCCATTTTCATCACATCACAAGAGTACATCTATCAACATGATTTTAAATGATTTTTGAAGTTGATATTGCACCTTGCTGCAATAGCATTTGTTTAGATTCTCCATCGTAAAGTCTCCACCCCATTTCCATGTTGTACTCTTTTTTTTTTTTTTTTGGAGAGTGAGAGAGTGTGTACCCAGCAGGGGAGAGGAGCCAAGTGTGAGGGAGAGAGAGAGAAAGAATCTTAGGCAGGCTCCATGCCCTGTGCCAAGCCTGAGGCTGTGCCCTGAGATCAGGAACTGAGCTGAAATTAAGAGTCAACCCTTAACTGACTGAGTCAACCAGGCTCTACCCTTGATATATTCTTGAGAATGAAATCATTATCTCCTTTAGGGTGGAGTATACAGCTAATTGGAATTTTTCTGCATAAGAGATTTTATCTTTTCTTCTACATTTATTAATTTATTCAGTCATTAATATTAGTAGGGACTCATGGATATTATATAATTTTGGAGTATAATAAAATACAGTTTTATTTTCTTGATCAAAATTTTCTAGCTTTGGCCATTGGGAGCACTTTCACTTGGCTCCTGTTTTCTTTTGACCTACCCTACCCATTGATTTTTAAAATTTCTGTTACTGGTTTTTTTTAAGTTCTTGAATTTCCATTTGATTCTTCTTTATATCTCCTGTTTTTTAAATATGAATTTGTATTTTTTTTCATTAAGTATATTTTTATTCTTTGTTGAAACATTCTTATGGCTGCTTTAAAAATCTTTGTCATAATTCTAACATCTCTGTTCTTTCATTGTTAGCATCTACTGATTGTCTTTTTCCACTTATTTATTTGTTTTATTTATTTATTTTAAAAAAGATTTTATTTGAGAGAGAGAGAGAGAGAACAACATAAGGGTGAAGGGCAGAGGGAGAAGCAGACTCCTTGCTGAGCAGGGAGCCCTATGTGGGACTCGATCCCGGGGCTCCAGGATCATGACCTGAGCTGAAGGCAGACCCTTAACCAACTGAGCCACCTAGGCACCCATCTTTTTCCATTTAAATTGTTGTTTTTCTGGGTTTTGATAGGATACATGATTTTTTTTTTTTTAATGAACGCCTGGAAATTTTGGGTATTATGTTATTATATTCTGGATCTTATTTAAACCTTTCGCTTTAGCTGGGTTTATTTGACACTGCTCTGTTAGGGGTAGGAAGGCTCAACCTCAGTATTGACAGGTGTAGGTTGAGATCCAGGCTGTCCATTTGGCCTCTTTTGATACCCAGTGAGGTGGGAGGAGCTCTGTGTTATTGCTGGATGAGGGTAGGAATTCTGGCTCCCCACCCTACCTGGGAGGAGTAGGATTACCTCTTTACTGCTCCCCACATAGCCTTCACTGACACCAAATGATTCCATTTTAGTGGATATAGAAAATATTCTTTGTACTATCATTAAATAAGATAAAAATTACTTTAAAAAGTTTTTCTTCTTTCATTCTATAAAATACTATTTTTGTGTTTAATTCATATATTGCATGATTATAATTTAGAAGTGAATAAATGGAAATCCGTGATCTTTTCTTACCCTTTCCCTCCCCTCCCTTTTTGATGTTTGTCTCTAACATTTAACTTGGCTGCCATTGTTTATATCCTCATTGCTGAATTAGTTTCTGGAATATACTGATTCAGGTAATTAATCATCTAGATCCTGGCAGTGGAGACTATATAATACTTAATACTTCTCTTTAAATATTTTATTTTCCATTTTCTTACATAGTATTTTGACTTTAATGGAAAGCAGGATGCTTTCTTCAAGGAGTAAAGATGTAAATTCTAATGTGCTGTAAACTCATGTGTTCTAAAAAGAGTTTCCAAAACAACCCGTTTGCCAAGAATGAAAACTGTACCTGCATAATCTTCAAAGCACTTAATTTAGAATGCTTTGAGGTACCCTAGGCTGTAATAAGATCTTAGAATACGTTGTCATCTAAGAGAAATAAGTAATTTTTTTTTTTTGCTAGGTATACTTAGAGGCAAGTCAAGTAAGTTTAAGGGTCAATTTATATTTATAATTTGTTACCTGTTATTATTGCTTTATCATTAAATGATTTTTTTCCTATAGGATAATTAAAATAATAATGGCACTGAGGATAGGACACAGGCATTTTTGAAAGTTGGAATGAGTTTATAAGACACAAACAGACAATTAAGAAACAACTTTTATAGATTGTTTATTTATCTTTCAATTAAGCAGCCTCTTAAAATTTTTTTTTTAAAGTCTTTTAAAATATTTTTTTTAGGTAGGTAGCCATCCAAGCTTCCTGAAGGAGGTTCGAGACCACATGCAGGACTCTTTCTTAATGCAGCCTGAGGTAAGCAGGACTTTAGATGTGGTTAAGCCCTTGACAATTCCATGTACTGCTACTGTATTATGTAACTAAAAAATTATGTGCATTTTGAAGTATATTCAAATTTATGAATTTAAAATATGTCAGGATGGTGATTGTTTTCTTATGTTATCATAGGTAAACTTTATTTCACTAAATTTTACATGTATTGTGTATGCTCATTTGCTTTTAGGTATTTTTATTAACAATTATTTTCAAATAAAAAACTTATGCACAGTACCTTGTCTACAATAGGCATTTACCTAGGATATAAAAGGCCCTCCCTTTTGTGCCTGCCTGAAAGATATTAAAAACCCTTTATTTTGTAAAATTTCCAAATTCATATTCCTTAATCCAGATGAATAGATTAGTACATAAATATGTGAATAATAAATGTATACAATTAATAATTATAACTGTAGTACAAGGAATTAATAATGACATACTACTGCTATACCGATTAATCTATATCCCTTAGTCACATTTTAAAACATTAATGTCCCTTGCAGCAATGGAAAAAAAACTTCTTATTTAGGATCCAATCCTGGATTATAGGTCATTATTTCTTTAAATATGTTTGTCTCCCCATTCCCCCCTTCTTCTGAGACCCCAATTCCAGATATATTAGATTTCTTGCTATTGTCCCATGGTCCCTGTGGCTCTATTATTTATTGGTTTTCTTTCTTTTTTTTTGTCTTTTAATTTTCTTCTTCATTTTGGAGAGTGTCTATTGTTGTATCTTTAATTTTACTAATCTTCTCTCATGCACTGTTAGTCCCATATGGTATATTTTATGTCTCAGATCTTGTATTTCTCATCTCTAGAAGTTCCTTCTGGGTCTTTTTTATATCTTCTATTCCTTGCCTCATTATGTTCATGTTTTCCTCTACTGCTTTTTTGAATACATCAGCATATTTATCATAGCTCTTAACATTTTTGCCTACTGTTTTCTTAGCTGTCATTTCTAGATCTGTTTCCACAGCTTGATTTTTTAAAATTTCTATATAAGTTATATTATGTTTGTGGAATGTTTAAAAGCCATTGTTTTATATCTTTTATGTAGTTTTCTGGTTTTTAAAAGTGGGCGTTTAAATCTAGTCTCTGTATTCCATCATGGTTGGGGTTGGAAGTCCTGTCAGCCTTAATCTGAAATAGTTCCCTAGTCTTTGTCTTTCATGACTTTGACATTTTTGAATACTACAGGACATTTAGTAGAGTGCTCCTCAATTTCAAGTACATCAAGCTTTTATCTCTTGAGTACCTTCCCATGTGGTTCACTCGCTTGGTCAAAATGTAGTAAAAGAAATTATTATATACAATATAAAAGAATAAGGGGAAGTTTTATTTAAAATCATGTGATGATTAATTTTGATATTCATATGGAATTGGGTAAAATTTAAATATAAGGTACCATTTTACAATGAATAGACTGAAAATGAGCTGATTTGCCATAAACTCCCCATTATATTTACCTTTACTTCACCAATATCTTATTTTAATTAGGTTCTAACTTATTCTTTTTCACTGAATTTGTAAGTGGGTTTATTTTCTCCCATGTCTGCATGGGGAATATAATAATTGTGAATTTGTTACAATTAATTTCATTTTTTTAACTCATTGTATATTTATAGGATGAATGAAATTTAAATATTTTGATTGTTTACACATGAAACAGAAAACATGGCATGAACAGATATTTCTCTTTTTTACTAATGTTCTCTCATTAAATGGGTCCTTTTATTTTTGAAGTAGTAGTGGTGGCTGTGAAAGTGGCTGTGTTAAAATATTTTCAATATTAATGATTCTATCTTTCTGATAGTACTTTCTCATTCTCTTCAGATAAAAGTATTTGTCAGTGTGGACCAGTTGCTTAGCTCCTTGTTTACTTGACCCAATTCAACTGGTCTACTTTTTATTGGTACGTCTTAAAACTTACTAATTACTTAACCATTCTGCCAATAAAATTATTGTCAACTTGAAGGATGTTTCTAATAAGTTAAAAAAAAAATCTAATCCAGGATTAGATTAGATGGTTGGACTTCATTTATATTGATGAAAGAATTCTTGATGGGTGCTGCTACATGCAGGTCTTGTACAAATATCTACAGAGAGTCGCTTGCTTTTTCTCTTTGTAATCTGTGATATAATGGCAAGTGTCCTGATAGTTTTAGTATTCTTAATTTGTACTGTGGTACCAGATTTTAAAAATTCTTTTTTCTTTTATTGTTTTATTGGTATGTTTTCTTTGACTCTTTTCCCATTATAAAAATTTGAATTATTATAAGCAAAAAACAGCATTCTCCTCTATTGTCTTTGTAATACTGGGAAAGTTATCATTAGACTTCATAGGTTTGCAGTTACTCTTTTCTGTTTCTTGTTCCCATTCTTTTACTGTTGATAAGTATTTCTTTCTGCAGTCTATGAGAGATTGAAGAATGGGTTGATTTCCACTTTGAAAAGTAAAATTTAGGACTTCCGTGAAGTGATACTTAAGTAAATGAGGAATAGGCAGATTGCTTGTTTTTTATGGTATCATCAAAAATATTTTTTTATGGTACCAGTTATGTTTTTTTATTACTCCTCTATTTGTTGTAGGCTGAGAAAGTTTTTTTTTTCTTTTTTTGATATTGATGTTAGTTATTTGTTTTTGGTTATTTTACCTTTAATTTATTACCTTTATTTTCTAAAATCCTGTGGCACTCGTGAAATTTGTCCATGCAGTTTACCCATTTTATTTTTGGCCTGATTGTCATCTTCCCTGACATCTATTAGTCATCTATTCATGGAACATTTTGAGGCCTTTTAATATCATTATATTGTACTATGCTGTTGGGTATGACGATGAATAAAATAATCTCAACATCATGTGGAAAGATGGACACAGTTTTGTAATATGACATTTGATATTTGATTTAGCAGCTTTTGATAGTTGTGTAACCACTCAGAAGAGAGATCAAATACAAGTTGTACTTTCTTTTTTTTTTTTGTTTACAAGTTGTACTTTGTAAGACTGGTTTTCTTTGTTTGATTTCTAATTGTGACTATCATGTTTATAATACAAAGATACCAGTTCATCTGCTGTATTTGTATTTTGTAAGACTGTGTATATTTCAGCAATATTGCTTTTGTCTAGTAATTTTCAAAGTGTACCTCCTTTGATCTTATCATTATATATTTTACCTTGTTTCTTTGAATTATGTGTTGGCAAGTATTTACTCTTGCCATAGGATTGACTATTCTTATCTATTGACTAATGATTAGCTTTTGTTAATAGCCCAAAATCCTGTTAAATGACATTTTTTTTAGTTTAAAAAAATTTAAAATAGTGGTGTTTTATTGTGGTTGAATGAGGTTTTAAATGTACTATACTTAGGTGGTTAATTGGTTTTAAGAGAAGTTCCAAAAGTTCTTGAGACAACAGTGCAGCTCAATGAAAAAAATTTAACATAAAATTATTCCTCTGAAGGACTGTAGTCATTTGATTAAGTAAGGCTTATACTTTGTAGGTCCATTTAATTTCTTCTGTCAAATGACAAAGAAGTGTGTCATGGTAAACAGAAAATATATGCCTTTGTTTTTCAGTTTATACTTTACCCATGGGTGGGGATTCTGTTAAACTAATTAATAGAGAAAAACCCCATTTTTTGAAGGAGACTTAGCTAAGATCATTACTTTTATTTAAACCTAATTTAGCTGCATTGTAGTTAACAGTTTGCATCCAGATGAAGATTTCTGACCCACTAAACCTGATTAGAGATTAACAGAATTGTTTTGCAGAGAGAAAAGGTGTACTGAAAATGAAAAATATAATTTCTTCTAATTAAATTAGTTTTTTAAATTATATTTTTATGTTTCAAATTTTAGAAATATGGAAAACTGACCACTTGTACTGGTTGCCGAACACAGTGCAGGTTTTTTGATATGACTCAGTGTATAGGTCCTAATGGATATATGGAGCCATATTGTTCAACTGCTTGCATGAACAGTCACAAGACAAAATATGCAAAATCACAAAGTAAGTTTCAGGTATTTGGAAAGTTAAAAAACCTTAATAACATGACTAATTTCTTAACTATTTCCCCTTAACTTCATTTTTATACTTGTTTTTAACTGCATAAACAATTTTATTTATCACATTAAACTTTCTTACTGCAGACTTTTTTTTAGTAGTTTTGACCATTCCATATTTCTTTGATTTTCTTTAATTTTAAGTTATTGGTGAAGTTCTATCCCTGTCTCCATTCTTAGCTAAAATTGTTTTTCCTTCCAAAGATCTAAAATTGAGATTGTTTCATGTATCCATGTATGTTTTAGAGACATGATGTCAGACTCTTTATAATGATATTTTTTTACGGTGCAAATAATCTTGGAAATGAATAAAAGAATATTTACAGAAGCTCTTGTTAAAAATTATTCTCAGGTCAATTAAAATTTTGTTCTAGACTTTTATTACTTTATAAAGAAATCAGATATGTACCTCTTCTCTCCTAGGTTTGGGAATTATTTGCCATTTTTGTAAGCGAAACTCTTTACCTCAATATCAAGCCACAATGCCTGATGGGAAACTGTATAACTTTTGCAATTCCAGTTGTGTGGCTAAATTTCAGGTTTGTTATTTATTTTGGATAACTCTCACTGCCAATAAAATATACATAGAAAATGAACAGTGTAATATGCTTTATTTCTATTAAATGTGCTAATTTGTATGTAGTTTATTGAAGGTCACACTGCAGGGTGGAGATTATAGAGTCACAGTAGTAGACATAGCTGCAGCAGCTTACCACTTAGCATGGATAATCTAATTGACTTTTTAATTGTTGTTTATGGAAAACTTGAAGGAAAATAAATTTAAGTATAATTAAGCTCAGTGCCTGATGTGTACTATTTTCTTAGGCGATGGATTCAATAACAAGACTTTTAAGGGGAATTCTGTTTTATGATAAATGGATGAAGGACATGGGTATATTTAGCCTGGAAGTGATGAGCATAAATGTTTTCTTCATATATTAGAAATATGCCATGTAAAATAGGGATGGGACTTGTTATAGTGGACCCTAATTTAATAGAAGATCAGTTTAGGGAGACATTTTTCACTTTTGTATATATAAAGAACTTTCTGGCATAGTTCTTCAAAGTTGGATTATGGATAATCTCAGAAGGTAGTATTACTGGAAGCGTTCAAACTTAAACTCATTGACTACTTGTAACGAATAGTTGAAAAGGGAATTTAGTATTAGTTAAGTGGTACAGGTAGGTAGGTTTACCTTCCTGTAGGTGAAAATTTCAGTGTACTCTTGTTTCAAACCGGTGCATAAAGCGATGCTTCGTGATAATCTTCCAGCAGTTCTACAGTGCTGCAGACACTCTGTTCTGTGTTATTTAAATTGAAATTGCAGTCTCTTAGGTATATTAGTTACAACCATTATTATTTAAATTAAGGCAGTTTTTAATTCAGCCAGGTGAATATTGTTTTTATTAATAGTTATATTCTTGAGTGAGTTTAGGTAATAAGCCATTTTCAAGACTGAATTTTTATTTTGGCAGTTGGGATCATGGCCATTGATATATCCTTAGAGTGGTAAATATTGCTTCTCTCTTGTTGGCTTTTCTTAAACTAGAAATTAAGGAGTAAGGATTAATTAGATGAGAGAACAACAGTATCTTTGGCTTGCTGCTTCTCAGATTTCAACTTTATTTTTGATGTTGGTAAACTGAAATGTTAATAGAAAATGTTTTAACTACTTTTTAAAATTTAACTGAAACTTGTATTGCCCATGATTTGAAGAGACAATTTGTATGTGTACATTGTATATTTTAAAGAAACACTTAATGTACACTCTTATTCTGGGGAATGTATCCAGATAAGTGTTGGCAGCCTCATAACTGTAACTCTGCATAAAAATGATACGAAGAATAGAAAAACAGCATTTTTTCCTTTATCTGAAAGTGCACCATAGATTTTGAACTTTGTTTTCATTAGATGATGTTTCCATTTCAAAATAAGGTAATAGGATAGTAGTAATTTATTTTGAAAGAATAGTTAACTTTAATGGGCTTACACCATTTTTTAAAAAAGATTTTATTTATTTATTTGACAGAGAGAGAGAGATCACAATAGGCAGAGAGGCAGGCAGAGAGAGAGGGGGAAGCAGGCTCCCTGCTGAGTGGAGAGCCCATTGTGGGGATCCATCCCAGGACCCCGAGATCATGACCTGAGCCGAAGGTAGAGAGGCATTAACCCACTGAGCCACCTAGGTGCCCCCAGTTTTTTTTTTTTTGAAACATCAAGGGCACAGTTGCTGGTTTTTATCTAAAAAATTTATTTACCTAATAGTTATTATCTTAAATCTGCATATTTTCTTTTTTAACAAGTTTTAATTGTGTTGTATGATGTCTGTAAAAGTTTTTAAAAATGATAAGGTTTTTTTTTTGTATATTTTTTTCCTCTCTTCATTGCCTCCCTGAAAAAATTTTTAACTTTTATACATTCAGAAGATTATATGTAATGTTTAATATATATTAGAGAATGATAATTAAATATCAGTGTACTCACCACTCAGGTTAGAAATTAGAACAAAACTTTTTTTTAAAAGATAGATTTATTTTAGAAAGAGAGATAGAGAGCACGCCAGGCAGGGAGGCTGGGGGTGCATGGATGTGTGTGCGGATGCGCGAGTGGGGGTTGGTAGGGGCAGAGAGATAGGGAAACAGAGAATCTCAAGCTGACTCCTGCTGAGGCAGAGCCCTGTGGGAGGTTTGATCCCACAACCCTGAGAACATGACCTGAGCAGAACCCAAGAGTTGGATGCTCAACTGACTGAGCCACGTAGGCACCCCTAGAACAAAAATTTTTAAACCCATGTATACTTATATTTTTTCCCGTTCTGTAAATTGTTTTAACTTTTTAAAATGTAATAAAACTAAGATTATTGGTATCCATTCCAGTCTGTAAATTTTTTTCCTGCTAACTTTATAAAATAAATGATCAGTTTTAAAAAGTATTATAGGCTGTTTTCACTGATGGACTTGGAATTAAAACGATAGCAATGTTGCACATGGGATGAATTACTACTTAAAATAGCTATTGGAGAGAACTAGAAGCCAGGTTTTTTAAAAATGTTTAAATACTAGTTCAGAATCCAGTTAACCATAACTATTATTTGCTTAAGTTTTTTTTTTAAAGATTTTTATTTATTTATTTGAGAAAGAGAGAGAGACTGAGAGAGAACATGAGAAGGGAGAAGGTCAGAATGAGAAGTGGACTCCCCTTGGAGCTGGGAGCCCGATGGGACTCGATCCCCGGTCTCCGGGATCATGACCTGAGCTGAAGGCAGTTGCCCAACCAACTGAGCCACCCAGGCGCCCTGCTTAAATTTTTTTAAAGATAAAAAAATCATATTTGAGCTGTATGATTTTTTCCTTTTTCATATTATTTTAAAGTAATAGTAATCCTGAATAAAAAATGAATTTCAATTTCATTAAAATGTGCTAGTAATTTTTAAGGACAAAATTCAGAAATATAACAATGTGTTAAGGAAATATTTAAGCAAGAAATATACTATTTTCTAGACATAGTCAATATTTAACAGTAGTTACAAATAAAAATTCTAAAGTCTGTATCAGACCCTGTATGTTTTGTTCTTTGTTTTAGGCTCTAAGTATGCAGTCGTCTTCAAATGGTCAGTTTGTAGCTCCAAGTGATATACAGTTGAAATGTAACTATTGCAAAAATTCCTTTTGTTCAAAGCCAGAAATCCTGGAATGGGAGGCAAGTCCTATTTTGTTCTGTATATTATCTTGTTTAAATGAGAGTCTAGTAAAATAATAATGGTGTTTCCATTTGATGACCTATTTCTTAGTGGATAAGGATTAGTTCTTCAGATTTTGTGATGATCAAATTACTTTTGTGGGAAGAGCATCATCAAAGGATCTGTGTTTTGAAGTCATATTCTCTTTACATTATATTTGTAATAGTGTACAGGATGTTACTTTGTTTAGGTACATACTTGGAGCATCTGTTTGTACTGTATTTTTCCATTTTACCCCCATCCTTATAAATATTGTCTGAACTATAATATCTTGTATTGCCTGCTACCTGTACAAATTAGAATTTTTTAGCCATTTACCGTGATGTCATTTAACATTTTATAATTGTTTTAAGAAAAGAATTTTGATATAAATTTATTTTATTTTCCCTTTCTCATCACTCTTGCCTTCATCAGTTTATTTACTTTGACATATATTTTTGTCATCAGCAACACGTGATCATTATTTTTTGTATAAATAAGGGAGCAGTGATGGATGAATGCATGGACGGATGGATGAATGGACAGACAGGTGGACCTGGCTGAACACTGCTTTTTTAATCAATGTTCATCTCTGGCTATTCTTTCTTTTCACCTTTTTTGAGGGCATGGAATATGTAATAAAATGGTGTACAAGACATAGTACTAACAATAGATTGCTCTTGAACTAAAAACTTGTTAGTGGCTATTGGTAAGTCATTCATTAGCTGAGTCCTAGAAGAAAGGTGATAACCAGAACCTGATTAATGATTACTAAAGTACTTTGGAAATCTGAAATTTCATTATTTTAATACTTTGGTCCCTAGAAAATTTAGTTTACCATTTTGTTTGGTGCTTTCTCAAGAGCATTTAATTATTCTCAGAGACTGTTGTTGGCACCTGGTGATGATTTTTAGTGACTAACACGCTCCTTAAATCATAGCAGGAAAAATGTTGAAGGCCTAGTAAGAATAAAGAAATGGTAGGGAATGAGGAAAGAAATCCATAAGCAGGCATAGAGAATAAAGTTATATAGGGAATAAAGATCCTGCCTAGATTGGATTTTCATAATACTTGATAAAATTGAGGTCCTTTCTACCATCTCCATGTTAGTGCTCCCTGGCTTTTGTAGTCTTGGTGTTGCTTTTATTTACATGGAGGTTAAGAGTTGGAAGGAGTTAAGAAACACTGTCTCAAACTGAATGAGAGTAGAGCCTGTCATTCAGGTTATTGAGAATTCTGGGGCCTCTTTCTTCTCATTCCATGGTTAGCAGTTGTGGTTTCTTTGTTGCTGTTTTCTTCTTGTAAGTTACATGTCCACAATGGGGCAATTTTCCATTAATTGCCTTATTGCTTGAGTTGCTTCCTTGACTCTTCCTTGTCTTGGTCTTCAGTTATCTTTGCCACCTGTTAGGTAGATGGATTAGACCTAGTCTGTGTCCTCCATAATAACAGAGGGGAAAAGTGCTGTCCTGGGAATTATAACTTGTTTGCGTTTGGCTGGTTTCTGGAAAGTAGCTCTGGCTATTGTAGGTTTAGGGCCAGGAGAAATGACTAAATAATGCTAACCTAGCTCCATTCAAGGTTACCAACTCAGTCTAAAGTATAGCAGCACACTGTATGATGGCCCCAAAGTGAACACTTTATCCATAATAGGTCTGTTACTATTGGTGGTGGTAGGAATGTGATTGCGTCTCCTGGACTATACTAAAAAAAATATTTCTTTTTGAGTGAAACTGATGTTGATATCATATTTCTCATCTTTTTGTAGTTTACCCATGTTGAATCTTCCATTGTTTTATTCCCATGTCTCCAGTTCCCTTAGCAACACCAGACAGCCATCTTGTTCTAGTGATACTTTCACAATTTCATGGAGTAATTTTGGGGTAGTTAATGGTATTGAATTTTGTGGAGTTTTTTCCTAAATATAGCAGTGAATTAGTTAAGTTAGCTGTTTATGGCCTATAGGAAATGTATCCCCAAGGAGTATCGATCACATTAACTAGGTAAATGATTTAACTTTGTTTCTGTAAAAGTGGCTTGTTTATTTCTTAAATTTGTTCTTGAGGTGGTTGTCGTATACTTACCAAGGTTCCCATTGTGCATTTAGAACAAAGTGCATCAATTCTGCAGCAAAACTTGTTCAGATGACTATAAGAAGTTGCATTGCATAGTTACATATTGCGAATACTGTCAAGAGGAGAAGACTCTTCATGAAACAGTAAATTTCTCTGGCGTTAAGAGACCTTTCTGTAGTGAAGGCAAGTGTATATACAGTGTTCATAATTTTTATTAATATTTAATGTTAATTTTTTGCCAAAATATTTTCAAAATATATAACTACATATGTCCAGAGTAGCTATACAATTTTAGTGTAGCCAAACAAAAAATATTTAATTTGATTTTCTCCTGACTTGTTTTATTATTTTAATTTGTAGACCTCTGGGCCTCAAGGTATTTTATCTATACAAATTTAATCATCTTTTTCCCATTAAAAGGAAGTTTTGCAAATAAAAGCATTATCATATGTCATTTCTAAACATAGCGATTGTTATCTGAAAGTTGATTTTCCAAGTGGATTAGAATTATTTTCCACTGGGTCCATTTCCCTGCCCAGCTTTGTGCCTAGCCTACAAAGGTTTTCAGTATACCAGAAAGAAAATCTTAAGTGGCATTACCACAATGGGAAAATACTTTTAGATTTTTAATTTGGGATGCCAGGCAAACACTGGTTCTTGTTATTGTATATTCAAGAATTCTTTTCTCCTCTCATTTACACTTTTGCTGCTCTGGTACTAGGCAGCTGATTATAGAAATGAACGTCTGTTCTCATTCTAATTCTCCAGAGATAGGAACCAGGATTTTAACTATGGCTTTGGGGCTCTTGTTATTATTACTTTTCCCTAACTGTCACAGTCTTGCTCTAAGCTGACTTTCAGTTTCTATTTCTTTGGCCCCAGGCACTGAACTCTCCTAGCTTTCCTATCACTATCCTCATCTGTTGTTTTCCAGTTAGTTCTCCCCCACCCACCCCATCTACTTTTTATATGGATTTGTACTGCTGGTTAGGGGCAAGAAAAAGGTTGAAAAATCCTAAATGCCAGCATTATTGAATGACCGAAAACTCAAAAGATTATCAGTCCATTCAGGTAATGCCTTTGTCTAATACATTATACATTTCATGTATAAGGTTACTTATATAAGAGGTATTACTGCTTATAAAACAAGGCATACCTGTTTTTGTAGGTTTAATTGAGGACATTTCACCTGATGGGAAAGATAACTATTTCTTATCTTTCTTGATAAGATAAGATCATCATATCTTATCTTTCTTGTTTCTTGTTAAGATCATAGCTGTGATTAAAAGTGACTTAGTGTTTCATTGAAACGATTGAGTTAATTTAACTCCACACCTTAATTTTTATGCAGTGAGAATCTTTGTCATTCATAAGTCTGAATATATTGGTGTTTTTGGCTGACATGCCTATCCATGATCTTGCATCATTTGGATTATATGAATTTTACTAAAATGAATAGACAAGTAGCAGCAAATAGAGAATTGATATATAAAAGTATAATTTTCAATTGGAGGTTATATCTTTAGGCAATAAAAGCTTTAAAAGGATGTGTGTCTTTTTCCTGTTTAGTAATATATTTTGTGTTTTCTTTAACTGCACCTAGTTCTCTCCTGGAACTTGGCAGAAATAGCAAAATATGTAATACCTGGTAATACTATCAAAATCTAATTAGAAAGAAAAAACTTTAATAAAGGTAAAATACTAAAAAGGTTTTTAAATATATTTCATGATAACGAAAAAGAAGTCACAGGACAGTACTTAAATAATTGCCAAAAATAGTAATAGAAAACAGTTGCAGTTTGAGTTCACAGATAGGAAAGATTATTTAAAACTAGGTTCAGTAGAGTTTGCAGAGGAGGTGTAATTTGAAAGCCTTATTAATGAGCAGGTAGGATTGCAGTAGATAGCGCAAGGTCATTCTTATGTGGCACAGTATGAGTAAAAAGTATGGAAAGTTATTTAATTCATATAGCAATATTGTAGAGATTAAGGTTGATATGTAAAAACACTTAATGCATTCATTATAGTAGAGAAAAGAAATAGTTTATTAAAAGAATAAAAAAACATTTTCTCTGAACAAGTCAATAAACCCAATAAAACAGTTTTACTTCCCTGAAGGTCCATGTAGGGTGACAGATAAGGCTAGAAAATTTGGCTAAAATGCCTACTTACTTGAGAACATCTTCAAGTTTTACTTAGTGCTTCTCGACAGTCTACACTGTTTCATTTCTCTAATCCTTATTTGTGGTGTGTTTACTGTGTGATACTTCAGCAAGATTTTATTTAAGTAGAGCAAACAAAATAGTTATGAGATGTTACTAGATTTGAAAGTTTTAGAACATTATTTGAACACACATGAGATCTAATAAAATATTCCATGTTCTGTTCCAGCATTTATAGGTTGCTGATTATAGTAGATTTCAGTTTTAATCAGAAAAAGAGGACTTTATATGTGAACTTATAGACACTTCAAAAAGCTAAGATTTATTTGATTTATAAGCTATTTCTCACTTCAAAGATAGTTTTTGATATTTTTTGTTTTAATATTAAAACCTTGTATTTTTCAGGCTGCAAACTATTATATAAACAGGATTTTGCACGACGTTTAGGATTGAGGTGTGTTACCTGCAACTATTGCTCTCAACTCTGTAAGAAGGGAGCAACTAAAGAACTTGATGGTGTTGTGAGAGATTTCTGTAGTGAAGACTGCTGTAAGAAATTTCAGGATTGGTACTACAAGGCGAGTAACTAAAATTTTTTATTATAGCAACTGCTTTATCCAGTCTTTAATAAAATATTAGTTATTATCATTACAAATATGGCAGCTTATTTATTTTAAAAATGTACATACATTGAGGCCTGCCTGCCCAAATTATAGAGTTTATTAAAATTTTTGTCATTTCAGGAGTTTTGCTGTACAACTCGAAGTAGCATTTTTACTTGTTTTATAACTTAGCTATTACCCAAAACTAGGATATATCTTTATTTTAGCAATATAGTTTAACAAAATGAATTATTTTTCTAAAATGTATGTATTTATTTCACCAAATAGAAATAGACCACTTTAGCAGTGTTGAACATTAGCAGGTAATTGTTTTAGACACTTAGGATGTGTTTTAAAACACTTTGTTCTTTTTTATCTTTATAATTATGGATCTTAGGAAGGTTTCAGATTGAAAAGACTGTATGGATAGAGACCAAAAATATTTAATTTGAAACTCTAAATAAGTGTGTGTGTGTTTATGTTTCTTACTATAATCTACTTTTAGAAAAGATAAATCACTGTTTTGTCCATTGCATTGGTTTTTTTTTTCTAGATAAGAAAAATGAGTGTAAATTTGGGCTTTGTTTGGTCAGATATTACCCAAGAAAAAATTATTAGTTCATATGCCCATAACATGGAAAACCATCTCAATGTTAAAACTTCATTATGGTTGCATTTCTAAAGCATGTGAAGACTACATCATCATAACTTCAAAACTGAAATATTGCTAAAAGAAGCTAAGGGTAAAATGGTTGAAATATGTAGAATATTATTTAGTTCACTTAATGAAAGTGATTAGTGTTAATATTATTTAGGAGAATTACAAGAATTCTTGGTGTAGTTCTTGAATGTCTACAACTCCACATATCAAGTCACATTTTTTAAATTAAAAGGAAGATGCTTTCCAGGTCAAAGGAGGTTGTGGAGGCTGAGAGTTTTGGTGCAGTTCTAAAATTACTTCATTATTTTACTATTGATTCTGACTAATTTGTCTTTACCATTAGGAGCACCTGGGTGGCTCAGTTGGTTAAACATCCAACTCTTGATTTCAGCTCAGGTCAGGATCTCAGGGCCATGGGACTCCAAGCTCAGCACTGGAGTCTGCTTGAGATTCTCTCCGTCTTCCTCTGCCCCTCTCTTTCTCAAGCTCTCTGTCTCTAAAATAAATTTAAAAAGTTTAAAAAATCTTAAAATTAAGGTTTGCATTTTAGAAACACAGGACAAATACACTAACAATCTCTAAGATGAATTTGTTTTAGTCTAATCCAAACTTTTGTTCTATTAAAGACAGTAGCAATTTTGGGAAATCATTCAAAATGTACTTGAATAGCTTTAAAAGCTCAGTTTTGTTTAACACATACACTCTCCCCTGTTCAGAGGTTTTATTTTTGAAAATTTGTTTTGGATTCAAAACAGTAAAGATATTTAGTGGCTACATCATAAAGATGGGAAAATTCCATTTTATTCTTACTGTCGGTTACCCTTTTGATCATTTATTTTATAGTTTGAGAGACAAAAAATTGTTACCATATGATAAGTATGACTTTTCTGTCATTCTATTATACAAATTTCTGCCTAATTATGTAATTGTGAATCCAAACCTTTAATATTTAAATTCCTTTTTGGAGGATTTTGGTTTTTGTCCACAGAACATTGAATGTACTTCTCTGTCTTCTTTCTTTGAATGAATTCTTCTTGTTTTCTTTTATATTACTTAAAATAGAGATCTTTTGTTTTTTTTTTTTTGTTTATCCTTTTTTGGGGAAGCAAAGTGTTCTCTGGCAAAAGAACACATTCTAGATGTTGCCATTTTGTTCTATTTTGCTATTTATTTTAAAGGATACTTGTGTCTAATATTTTTATTTATCCAATGTTTAATGATGAAATTTTGGTGAGGCAGTGCATTTCAGAATATATACCAACATGTTAGTTAAATAACTAGTTGTAATTATCTGTTGGTTTGAAGTCAATGTTTTGTATATTAAACACATTTTTATTATTATTCAATGTTTGGATAATATGCACAATAGTATTATTACATACTATACTAACCTGAGGATTAAAAGTTAAGAGCCTTTTTATCATAATGGTAGGGATTTGTAAAGCAAGTAATGATGATTTTTCTATGAGCAATAGGAATACCAGCTTTGAGATGAAGAGTTGCCCCTTCTTATTCATCATTGGCTTCTCTGTGGTGGCAAGAGCACTATAATCAAGGAATAACTTTGTTCTGTGTGCTTTCTACTTGAGTCAAATTGTATTTTTTTATCCCTCTCATCAGTCTCTTCTGTTCACTGCTACCATCCTGTCATCATCTTGAAAATGTAGTAAGTTGAGTCCCAAACCAAATTATGATTTTTTTTTACCTTTCTTTTTCCACTTTTTAAATTTAAGAACTCAGAAGTTGTAGAATTTAGTTCATTATAAATGTGACCTTTAATAGTTCAGCTTTTATAAGAAAAATAATCTTTAAAAAAAAAAGAAAAATAATCTTTTTAGGTTTGCATTTTATATTTAGGTTTATGACTCATTTTAATTTTTGTGAAGGGTTAATTTTAGCGAAGGGTGTAAGGTCTGTGTCTAAATTCTTTTTCTCTTCTTTTTTTTTTTTTAGTATATGGATGTCCATTTGTCCCAGAACCATTTATTAAGCCTATCTTTGTCTTGTGTTGCTTCTGCTCCTTTGTCAGAGATCAGTTGACTGTATTTGTGCGGGTCTCTTTCTGGGCTCTCTATTCTGTTCTGCTGCCGTGTTTGCCGGCGTCACATGTCTTTTTTTTTTTTTTTTTTTTAAGATTTATTTATTTATTTGAGAGAGTGGGGAGAGAGAGCGCACATGTGCGCAAAGTGGGGAGTGGCAGGAGGCAGAGGAAGAAGCAGACTCCCCGCTGAGCGAGGAGCCTATGGGGGACTGATCCCAGAACCCTGGGATCATGACCTGAGCTGAAGGCAGATGTTTAACTGACTGAACCACCCAGGTGTCCCAGAAAAATAACTTCTTAAAATAGTGCCTCATCAGGGAAACTTTAAAAACAGGTAGCTAGTTGTTAACTTCACCTTTAGTGACGAGCTTTTTCTTTTGTGCTCCTAACCAGAGGAGCACATACATTGTTTTTTTCTACCTTCGTGTCTTTTGCCTCAATTTCAGACTATCCATAGTATAAATAACTTTACATTTTTATTTAATTAAATTAAATTTAAATATTTATGATTATACTTTAACCTTGTTGTCTTTTATTTCTTTTACTTGACATGATCTGTGTTTTTTTGGTTTGTATAATGGTTTGCATTTGGACTTAAGTAGAGGTTTATTAAATACTGTCTCTTCTAAATTGGAATACAAAATCTGTTGAGATAATGCAACCAGAAAATGTCAAGAATAAAGTTAATGTTTTTTTCTTCTCCCAAATTGTTCTTTAGAAGGAAGTAGATTTTACTATTCCTCAAAATAAATGTTTCCAGGCATAATGTGAAACCAGGTGGGAGGATAGTTCTTTTGATCTCTGTAAGTTTGAAATTTTAGGAGGAAAAGGGGGTTAGTATTGCAATAGAATAATAGCTAGATATTTGATAATGTGAAGTTAATTCAAAAGACTTGTTTCTCCAGAATACTTCACAGTAATTCTTCATGGAACTAATAATCTTTTCTTGAATATTATTATTTCAAATTATAGTTTTTTTAACATGGGTTTTGATTTGTTCTATAAGCCAGTAGTGAATGGCAGGCAGCATTCTTTAATGTAAATGCCCTATAATAGTATAAAAGTATGATTTGTGGGGTCTAATCAAATTAATACTTACATTTTAGTAAATCTTAGTCATAAAAGGATAGCTGAATAAAAAAAACTGGGTCTTAAAATTTTCTCTTTTTTTGTAAAAAAATTGCTAGAAATAGTGATTTTAAAAAATTATTCTTTGTTTTTGAAATAATTTTAGAAAGGGAATGTCTAATCTTGCTTTACATGACTGTAAAATCCCCTGTTTCATTCATATTCATGGATTTTCCTCCTCAAAATTAGGTCTGATTGGTGAAATGGGTAACAAGTAGATGGACAAATTATAAGGATATATATAAATCAACCAAAAGTGAGAATTTGAATCTGCCAAATAATAAGAAGCTGCATCAGTATAGGCTGAATGACCTATTATCAATTATTGAAGGAGAGATTCCTGTTTTAGCTGAGATGCTGGATTAAGATTTTTGAATTAAGATTTTAGTACCTGCATATTTAGGTTTTTTGAACTGCTAACTGTTATCCACTCCACCCCACCCCTCCAATAACAGACAATCCCTGGTTTTCCATAGTGACAGGAAGACCACTAAATAGATGATGAAGTGGTAGTTTTTATTTTATTTTTTTTTAATTTTTTTTTTTTAGATTTTTATTTATTTATTTGACAGAGAGATCACAAGTAGGGAGAGAGATAGGCGGAGAGAGAGAGGGGGAAGCATACTCCCTGCTGAGCAGAGAGCCCGATGTGGGGCTTGATCCCAGGACTCTGAGATCATGACCTGGGCTGAAGGCAGAGGCTTTAACCCACTGAGCCACCCAGGTGCCCCGAAGTGGTAGTTTTTAAACCAGCAACTTAAGTCATTCTTCAGTTCTTTTTTTTTTTTTAAGATTTATTTATGAGAGCGAGCGAGAGAGCATATGTACTCGGGGTGGGGAGGTAGGAGCAGAGGGAGAGGATCTCCAGCAGGCTCCTCCCCAACCAGCTCTGTCTGGGGGATACCATGACACATGAGATCACCTGAGCCAAAACCAAGAGTCAGATGCTCAACTGACTGAGCCACCCAGGCACCCTATACTTTGGTTGTTATGCTGTAGAAATGTTAAGCTTTTCTAAGAGTTCTCTCCTGTGGTTGGGTTGAAGTGGTTTGGTAAGCAATCATGGTCATTTTTAATGATGTTTTCCAATTAGCCATTGTATTTTAAGCTCAATTCCAAACACTTAATCCGGAATTTGCATGAGTGGCTATAAAAGAAAAAACCAAATAGAAAAGAGGGTCCCAACTTCTAAAAATTTGATTATGGCATTGAACTTGGAGTTACTATTGAGTACTGTTACAACCTTCCATTTGAAAAAATACATACATATTTTATTTCCATTTACTAATTGGCATTAATTTTGCTCCTTGAGTACAGAGAAATCATCTAAATTTGTTTTGAACCTTCCGGAAGAAAGCTTCAAATATTGTTAATATAAAATCCAAATGTGTATAATTATAAAATAATGAAGTGATTTCATTGTTCAGATTCTTTGAGTAGAATGTACTTGGTTTCATGTCTTTGACCTTCTAAATTACTGTGTAAATGGAAGTATTTTAATAATTAGCATAGTATATGTCGTGATTTGAATACATTTTATACAAATTGATTTGGGTTTTAGATGTTACATTGAGAATCTTCTTGCAGCATTTTACTTCTACTGGGATTTTTATTCCCTAGTTACTTATATTAACTCATTTTGTCTTTCATTGTCTTGATATACTAAATAAAGCCCAGTTTTTTATTTGGATTGTCTGCTTGGAATCCTGTCTCTGCATTTTTAATGTTTGGCCTTAGACCAGTCACTTCGTTTCCAGTACTGTGGTGAGGATTATAGAGAGTAGATATAACATGCTGGGCTTTTATTTTTCAGGTTCTCAATGAATGAGAGATAGTTGAGCTATAACTTCACTTTTGCTATATTCTTGCACTGTTTAAGACTCAGGAATTAGAATGTTAAGCTTTTGATTTCTTCCTTTGTGCTTTGTCTTTGAGTGTAAAGTATAAAAAGGGAACCAAACATTGAAACTTTGAATACTTGAAGGTTATTTTAAAGAAGAGTTTTTGGGTGGTGACCAGAACCCTTTTCATTATTGAGTAAAATATGACCTAGTTGATAATAAGTGCTAATCTTACTGAAGTTACCACATAATGTTACCAGCAATATAAAATTTGAGCTCACAGTTTTTGGACAAGAGATGTGATATTGGCATCACTTAATAGTCATTATTTATACTACAAATCTTCATTCATTTAACATTTATTCAGCAGGAGAAATACCTGACCTGGAGAAAAAAAAGAGCCTGTGTTCTAACCTTGGGGTATGTTTGTTATATAAGACCTGTTTATCAACACAATCATTTGTTAATATTCCTGACTAGGAATTTTGACATAGTATTTATTCATAGAACTCCTATTGAGAAATAAAGTGAGAGATTTGAAAACCACAGTATAGAAATATAGATTATTTAGGTAATGAGGAAAAGCTACATGATTAGTATGAACTTAATATGTATTACTTTATCAAAACTTCTAAATTGTTAGTTAAACCAAAGAGTAATTAAAAAATATAGTAGTTTATTTTCTAACTGGATCAAACACTTAATTATGAAAAGAACTGTATTTGGAATTAATCATTCATATCTTTTGGTCCACTCATTGATCAAATTGTTAAGAAATAATGAAAATGGGCAAAATCGAGGGGACATGGGTTCACCAAGAAATGAAAATCTGTCCCTGCATTATGGATTCACCACCATAAGGTTTAATGTTTTATGTATGAATTTTACTAGTTGGGGCTGACTGTTGTCTTAAAATACAACTCTTTTTAATTAATTAAAGATTTAAGTGTTTTGAAACATGAACTTAAAGTTCTTGTTAATAGTTAAATCTGCATATTTAATAAAACTCTCTAAATTTAATAAACTGTTGAAAATACTTCAGCTTCCATGATTTTCTCAAAAGAGCTTGCTTCAAAATTTTTCTGGTCTTATACAACTTTAAATTGATTTATCTTGAGCTATCAGTTGAACACAGGAAATCTGTTTATTTTTTTAAGAAATCTGTTTATTAATCAGAGATTTTCAATGTAATCTGATTGTAGGAAATTTCTACCAGTATATCATTAGGGTCCTCAAAATAATTTTAAAATGTTAAAATATATTGTACCAGTTTGGTCTACCAATGTTCACTTTTTTTGGTTATCCTATCTTTGTAATGCTGGTCTTTTAACTGCTGGTAAGTATAGAAAGGGGTTTTGACAATTAGGTAAATTGCTACATTTTTTTTACTCTTATTGTGGATTTTTACTGTATGTTTATGATTTTATTATTTTTTATCAGAAATTGTTTTTTCACGTTTGGGAATAATCACTGAAAAACTTATAGAAATCTTTTAAAGTACATGTCTGACTTTTTAAATTTTCTAATTTGAAATGTCTGATGCCTTCCTCTTTTTATTAAGGCTGCAAGGTGTGACTGTTGTAAATCTCAAGGAACGCTTAAAGAGAGAGTGCAATGGCGTGGAGAAATGAAACATTTCTGTGATCAACATTGCTTACTCCGTTTCTACTGTCAGCAAAACGAGCCCAACATGACAACTCAGAAAGGACCTGAAAACTTACATTATGGTATGTAATAATTTAGGTAGTAACTTGAAAAACCTGAAAGCAGTGTTTAGTTTCTTAGATCTGAATTCAAACTAATGACACTGAATAGTTGATTTTGGTTATAGTTTAAGGGCAACTTCCATAGTTTGTCTGGGTGGAAGTGCCCTGTATGATATTTCTGTAGATGTATTGTTTTTTATTCTCTTCTAAAAATTTAAAAGTTGAAAAAAATGTCAAGTTTAAATGAGGACCATTTTGGGAAATTGTATGTGCTGGGAGTAGGTTGGGAGTAACAGTGAAAACCCTTTAGAAGTTGTGACTTATTTAAAAGTTAAGCATAAGAACATAGTATTGACCCCAAAGCAATGAATATTTTCTAAGAGGGCAAAATGGGAAAAGGGTTAGTTTCACTTATTTAGCTTTGTATTTCAGCTCTCAAATTTGATACTCTTTATTTAAAATAGCTTACAATGCTTTCTTCATTAACTTTTAAAAAATCAGTAACATTTAATGAGAAATACAGATTTAGAATATTCTGAAGAAAGTGATACTTGTCTTATTTTAAATTTGTTTGTTTTTAGATCAGGGTTGTCAGACGTCCCGAACCAAAATGACAGTAAGTATTGCTTAAGTAAAATGTTAAATATTGATTTTTATAATGGGGGCATAAGTAAACAGTCCAGTTTAATGTGATCATAATAAAAGATTTTTACTTTCCTCTGTTGGGACAGTGGAAGTATTTAGGTGAATTATCTAGTATTAAAAAAGATACTTTCATATATGCTAAGGAATATAAAGGTGAATTAATTATGGCCTCTACCCACATTGGGGAATATAGACATATAAATGGTATTTGAGTTGAAGTACCCATCATCTTTTTTTTTTTTTTTTTAAGATTTTATTTATTCGGGGCACCTGGGTGGCTCAGTGGGTTGAAGCCTCTGCCTTCAGCTCAGGTCATGATCTCAGGGTCCTGGGATTGAGCCCCACGTGGGGCTCTCCGCTCAGCGGGAAGCCTGCTTCCTCTCTCTCTCTCTGCCTGCCTCTCTGCCTACTTATGATCTCTCTCCTGTCAAATAAGTAAATAAAACCTTAAAAAAAAAGATTTTATTTATTCATTTGAGAGAGAGATTGAGCGTGAGCACGAGTAGGGGGAAGGGGTAGAGGTACAAGCCACATGGGGCTCGATCCCAGGACCCTGAGATCATGATCTGAGCCAAAGTCAGACAATAAACTGACTGAGCCACCCAGGTGCCTCAAAGTACCCATAATTTTTAAGGCAGTAGCAATACTATGTTTGGAATGATTGACTGAATAATTGTATCTGTTCTTGGTGGCTGTTAAAAAGTTTCAGGACAGTTGAGTAGAAGGTTGCCAGATAGACAGTGATGTAAAGTAGAAGGAATGTGCTAAGGGCATGCATAACTATTCATTAAGGCCAAACTTAAGGAGCACCTTTGGTGGAATTATGGAAAATGAGGTAAAAGGATAGGCTGGGCCAGATTATTAATGGCTTTGAGTTTATATTTCTCAAATGGGTATCTGAAGGTCTATGTTGGGAGCCAGGACTTAAAAGTTTTTAAATATGAGTAATAATTCCATAACATGTCGTGTGGATTTTTTTCTTTAGTCTTTGGTATAATACATCAAATACTGCTTTTATGTTAGCATTTTAAGAATTTTTGTAGGTTGAAAATGTCCATTTATGTGTAACGAATAAAGAGAAGAAGCAATGTTTTGCTATGCTTTGAGGCACAGTGAGCCTGTCCTCTTGTATGCCGAGTAACAATAATCACCAGTGTTGGAATACTGGTATTATCCAAGGGAAGCTTTATAGGAGTCATTTATTGGCATTACATTAAGTCTCTGAGCTAGTTTTTTATCCTGGTAAGAAAGAATAAAGCAGTGGTTCTTAGGTCTGGCTACATATTTGAATCACCTGGGGAGTTTTCAGAACTTTCCAATGCCTAGGCTCCATCTCAAAAATTCCGTGTTTTTGGAAAGTTCTTCAGATGATTTTAATATGTAACCACAATTTAGGATCACTGATATAGATGAAAAACTGGTGATTTTACATTATTCTGTTCAGTTTTTGCTTTTGATGTTAATAGTTAAGAATCCTAGGAAAGTAAGAGTACTTTCTCCTTTGCTTTCCTCCTGTATGTGTCATCCCTCTCTTATGGAACTGTATTTAAAATCAGATAATTCAGAAATATGTTAAAGTATTCAGCTGAATCGTCTCATTTTAATACCAGGCACTTTTATCCATGATTGAAGAATGTAAAGATGGTCACTCCATATTTTGTTAACTTTGTATAGCTGAAAGGCAACTTACAACCTTGTTTCAAATATGGAAGCTTTTGACCAAGGCTTTAAGGCCCACCTTCTATCAGTATAACATCAAATCCTTTTTTCCTTGTATAGCACTTGAACCACATTATATGACAGACAGAAGGGTTTAGGGAGGGGTAAGTCAGTGTGCCACTGCAATTCTTGCCTTTTTTTCTTATAAAAGCCCTCTCCCATCTTTTTCTTGTAAGCTTTTGAAATCTTTTAATTCCCCAGCCATAAACTTCAAAGGGTGAAGGCTTAGCTGTATAATTTTGGACAAGTCCCTTTGCGCAAGTTCTTTGTGTGAATTTCTGTTTGTAAAATGGGATGAAGATAGTACCTATTTCAGTGTTAACACGTAATAAGTATTAAACACATAGTAGCTGCTATGTTCCAGACCTCATAAAGGCAGTATGTATGTTTAGAACACAGACTTTGGTGTTAGGTGAATTTACTTGAATCCTCACCTCAGAACTTTTAGCTCTATCGCCCTTCCTGGGTTGTGTAACTTCCGAGTCTTAGTTTTCTCACCTGTAAAGTGGGAGTGATTAAAAGGCTTACCTCTTGAAGTGTTAGGAGAATTAAATAACTTTGGTACTTTATGTAATTTCTTAGTCCATTTGAGCTGCTATAGCAATACCATAGATGAGGTGGCTTACAAACAACAGAAATGATTTCTCACAGTTCTAGAGGCTAGGAAGTCTTAAAATCAAGTTGCAAGCAGATAACAGTGTCTGGTGAGGGCCTGCTTCCAGGTTTATTAATGGTCATCTTTTCACTGTGTCTTCACATGGTGGAAAGGGGTGAGCATCTCTAGGATTTCTTTTATGAGGGTATTAATCCCATTCATGAGGCCTCTGCTTTCATGATATAATCCCCATCTAATGACCACACCTTCAGATACCATCACATTGGGTATTAGATTTCAACATATGAATTTTAGGGGTACACATTGTCTGTAGCACATAGTCTCTGGCATGAAGCAAATACTGAACAGATGGTAGCTTTTGTCATTATAATTTTATTTTGGGCCCTCCTTCAGTATTCATTATAAATAGAAGTAGATCTTGTTGACATACAGAAAAGAAAGAAGCATTATCAAGTGTAGGTCTTCATCGGTGGCATAGTTTAATTGACATGATGTAATGTTTCTAAATGACAGGAGGTAAAACATTGAGTAATCTACAATATATATGATTTTGGACCCCTTGTTCTTATGTGGGGATTCTAAGGTATTTTCCAGCTTGGACCAAGTTTACCTAGTCTTAGTATATATATACGTATATATAGTCATATATATATATAGTAGATATTCAATACCTATTTGTTAAATTATTCTTCCCATTTTATAGTTGAGGAAATTGAGACACAAGTGACTGAGTCACTTGCCTAATGTTATACAGTAAAAGTTTTAGGACTAAGTTCCTTAGCTGCTTGTTCATACTCTTTTACTTAGCTGATTAGTAATGTAGTTTGAAATCCTGATGAATCTAGAATAGTACCAGCCCCTTTGCCATATCCGTTGTACAAATAACATACAAATGAGATATCTACCTGAAACAGTCTTTTAAAAAATTTGTATCTTTCCACACCTTTAAATATGTACAGATAAATTTATTAAATAGTAAATACCTTAAGTACAATTGGTCATCACTCATATTTGCACATTTGCCTATTCTCTAAAATTTATTTGTAATCCCTAAATCAATACCCATGGCACTTTCAAAGAAATTTGCAAACATGTGCAAATATGTGCAGAGTGGTGAAAAACATAAGTCTCCTGAGGTGCAACATATCTTCTTGCTGAGGTGGAACAAGGCAAGGCTTTCTCTTTTTGTCTCACTTCATCCTATAAGCGGGTGTCCTTTTCACAGTCAATTAGTACTACCTTTTTCATACTTTGTCCTTTTTGTTAGTGATTTTGCTTTATAAAAGATCCCCTATGCATAGTATTAAAAAGTCCTATCCAGTCTTCCTAAGCTCAGGAAGGCTGCTTGCTCTGTGCCTTATGTAGGAAATAGTGCTTATTAGGTAAGCTTCATTCAGTTGGCAGTGAGTTTAATGTTCATGAATCAACAATATGATACACTCAGAAAAAGGAATAAGATATTCACCAGTCTGCAGATGAGGCAACTGAGTACTGAAGTAAAATCTATAGTACATGGTGAAGCTATGGGAAAAGAAGGAGGAGTGATTATATTTATGGATTCATGGACTTAGGACTAATTTAAAAAAAAAAAAGTGAAATAGCACCGTTACGTAGTTTTCAGCTTACATACAACATGTACGCAGGATCAGGAAAATGCTAAACCCTTTTTGCCTTACTGCTGGCTAGCACACACATTTCAATCATAATGGTATGAGAAATATTAAACTTGCATGTGAGGTGGGTTCTGCCGATCAACACCAGGATGCTTTGAAAGAATACCCGCTAAGTGTTAACATAGGAAAAAAAGATAAACAGTCAAGCAGGTTTTCAGTGCTGATGGGACTGGCTTACTTTTGCAAGGTCAGTGGCAAATGAATGTAGAAGATACAAGTGGTCTCCAAAGTCCCTGACTTTAAATCATTTAGAAACCATGCAACCTTGCTATTGTGTGCCAATGCCAAGGATAACTTCACACACACACACACACACACACACACACACACACACACACCGGTGCATAGAGCTCAAAATCCATGAAAATTCCAGGGAAAAAACTGAACCTATATATGCCAGTCCATTGGAGGTGGAACGAAAAAGCGTGAATGGTATCTAAAATATTCTGTGATTGATTCTCCAACTGCTTCATTCTAGAAGTTGAACATTGTCTCCAGAATGAAAACCTTGCATTTGAGGTGTTATTACTGGATAATTTCCATTGCCTTGAAGAACTCAAAAATGCCTATCTCAGTGTAGTTCCTTTATGCCCCCAAACACTACCTATCTCATCCAACCCCTCAATCGGGGCATAATTAAAGCTTTTATGAGAAAGCTTTCATGAGAAAGATTTCAAGGCTCTCAGCATCAACAAAAAGCCACCCTGACAGATTATTGGAAGTTAGTCATCATCTGCAACATTATTGATTATATTGGCATGGCAAGACAGCATCAAGCAGGCTACCATGAGTAATTGTTGGGAAAATGTTTGACCAGACCATATGAATAATTTCAAAGTTTTTGAAGGTGTCACAGAAAATTTAAAAAAAAAGTGTAAAAAATGTAATGTATATTACACCAAGTAAGCGAAGAAGGCTTTTTGAACGTGCAGGAAGATGTGGAGGAAGTTTGGTAGAGAAGGCAGTAGAGCCTACTGATGAAGACCTTGGCAAGATGGCCAAAGAAGGCATCAGATTCAGTGATGAAAAGTCAGCCCAGGACTACTAACAATGGCCAAAATATTGGAATGGAATTCTGTCTTAAGAAGAATTGTTACAATGACATGGAAAAATATGACCCTATGCTTGAACAAAGTCTTCAATTCGAGTACCAGTGTGTGGTTACCCCTTATGTAAAGACGCTTAAAAGATTTGAGGTGAAAAGCCAAGTAGACAAGGCTGACTTCTTTTTTTGAAGCCAGTTTGGGAGGGAAAAGCACTGACATTGTCAACAAATTATAAGAGCCAAACTCTTTAGGTAGAACTGCCAGATATCACCGTGTCCCCCTCATCTTCTCTCACCAAGTCACTGACTTCTTCCTCTTCTGCAGAATTATTGCCATCAACCTTTCCCTTGGTTTTTATGGGCACGCCAAAGGTTGAGAGGTTTAACCACACAGTGCACTGCCCCATTGTACATCCTGCATGTCCACTAAGAGTAAGATGTTAATATTTTATAAAATGTTCAATGTTTATTCTGTTTTTTCCCCCAGGACTTTATTTACATTAGTGTACAATATACAGTATGTGTTAACAGGACCGAGTATGAGTACCATATAGTATGTGTGTATTGTATCTGTGTACTGTGCAGGTGTGTACACATCTGAGTGAAAGAGCTAATAATCCTAAAGTACACAAAAATGCTGTAATCATGATGTGTTATAAAGAAACATTGAGTATAATTATTTGTAAGAAATATATATGAAATCGAGTGTTTCAGCAGAAACACTATTATGTATTGATCTGTTGATGAAAATGTGACCAGAGGCTGATAGGAACTTAACCTTGTATTTCCTTTTGGAGTAATGGTTCTGTATTCACTAAAGTGTTCATGGTGACTGTCTAGAAGTTAAGTACCTCAAATATTCTGTGTTCTGTACCTTTTTTCCTATATCAATAGGTGGTACGGAGAGCACCTACGTTTGTTTAGTCCCTTATAGATAGATCTTTAGCTTATTTTAGATTGATTGTATGTGTGTGTTGCCCCAGGGGTTTGGGGGGGTATTCGCAATTGCAAATAATACTACAGTGTATGTGGTGAAAACTGAGAGACTATGATCTAGGACAGCTTTCTGAAATTGCAGTTGCTGGGATAAAAAATAGTTTGAAGTCTGATAATATTTATGGTAATTCTTTTCATTATTTTTTTTATCTTTTAAGATTTAATAACATATATAAGGTGTTTATCCAGTAGAGGGAACTGGTGTGTTGTTTACAATAACTAAGATGGCCATAATAACTAAGAACTTTTTCTTTCTTAAGTAAATTTAAAGAGCCTAATTATTTTCAAAATTCAAGGTAACATTGCATTTTTTACCTAAAAGTGAAAATTGTCTTATTTTTTAAAAAATATCCATTGAAGGTCAAACAGTTCTATAGATGAATGATTTCTTCTGCTTTGTCAGTAAGGACAAATTCACATTGATCCTTTCAGATTAAGACTATGGTAAACATAGTAGTAATAACGTAATTTGCTTATACTCTTAAACTTTCGTGTGTTCCCTCCACATGACTAGAAACCAGATATTCATTAACACCAGGAAGTAATAAAAATTAGAGGCAAAAGTAAAATGTTTCTTTTTGTTTCCTTTGTAGGGTTCAGCACCACCCCCTTCTCCAACACCTAACAAAGAGATGAAGAACAAAGCCGTTCTTTGCAAACCTTTAACAATGACAAAAGCTACTTATTGTAAACCTCACATGCAGACCAAATCTTGTCAGACAGGTAACTTAGGAAAATTTGACTTACATACTTCCCTATACTTAATACCTCTCTTACTGAAATGCATGCTTTTCTCAAAAAATAGGCTATGGAACGTATTTGTTTGGCCACTTTGTCATTTTCTGTTGATTTTGCTTATTTAAGTTAGACATTACCTTGAGAATACAGCATATTATTTAAAATAATTAATGAAAATCAATCTCCGTTAGAGGCTCAGAATATAAATTATGTCATAAGTGAAAAATGCTCTATCAAAAACTTCCTTGGGGCTGAGATTCATTAGTTACAGTAATCCCTCTGAAAAATCATCTCTGTAAATGTGACCTGTTATGTTAACAATTCTGTTTCCTTGTCAGAATAAGATGGTATCATTCAATTATATATTTTTATGAGATTTAAATGTATTGTGATTATTCTGTTAGAGAAATCTTTTTGGAGGGAATATAAGGGGAATATGATAGGATATCTGGAGCTATTTTCTTTGTATTGAGAGATTTTCTTTTATTATTTTCTTTTTATATTATTTATTTTTATATTTTATATTATTATTTTTATATTCTTTATTATTCTATTTTCTTTTATTATTCTCTTATTAGGGGACATTTTCTTTGTATTAAGAAAAAGGCCTAAATTCTGTTTTTCTTTCTTCATTTAAACAGGGACTGTATTTAGTTTTGTTTTTACCTTACCTGATTTTGTGAAAACTGGAAATTTCTTTTAAAAGGGAAATGAGGCACTTAAATTTTTTTGTTACCATATTATTTTAACATTGAGTAACTATGTGTGTTACTTAACATTGCTCCTTAAACACATTTTGTATTTTTAGATGATAATTGGAAGACAGAATACGTTCCAGTGCCTATCCCTGTGCCTGTGTATATCCCAGTACCTATGCACATGTACAGTCAGAATATTCCTGTTCCTACTACAGTTCCTGTTCCTGTAAGTCCGATTTTAAGTTTTTTTTTTCATTTTGAAGTTTATCAGGCAATAGGTGGGAGAAGAATGTTGTAATTTCTACATTAGTGAAGTAGTAGTAGAACAGGGTTGAGTCTTTGCCTTCACCAGTTAACTTAGGTTTGGTTGAATCTCTGTCAATGTTTGCTTTGTGTTTAACAAGTATTTGTTCATCTTTAAAGGTGAAGTTTGGCAAATGTCTGTGTCTGCTTTATGCATATATGTAGTGTTTTATATTTGAGTTCATTTTAGAGAAAAATATTTGTGAAGTTGTGAGGCTTAAAACTGAAACACAGAATAGAATTTCATATGAATTATCGTTACATTATTTTGTCCTAAATCACTTGAAGTAAAGACACTGTGCCAGGGCTTGACTATCATAGTCCCCTGGGGGACAGAGGTATCTCAAAAATTATTTTTCTTTAATTTTTTATTTCAAAAAATAGCTGCTTATATTCTGGACTTTCTTTGTTACAGTTGACGTCTTGGTTTTGGTATGTGTTTTTTCCGAAGTTTTTATCCAACGTGGTATTATAAAGAAGATCCTGTGTTAGAATAATTTTTAATTTGGGAAATTACATTTTATTTATTTAGTTAGTTTAGTTAGTTATTTGAGGGAGAGAGCACAAGGAAGAGCAGGAGGGAAGGGGAGAAAGGCAGAGAGGGAGAAGCAGGCTCCCTGCTGAGCAGAGAGCCTGATATGGGGCTCGATTCCAGGACCCTGGGATCATGACCTGAGCTGAAGGCAGACACTTAACCGACTGAGCCACCCAGGCACTCCCCTCTCCCCCACCCCTTTTTAAGATTTTATTTTTGAGAGCTTTCTACACCCAATGTGGTGCTCCAACTTACAATTCAAAGATCAAGAGTCCCACACTCCACTGACTGTACCAGCCAGGCACCCCCAGAAAACTGTCTTCTGATGTTGAGTAAACCTAACAGTAAACACTTTGGTTATAGGTGCCGGTTCCTGTTTTTCTGCCTGCCTCATTGGATAGCAGTGAGAAGATCCCTGCAGCAACTGAGGAACTAAAAAGCAAAGTTCCTTCAGATCCTCTTGATACAGAGCTGCTTACAATGGCAGATATGATGACTGAAGAGGAGGGGAAAACAGAAACTGCCAATATCAACAGTGAGTTGCACTATATTTCACTCTGTGAATAAGTGTATCAATGGCTTTCAGTAAGTGTTATAATTATTATAGTATGTTGAGGGACATATCATGTTTCAACTTGATATGAGAGTTGGGGGGGAAGCATTGCAACAAAAATGTATTTTTGTATTAAGAGATCTATACTCTTATCTAGCTGTACCCTATCTAGCCACATGCTCTTTTATGCCATGCCCAGTTTTTTTTAAAAGATTTTATTTATTTGTTTGACAGAGGGAGAGAGATCACAAGTAGTAGGCAGAGAGGCAGGCAGAGAGAGAGAGGGAAGCAGGCTCCCTGCTGAGCAGAGAGCCCAATGCGGGGCTCGATCCCAGGACTCTGAGATCATGACCTGAGCCGAAGGCAGAGGCTTTAACCCACTAAGCCATTCAGGCAACCCTGCCATGCCCCGTTTTAAGGAGGAATTTGTACAATTTGTGTGGTCCTGGTTTTAATTGTAATAGGATCTGACTTGTAAAATCAACTCATAGTTATTCCTGTTTTAATGTACTAGCTCAGACACAAAAGTAACTTGTTGACATTAATAATGATTCAAACTCTTAATTTGTAATGGTTAGCCTCAATTTTGTTTTATTGGCTATACTTAATAATTTGCATTATCTACTAGGGTTTATCCTAACTTCTGCTAAGGCGGTGTTTGCCAAATGGCATGGTGTTAAATATGTTGTAGATGATTCTCTTATTTATTCCTACCTTTACTCCTCTGGTCACACGTAGGGTCCTGTTTCAACCATGAGCTGCCTAGTTCCCATTACCCTAGAGTATAACGGAAACACTATAAATTCTATGTATTTCATAATGTGACTGTGTTTGTGGAGGACTTTGTTAGAAATTAACTTAGTGGGTTGCAACCTACTAATGAAATGAAATGGGAAAATGTTAGTGTGAATCTCATCAAAAGGATACTGTTTTGTGACACCTTTGTTTCCTGTGTCTGTGTTTATGTTTGCCTTTCTGTATCCTGTCACCACCTTGAAATAGATAAAATGCATATCTTACTGTGGGTTGCCGTATAAAAATGTTTGAAAACAACTGATCAAAACATTAGAAAGCAGTTGTAATCGAATGATGTAGAAAACCTAGGTCACAATTCAAAAAGAATATTGAAAATGGCAGTTATCCACCCTCATTAGTTTATTTTTGACAAGAGATTGCTTTTAGAAATACTCTGCCTACCAGAATTGGTTTACTATCAAAGCATGCCTATTAACTTTTGAAAAGGGGCAGTGAGAAACCTGAAGGATTAAAAGTTTCTGTGTACTCATGATTATCTAACAATTATAAAATTTATAATAGTTTACATTTTTTTTTTTATTAGAGAGAGAGAGACTGAGAATGAGAGGGGAGAAGGTCAGAGGGAGAAGCGGACTTCCCGCAGAGCCGGGAGTCCAATATGGGACTCGATCCCGGGACTCCGGGATCATGACCTGAGCCGAAGGCAGTCGCTCAACCAACTGAGCCACCCAGGCGCCCCAATAATAGTTTACATTTTAAGATGGCTATATACCTTTTCTTTTTGTGACATATTAATATATTCTTGTTTTATATTTACATAAATGACTTTCTTTGCCAGATTAAAGAGGTATTGTTAAGGTCTTCTATTTTGATTTCTAATGATATTATGAATTGATTATAGGTGTAATTATTGAAACAGACATCATTGATTCAGATCTCTTGAAGAACTCTGACCCAGAGACACAGTCTAATATGCCTGATGTACCATATGAACCAGATTTGGATATCGAAATAGATTTCCCCAGAGGTACTCAAAATGCTATTTTATTCTTTAAGTGTGAACTACAGTTATGGAATTTAATTATGATCATTAATCATTTAATGTTCGTGTTCTTGCCTTTACTGCTTATGTTTATCTTTTTTTTTAACCCAAACAAAACTCAACAATTAATTTCTGAAAGGAGGCATAAGATTGAATTAAAGTGACTGAAAGAGAATTTCTTAGAGCCTAAAAAGACACTTTCTCAAAGTAATTTATTATAGAAAACTTTGTAGATAGAGAAAGGGATAAAGAAGTGGTTGTTTCTTTTTTTAAAAATTAAGTTCACCTTCAAAAGGAAAAAATTATTTGCGAGTCTTTTGTTGTAACAGAAATGTGTTCTATTTTTCATTATTTTCTTAATGTATTGATGGCTAATAAGCATACCCAGTAGAATGTAAAGCATTTTATTTTGAGAAAAATTTGATATGTTGAAACAGATTTGTACTGAGACCATTTAGATCTTAAAATTGAATTTCAGGTTGTAATAGTTTTTCTGATATTATACATTTCTATGAAAATTTCATGTTATTCATTAAACATGTGTTTTCTTTAAGGGTCTAACTGTGGTTTATCAGAACTCATAGACCATTTTCTTTTAGTGAATAACCTCCC
This sequence comes from Nasua narica, assembly GCA_028533885.1. Taxonomy (NCBI): domain Eukaryota; kingdom Metazoa; phylum Chordata; class Mammalia; order Carnivora; family Procyonidae; genus Nasua; species Nasua narica. Next base: position 71,447,803 of record CM052810.1, on the reverse strand, counting down.
CTGTGGCATAGGTTATCCCCATATATAGGTACTTGTTTATATTCTGTGATTAGTTCTTTGTTGGTTGTGTTTATGTACTATAAACCTGTGTTTTTATATTTGGAAATAAAAGTTCTTCTGATTTGATTGCTAGCTGCTGAGGAGCTTGATATGGAAAATGAATTTTTATTACCGCCTGTTTTTGGAGAAGAATATGAGGAACAGCCTAGACCTCGATCTAAAAAAAAGGTATAAAGTTAATAGTATTTTTGCATTAACTACTATCTCCGTGTAGCGGTATCTCTTTAAGAATGGAGCAAGTATGTAGTGATCCACAGTTGTGCCTGAGGCTTTTTTCCCCTAGATATAAAAAGACTTTTTAAGAGTCTTTATTACTTCATTTCTAAGTAATAAAAATGTCTCAGATTTACTTATAACTTTATAGAAGACTGAATATTATTGCCATTTAATTTTCCTTTTCAATTTTATCCTGACAAAGGTTGACATTGTTGGTAAAAAAGTAAACTCAATTCTTTGACAAGAATTGAGACTATTTTCTAGGGATCTGTTTTTTCCACTATTATTTCTGATGAGACCAATCTGTGAGGTTGAGATACACAGTTTATAATACCTAGTCTTTTCTAAGTGTGTCAGCACATGCAAAGACATGCTGAATAGTTTAATTGTTCAGGTAGACCAAATCTACGTGTATGTAACAGGTGTGATTTTTAAAAATACTTTATCAACCACTTTTATATTTCCGATTTACAACATAAAGCAGGATCAAAAGAGAAAGTATGACTTTCACAAATTTCCCAACAAAGAAAGAAAGAAAAAAAACTGAAAAAGGAGTACGTGCAGTAAGATGAAGTTGGACTCCTGTTTGACGCCATACAAAAATTAACTCCAAAATGGGTAATAGACCTAAATATAAGAACTAAAATTATGAAACTCTTAAAACATAGGTCTAAATTTTTACTACCTTGGGTTAGGCATAGTTCTTCGATACGACACCAAAAGTACAAGAAACAGCAAGAAAAAGTAGGTGAATTAGGTTTACTACATCAGAATTTAAAACTTATAATGCCATCATGACAGTCAAAGGAGTTGAGTGGTCATTCCCTATATGTTGGAATTACTGGAAAGTTCAATTTCTTACATTAATATTTAGAATCCTTTTCAGATTATTTATTATGCCTTATATTTAATTATTTCCTTATCAGTGACTCTCACAGCAGAAGTTAAAATGGTTTTGTTATACAAAGTGATTTATGTAGAAATATGGCATTCCTGGAGATGAAATTTCAAGTAACTATTCTCAGATTCTGGAATACCAGTCAATTCCAAGCATGTAAATATATTTCTCTTGATTTACATTTGTTGAGAGATGGCTTACATAAAGTCAGGAAATAATATAAGTTCTTTTAAAAAAAGATTTTACAGTGGTATTTTACTACTAGGGAACCAAGAGAAAAGCTGTATCAGGATACCAGTCTCACGATGATAGTTCTGACAATTCAGAATGCACCTTTCCTTTCAAATATACGTATGGTGTAAACGCATGGAAACACTGGGTCAAAACTAGGCAGCTTGATGAAGATCTTCTGGTATTAGATGAGCTAAAATCTCGTAAGTGTTCTGATTTTGTTTCTTCTACATCGTATTTCAAATCAAGATTTTTGTTATTAACTACCTTTACTTTTAAAAAAAAACATAAATGTAGCTTACAATATTTTAAGTACATTTAAATATAACTTTCATTTTACTTTAAAATTCTTATGTAGGGCGCCTGGGTGGCGCAGTTGGTTAAGCAACTGCCTTTGGCTCAGGTCATGATCCCGGAGTCCCGGGATCGAGTCCCACATCGGGCTCCCAGCTCCATGGGGAGTCCGCGTCTCACTCTGACCTTCTCCCTTCTCATGCTCTCTCTCACTCTCTCTCTTTCCTAATAAATAAATAAATGAAATCTTTAAAAAAAAAAAATTCTTATGTAGTATAAATCAATTTCAGAAAGTTTCTTAAGAGTAAATAATAACAATTATTAATTTTTTCTTTCTTTTTAGCTAAATCAGTAAAGTTAAAAGAGGATCTGCTCTCTCACACCACAGCTGAGCTTAACTATGGGTTAGCCCATTTTGTCAATGAGATCCGACGGCCAAATGGAGAGAGTTATGCACCTGACAGCATCTATTATCTTTGCCTTGGAATACAGGAGGTTAGTAATCTGATGGCTATATTTGAATATAATAGGTTGTTGTAGTAGTTTTGGAAAAGAAAAATGTTAATGTTTTAAGAATATTAAGGGCAGCTTTATGGAACATAATGATATTTTGGCTTGCTAAGACAAAAAAGAACTTACTGTATTTGCAATGCTGGGATATTATAAAGGATTTTCTTAGCTACTTTGTATATAGGTCTTTCTGTTATAATGAGGTATGTTCCTAAAAATCCTCAAGCTCTCTAAAACTATTGTACCATAACCAAAAAGAATTTATGTGAAAAATGGAGTTATAGTCAGGCAGTGTGAAACTCCTGCATCTTTTGTAATGGACCTAATGAAGCTGTATATTTGTTACCATATATATGATAGTCAGGATGGCTTTACTTCCTTTTTACAGTTGCAAATAAATGAATTAACATCCTGGGGCATGATCTGTGTATGTATATATAGATCCATGCTGATATATGTGTAAATAGAAAAATGGGTTCCTTTGCAAATGGGTTCCAGTTTTACACTTCTCATGTTTCAATTTTACACTTCTCATGTTTCTAAGTTTTTAAATAGGGTATTTACTCATTAGTTCTTTTGAATCATCTTATAAAAGGAGATCATTCTTTGGGATTTTAGATAAACGTAAACCACATGTCTGTGAATCATGAGTGAATCTATTTTCCATAATAAACATAAAGATCAACTAGTAATTCTGAACAAATTATTTGGGTTTAAGCCCAGGATCTTGCTTGACATCCTATGTATTTTTAGCTATGGTAGATGATAGAAGGTAGAGGGGTGTTTTTGGTGTAGTTTTTTTTTTTTTTTCCTTTTTTTTTTTAATGTAGAGTTTTGCTTATAGGCCTAGAATTTAATGTTATGCTCCTAACAGGTGATAGAAACTGAAATAGATTGCTCAGAAAATTAGAATTTTCTTTCTTTCTTTCTTTTTTTTTGTTTTTTAAATTTTTTATTTTTTAGATTTTTATTTATTTATTTGAGAGAGAGAGAGAGAGAGAGGGGAGAAGGTCAGAGGGAGAAGTAGATTTCCTGCAGAGCCGGGAACCCGATATGGGACTCGATCCTGGGACTCCGGGATCATGACCTGAGCCAAAGGCAGTCGCCCAACCAACTGAGCCACCCAGGCGCCCGAAAATTAGAATTTTCTTAATTGTATTTTACTTATATTTTCTTTAGGATAGAAATTTGCCTGATTATATAAGTGGTAGTGGGGAAATAACACACGACTATAAATTACTATCTGTTCAAAGGCCATCACATATTTTACAGAAACAAACTAAATATATAGTAGATTTTACTTTTTTTTATTCTTTGATAGATTTATATGTACCTTGAGCCTCATGTTTAGATGCAGATAATAGGTCCACCATTCCAAATCCCAAACCCCCTGAAAACTAGAGATTTTACCCTTTAGGTTTTCACAAAAACTAATTTGACAATAAAACATGACTTGAAGAGTTGTGAAGTTACTATTTATTACTTTGTTTGATTATCCATAAAATATTAATTGTATAATTCACTAAAAGAGTGCTAATGTTTCTAAACAAATACAGAGTACTTCCTTAGACCACTGTAGGAATATAATGTAAATATATACATGCCCTGTATTTCCTCTATAAAATCTAAAAAATTAAGAATTCTGAAACATCTGGACTCAATGATTCTAACTCAGAGTTTGTAGACCTGTGTATGTTTTCCCCCCTTTTTATTATATCTAGTAGTAAAAAAGAGTAAAAATAGCAGGTGCCAGGTGTAGGTGAAAACATCTCAATAAGCATCAGAATAAGTTATTTATTACATATAAATCCTCTTCAGAGTAAATAGGAGCTGGGTCTTACTCTTTGTGTCTTGTACCATTGCTGTCCATATGGTAGACACTCATTGACCTGTATAATTGTCAATGACTAGTACACAATAGACCTATCCGGTTTTCCATTGCTTTTTACTATGTGTACTTATTTAAGATGGTGGAACAATCTTAAAAATGTTCTTTTAAAAAAATGTTCATATCGTCATCTTAGAAATAGTTCTATTGTCTGGATTTATATAAATGTTGACGAGCACGCTAGGGTTCTGCCAAATTAACTCAGCAGGAAGAAAAGAGGTTGAGTTGTAGGCACTTATTAGTGGCTTTTTTTCCTTAAGACTTTTAAAATTCAAATTAGTTTGCATATAATGTATTATTGGTTTCAGGGATAGAATTTAGTGATTCATCAGTTGTGTATAACATCCACTGCTCATTGCGTCAAATAAAGACAGTCTCCTCCTTAATGCCCATCACCCAATTACTCCATACTCCCATGTCCCTCCCCTCCAGCAACCCTTAGTTTGTTTCCTATATTTGAGTCTCTTATGGTTTGCCTCCCTCTCTGTTTTGATCTTATTTTATTTTTCCTTCTCTTCCCCTGTGTTCATCTGTTTTGTTTCTTAAATTCCACATGAGCGAAATCATACCGTATTTGTCTTTCTCTGACTGACTTACTTCACTCTAAGTGCTATAGTGCTATAATACATTCTAGGTCTAACTACATAGTTGCAAATGGCAAGATTTCATTCTTTTTGATGACTGAGTAATATCCCATTGTGTGTGTGTGTGTGTGTGTGTACCCATACCCCACACCTTCTTTATCCATATTTTGGCTATTATGGATAGTGCTGCTGTATGTAATTGGGGGTGCATGTGCCCCTTCAAATCACCATTTTTATATCCTTTGGATAAATACCTAGTAGTGCAAGGGTGTAGGGTAGGGTAGTTCTATTTTTAACTTTTTAAGGATCCTCCATACTGTTTTCCAGAGTGGCTGCACCAGTTTGCTTTCTCACCAACAGAGTAAGAGGGTTCCCATTTCTTCACATCCTTGCCAATGTCTGTTGTTTTCTGAGTTGTTCATTTTAGCCATTCTGACAGGTGTGAGGTGGTACCTCATTGTGGTTTTGATTTGTGTTTCCCTGGTGATGAGCGATGTTGAGAATTTTTTCATGTGTCTGTCAGCCATTTGTATGTCTTCTTTGGAGAAATATCTGTTCATGTTCTCTGCCAATTTCTTGACTGGATTATTTGTTCTTTGGTTGTTGAGTTTGATAATTTTTTTTTTAAGATTTTATTTATTTATTTGACAGAGAGAGAGATCACAAGTAGGCAGAGAGGCAGGCAGAGAGAGGGGGAAGCAGGCTCCCCACTGAGCAGAGAGCCCGATGCAGGGCTTGATCCCAGGACCCTGAGATCATGACCTGAGGCGAAGGCAGAGGCTTTAACTCACTAAGCCATTCAGGCGCCCCAAGTTTGATAAATTCTTTATAGATTTTGGGTGCTAGCCTTTTATTTGATATGTCATTTGCAAATATCTTCTCCTATTCTGTGGGTTGCCTTTTAGTTTTGTTGATTGATTATTTTTCTGTGCAGAGCATTTTATTGTCATGAAGTCCCAGTAGTAGTTTATTTTTGCTTTCGTTTCCCTTGCCTCTCAGATTTGTCTAGTAAGAAGTTCCTATAGCCAACGTCAGAGACATTGCTGCCATGTTGTTCTCTAAGATTTTGTTGGATTCCTGTCTCATATTTAGCTTTTTTCATTCATTTTGAATTTATTTTTTTGTGTGGTGTAAGAAAGTTGTCCAGTTTTATTCTTCTGCATGTGGCTGTCCAGTTTTCCCAGTACCATTTGTTGAAGAGATTGTCTTACAGTTGAGGGTCCATTTCTGGGTTCTCTATTCTGTTCTAGTGATATGTGAATCAATGTTTGTGCCAATCCTATGCTATCTTGATGACAGCTTAATTTTCTTTAAGATTTAATTTGAGAGAGAGAGAGCATGAGCAGTGGGAAGGGGCAGAGGGAGAGGGAGAAGCAGACTGCCTGCTGAGCAGAGTGCCCAATTTAGGACTATATCCCAAGACCTTGGGATCATGACCTGAGCTGAAGGCAGACACTTAACCAACTGAGCCACCCAGGTGCCGTTGATTACAGCTTTAATAGTACAGCTTGAACTCCAGTTGTGATGCCTCCAGCTTTGGTTTTCTTTTTCAACATTATTTCGGCTATTTGGGGTCTTTTCTGGCTCCATAAGTTTTTAGAATTGTTTGTTCCAGCTCTCTGAAGAATGCTGGTGTTCGATAGGGATTGCATTGAATGTGTAGATTGCTTTGGGTAGCATAGACATTTTAACAATACTTGTTCTTCTAATCCATAAGCATGGCACGCTTTTCCATTTCTTTGTGTCTTCCTCAGCTTCTTTCATAAGTGTTCTATAGTTTTCAAAGTACAGATCTTTTATCTATTAGGTTAGGTTTATTCCTAGGTATTTTATGATTTTTTGGTGCAATTGTAAATGGGATCAATTCCTTGATTTCACTTTTTGCTGCTTCATTATCGCTGTATAGAAATCCTTCAGACTTCTGTGCATTCATTTTATATCTTGCCACTTTGCTGAATTCCTGTATCAGTTGTGGCAATTTTTTGGTAGAATCTTTCAGGTTTTCTACAGAGTATCATGTTGTATGTGAAAAGTGAAAATTTGACTTCTTCCTTGCTGATTAGGTTGCATTTTATTTCTTTTTCTTGTCTGATTGCTGAGGCTAGAACTTCCAGTATTATGTTGAACAACAGTACTAAGAGTGGACATCCCTGCCATGTTCCTGACCTTAGGGGAAAAGCTCTCAGTTTTTCCCCATTGAAAATTTTTCATAGATGGCTTTTATGGTATTGAGGTATGTACCCTCTATCCCTATACTGTGAAGAGTTTTGATCAAGAAAAGATGCTGTACTTTGTCAAATACTTTTTCTGTATCTTTTGAGAGTATCATATGGTTCTTGTCCTTTCTTTGATTAGTGTAGTGTATGACATTGATTGATTTGTGGATGTTGAACCAGCCTTGTGCCCACGAATAAATCCCGCTTGGTCATGGTGAATAATCCTTTTAATGTACTTTTCTGATCCTATTAGCTAGTATTTTGGTGAGAATTTTTGCATCCATGTTCATCAGGGATATTGGTCTGTAATTCTCCTTTTTGGTGTGGTCTTGGTCTGGTATTGGTATCAAGGTAATGCTGGCCTCATAAAATGAGTTTGGAAGTTTTCCTTTCCTTTCTATTTTTTGGAACAGTTTCAGTAGAATAGGTATTAATTCTTCTTTAAATGTTTGATAGAATTCCCCTGGGAAGCCATCTGGCCCTGTGATGGCTAGTATCCAGAATCTATAAAGAACTTAACTTGTTGCTTGGGAGATTTTTTGATTACAGATTCTAATTTTTTCCTGGTTATGGTTCTATTCAGATTTTCTGTTTCTTCCTGTTTCAATTTTGGTAGTTTATATGTTTCTAGGAATTTATCCATTTTTTCTAGGTTGCCTAATTTGTTGGTATATAATTGCTCATAGTATTCTCTTATATTTGTATTTCTGTGGTGTTGGTTGTAAGCTTTTTCATTTATGATTTTATTCATTTGGGTCCTTTTTTTTTTTTTTTTTTTTGATAAGTCTGGCCAGGGATTTATCAGGTTTTTTTTTAATTCTTTCAAAGAACCAGTTCTAGTTTTCTTCATATGTTCTACTATTCTTTTGATTACTCTTTTATTTCTGCTCTCATCTTTATTTCCCTTCTGCTGGATTTAGGTTTTATTTGCTGTTCTTTTTCCAGCTCCTTTAGGTGTAAGATTAAGTTGTATATTTGAGATTTTTCTTGTTTCTTGAGGAAGGCCTGTGTTGCTGTATACATCCCTCTTAGGACCGCCTTTGCTGCATCCCAAAGGTTTTGGACTGTGGTGTTTTCCATTTCGTTTGCTTCCATTTTTTTAAAAGTTCTTCTTTAATTTCCTGGTTGACCCATTTATTCTTTAGCAGGAAGTTCTTTAACTTCCATGTATTTGTGGTCTCTTTTTTTTTTTTTTGGTAAAGATGTTATTTATTTATTTGACACAGAGAGAGAGAGAGAGAGAGAGATCACAAGTAGGCAGAGAGAGGGGGAAGTATGCTCCCTGCTGAGCAGAGAGCCTGATGCGGGGCTTGATCCCAGGACACTGAGATCATGACCTGAGCCGAAGGCAGAGGCCTTAACCCACTGAGCCACCTAGGCTCCCCTGTATTTATGGTCTTTACAAATTTTCTTGTGGTTAACTTCAAGTTTCATAGCATTGTGGTCTGAAAGTATGCATGGTGTGATCTCAGTCTTTTTGTACTAGTTGAGACCTGATTTGTGACTCAGTATGTGATCTATTCTGGAGAATGTTCCATGTGCACTCAAAAAGAATGTTCTGAATGTATCTGTAAAGTTCATCTGGTTCATTTAGTCATTTAAAGCCCTTGTTTCCCATTGATCTGCTTGGTTTATTTGTCCATTGCTGTGAGTAGGGTATTAAAGTCTCCTACTGTTATTACGTTACTGAGTTTCTTCATTATTAATTGGTTTATATATTCAGCTGCTCCCAAGTTGGGGGCATACATATTTACAGTTGTTAGATCTTCTTGTTGGATAAACCCCTTTATTATGCTATAGTGTCTTTCTTCATCTCTTAATGGTTTAAAATCTAGTTTGTCTGTTATATAGGATTATAGGGATGGCTATTCCAGCTTTCTTTTGATGTCCGTGGCATGATAAATGGTTCTGTAGCCCCTCACTCTCAATCTGGAGGTGTCTTTGGATCTAAAATGACTCTCTTATATGCTTACAAGAGACGAGTCTTGTTTTTTAATCTATTCTAATGCCTTTTGATTGGAGCATTTATTTCATTTATGTTCAGAGTAATTATCAGAAGATATTAATGTAGTGTCATTGTATTACCTGTAAAGTCTGTCCTCCTGTGGATTGACTCTGTTCCTCTCTAGTCTTTGTTACTTTTGGTCTCTCTTTCCCACTCAAAAGGTCCCTTCTAATATTTCTTGCAGAGGTGGTTTAGTGGTCACAAACTCCTTTAGTTTTTATTTGTCTTGGAAACTCTTTCTCTCTCCTTCCTATTCTGAATGTCAGCCTTGCTAGATAAAGTATTCTTGGCTGCATGTTTCTCCCATTTGACAGGTTGAATATATCTTGCCACTGCTTTCTGGCATGCTAGGTCTCTGTTGACAGGCATGCTTTAGCCTTATGTGTCTAAGATTAAGGTTAAGGATCTTTTTTCCCTAGTTGCTTTCAGACTTCTATCTTCATCTTAATATTTTGCAAGTTTCACAATGGTATTGCATGATGTTGATTTTGAGGGCAATTCTTTGTGCCTCTTGGACTTTAATGCTTGTTTCCATCCCCAGATTAGGGAAGTTCTCAGGTATAATTTGTTCAAATAAACCTTCTGCCCTCTTTCCCTGCTCTTCTCGGGAATCCTATGATATGGTTATTATTTTGCTTATTGGAGTCCCCAAGTCTACGTTTGTGATCTAATAGTTTTCTTCTTTTTTTCTCTTCTTTTCAGCTTCATTATTTCCATAATTTTATCTTCTGTATCACCTCTTCAGATGTATTCTCTTCTCTGCTCCTCCAGTTCCTCATTGTTATCATAGCCAGTCTGTGTCTTAGTTAAAACTTTTTTTTTTTTTGGTCTGACTAGTATTTAGGTCTTTTGTCTCTGGAGCCATGGTTTCTCTGGTGTCTTCTATGCTTTTTTCAAGTCCAGCTAGTTAGTCTTATGACTGTGGATCTAAATTGTTGTTCAGATACATTGCTTATATCTGTTTTGAGCAAGTCCCTGGCTGTGACATCTTCCTGATCTTTCTTTTGTGGAGAATTCCTCCATCTTATTTTGGCTAAATTTCTGTCTTATGTGTGTTATGAAAGCTTGTTATGTCTCCTGCACTTGAGAGTAATGCTGTGTTAAAAAAAAAAAAAAAAAGATGTCATACACTGTCCAGGGCCTGGTACTTTAGGAAGTGTTTCTGGTGTATGGTGTGTGCACTCTGTTGTTGGGTTTTGGCTACTCTTTCCCACTGGTCAGTCCTCTGCAGAGTTTCTCCTTTCTTGCAGTGGGGAGTATTTGGACTTTTGTCTAGGTGTGCCTTGATTTATTTGTTGAAAACATAGGAAAAAGGAAAGAAAGAAAGGAAAAAAACAGAAAAGCCTGCTCCACAAAAAAGAGAAAAAGAAAAGGAATGAAAAAAACCAACCCAAACAATCAAAAAAATTACTATAAGCCTGATTTCAAAGAAAAAGAACAGAAAAAAAAATAAAAAGAAAGGAAAAATGATGCCTGATCCAAAAAAGAGAGCGAGAAGGAAATGAAAAAACAAAGTAATAAGCAAAAAATAATAAGCCTGATTCCAGTGGGGGGAAAAATATAGCCTGATCCTACTTCCACCACAGATGAAGGGGATGCTTTGAAGCACTGTATGATCAGTAGACTTGGTGAATGTTATTTGCTGCCTGTGTTGCTCTTCTGGAGGAGATCCCCTCTGTACTGGCTTGGAGTCAGTCTTGCTTCATTAAAAAAAGTGTGTGCCAGGCACATGGGGGCAGGATTGGATGTCATTGGCTTCTACCTCCGCTAGGGGCCACTGTGTGGCTCTCTGATGTCTGAACATGTTGGTAGGGAGGCTAAAATGATACCATCCCACTCTCTTGTCCTCAGACAGAGGATCTCATACCCCCTGCTATTCGGGAAGCCCTCATGGAAAAGTGAGGGCCCTCAGTCAATCTGGTGCTCGTCTCTCCTGCATTTTATCTTTGGCATGTGGCTGGGGTTCAAAACTCCAAATCTTTTTTTTCTTTTTTTTAAAGATTTTATTTATTTATTTGTCGGTGGGGGAGAGAGAGAGAAACACACAGAGGGAACAACAGGCAGAGGGAGAAGCAGGCTCCTTGTTGAGCAAGGAGCCCATGCAGTACTCAATCCCAGAACCCTGGGATCATGACCTGAGCTGAAGGCATATGCTTAATGCGCTGAGCCACCCAGGCATCCCCAAAACTCCAAATTTTAAATCAGCTGGTACTGCTCAGATCCACTTCCTCCTCCAGATTAAAGCCTTGCTGTGCTCTGACTAGTGCCCTTTGTCCCAGAAAAATAGTCCCCTACCTGCATGGTGTGTGAATCTGTGGTGTGTCAATGTGAAAAGCAGCAACTAGGTTACCCTTCCTTTGTGCCCACCCCTGTCACCTGCCAGTGAGAGGCCGTTTGCTGGTGTCTGCAGGGTCTTTAGTCCTTGGAGAGACAATAAATCCTCTTCCAAACATACTCCATGAAGGGGAATGATCTCTCCTAATGCGCCAGCAGATCCCTACACCACTTTTGTGCACTCCTAGTCCAAAACCTTCCTTTTCTCTAGGAGTGGAGAAACCTCAGAACTTGAGGTCCATTCACTATTTGCAGAAAACCTGCATCACTCAGTTTCCCTGGCTCCCCAGTCTATGGTCTGAGAGGTTTTCTTTTTTTTTTTTTAATTGGAGTGGATTTCTTTCTTTCTTTTTTAAAGATTTTATTTATTTGACAGAGAGAGAGAGATCACAAGTAGGCAGAGAGGCAAGTGGGGTGGGGGGAGGGGAGAGGAAGTAGGCTCCCTGCTGAGCAGAGAGCCCGATGTGGGGCTCAATCCCAGGACCCTGAGATCATGACCTGCCGAAGGCAGAGGCTTTAACCCACTGAGCCACCCAGGTGCCCTGGTCTGAGAGGTTTTCTTGTGTGAACCCTATGTCACACTCTTTCGACCACTCTCTCCCTCTCTTTTCTCTCCGTGAGGAAAGTGTTCCCTTTCCTCCAGGGCATGATAACTTTTCTCTCCTCCAGTTTACTTCCATGTACCTTGCACCTGCTATGCTATCTCCCTCCAACCATGGAGATCCTTCTTCCAAACTTCAGATTGATTTCCTGGGTGTTCCAGTGATCTGACCTCAATACAGCTGTGTTTGAGGGACAAGGAAAGCCTATGGTCCCCGTTTCTCTGCCATCTGAACTCCTTTTATTCCTGTTTTAATTCAGCTGTACTTTTTGGTATGTTTTGGGGTTCTGTATAAAATTTCATTTAAAAATGGCTTCTGCTAGAAATTCAGCTTAAAAACCAGTATCATGGGGCACCTGGGTGGCTCAGTCGTTGAGCATCTGCCTTTGACTCGGGTCATGATCCCAGGGTACTGGGATCGAGCCCCGCATCGGGCTCCCTGCTCTGCGGGAAGCCTGCTTCTCCCTCTCTCCTTCCTCCAGCTTGTGTACCCTCTCTCACTGTGTCTCTCTCTGTCAAATAAATAAATAAAATCTTAAAAAAAAACCCAGTATCAGATAATATAACTTTAAGTTATAGTGTAATAAAAGATAATAAAATGGGGGTGTGGTCCTCTGTCCTACCCTTCTCTGTTCCACCTAGTTCTCCTTCCTAAAGTCAAATAGTCTTTCATCTGTTAGTTGTTTCCTCTGACATAACTTGCATGTAGAAATACAATTGCTTTTTGTATATTAATCTTATATTCTGTATATACCAATTCACTACTAGTTCTAGTACATTATGTCTTTTTTTTTCTTAGAAATTTCTACATACATAGTCATGTTGTCTGAATAAAGGCAGTTTTACCTCTTATCTGCATATTTCCTTTTTCTTGTCTTATTACATTGGAACCAAATACTTAAATGCAAGTGATGAGAGTAGAAACCTTTACCTTGTTTCTATTTCTTGGAGGAAGGTCCTCCACTATTAAGTATGATGTTGCCTTTTAAGGAAGTTCTCTTCTGTTCCTAACTGGCTGAAAATTCTTCTTTTGTTGCTGAGAGGCGACCCCCCTTTTTTTTTTCCTTCCAAATTTTTATTTAAGTTCTAGTTAGTTAATATTGCTGAGCGTTTTTATCATAAATGGTTATTGAATTTTGTCAGCTGCTTTTTCTGCATCTACTGAGGCAATCATATGATTTTTCTCCCTTATTCTATTAATGATGGCATATCAGTTTTTAGATATTAAATCAACCTTGAATTTCTGAGAGCTTCCATTTGATAATGGTATATCATCCTTTTTATATATGGCTGATTAGACTTGCCAATTTACTATTTAATGATGTTGCAGAAGTTCTACTAGTCGATGTCTTGCCCTGGCTTTGGTATTAGGATAATACCAACAGCCTCATTAAATGAATAGAGAAGTGTTCCTTCCTCCTATTTTGGAAAGAATTTGTGGGAATTGGTATTATTCCTTTCTTAAAGTAAGGAGAATTGGCTGGCTTCCTTATAACCCTATACAGGAAGTTGAGTCTCTGGATTGCTTCTTACTGAATGGATTATGTAAATATTACAACTCTAATTACTATTAGAGCCTTTAGAGCTAAATGGATTGCATCATAAATGATTATAAATTAGTTGGTTCTTTTTTTCCAATTTTTTTTATTGTGGTAAAATAAATACAGCGTAAAACTGTCTTCTTTCTAAGTGTACAAGTCAGTGGTATTAAGTTCATTTGTAATTCTGTGCAAACATTACCACCATCCATCCTGATAACTCTTGATTTTGCAAAACTGAAATTTTTTACCCATTAGACAATAACTCCTCATTTCTCCCCTCAGCCCCTGGCAACCACCATTCTGTTTTCTGTCTCTGTAATTTTAGTACTCCAGGTATCTTGTATAAGTGACATTGTACAGTATTGCTCTTTTTGCGACTGGTTTATTGCACATAGCATAATGTCCTCAAGGTTTATCCATTTCGTAGCATATTTCAGAATTCTATCTGTTTTTAAACAGGTTCTGTATGAACTAAAAATATTTCCTCAAAAATTTTCACTGCTGAACTCTTCACTTTAAAAATGGTTAAGATGATAGATTTTTGTGTGTGTGTTTTTTAATATAATTGAAAAAAATTTTTTTTTTACTATTCTTATTGGACATATTTTCACAGATGATTTAATGTTGTAAAAGACTGTATGGTATTTATAAACAGCTTTAAAAATAATCCTAAAACTCAGTGTGAAAATAAAATATACTTTCCGGAAATCATTGCTGTTTAATGTTACTTCAAGGACGTGTACAGAAATAGAAGCTATTTTTGGAAGGGTGTGCATATTTATTTGTTGCATTTATTAATTTGTTCACATCTGACAATAAAAATAATGTTGAAGTATGATTTTTTTTTTAGATTATGTTTAGAGAAGGAATAGCATCTTCATTTGTGAGGACTAAGTCTTATGAATGTACATAGGTAAATAGGTAGCCACTTCTGCATTGTATATTGAGGAGTTAAATGTAATTACTGGGTACTGTATGAAAGGGGAGCTTAGCATTTTTTTTCCTTCCTCACAAACAAAATAGCTGATTTTCCTATAGACTGTATAAGGAATAATGATTATTGTTAAAAAAGAAAATTATATGAAATCCCACAATCATGATCTTTTATTCACTATCTTACACAAGTAAACCATGCCCCTTACTCCAAATGTATTGTCAGTGGAATTGTGGATAACTTTTTCCTGAATCTTCCCCATCTCATCACAGTTAGTTAGATGTGTATGCTTGTCTGTGTTTTTTTGTTTGTTTGTTTGTTTTTTATGAACATGGCAAACGATATACTAGCCAACTAAGAACATGCAACTGTATTAATCACTTTTGTACTATAGTTTCTTAGTTTGTAGCAGTCCCTCTAAGTCAGCTGAACAGGCTTAACTGTATCATATTTCATACCACATTTAGACATTTCAACAATGACGAGTATTCCCATTTTGTTTTTCGGAAAACTTGGGAAATACTTTGGGGAAAAAAATTCTCAAAATTTTGTTTCCTAAAATTTTGCTATTATAGATAAACAATGTGTATCTTCCACCCCCTTTATCCCTAAACATAATTATGCTAAAGAACTGGTGCTTCTATTTCTATGAGATAAGATTTCTGAAAGGGTATTATTATTGGATCATAAAAGCATATTTCTATTTATTTATTTGTTTGTTTGTTTAGTAAGATTTTATTTATTTACTTGACAGAGACAGCGAGAGAGGAAATATAAGCAGGGGGGAGTGAGAGGGAGAAGCAGGCTCTCCACTGAGCAGGGAGCCCGATGTGGGGCTCGAACCCAGGACCCTGGGATCATGACCTGAGCCAAAGGCAGACACTCAGTAACTGAGCCACCCAGGCGCCCCTATATTTTTTATTTTAAAAGATATAACCTTGCTTTCCAAAAGGATTGGGGATCTTTTTTTATTTTGACCATTTGAATTTGCTTTTATGTGAATTTTCCCTTTATTGTTGGGTTGTTTAATCTCTGTGAGAATTCCTTATTATTATATGTTTATTGTCATTTTCTAGAAATTTTTCCAAACTTTCTTATCTGGAGGGATTATTATTTTTTTCTTTCTTAAAGAAGAGTTAGAGCTCCATTTACTCAGTTAAACAGTAAACTCACATGTCTTGTAGAGTTTGATATAAATGGTTTTTTGATAGCTAAATTCTATTAAAATACATACAACATTTTAAAACATATTTAATCTTTGATTCAGAAGGGCCTTAAGAATTTGCCTTATTTTTCATAGCAGTGGTATAATACATTCAGAGTTTTGCTAATCCTTATTTCATTGGCTTCTTCCGGAACTAATTAAGTGCTTATTATATGCTGAACTCTGAACATTGAAGTAGGTATTGGAGATTACTTCTTTTGACTATTTACTGCTTTATGTGCACAGTGCTAACTGCTTGACATGTCATTTAATCCTCTGAACAACCTTACAATTATTTACTTACCAGTTTTTGGTGATGAAGGGAAGTTAAGTAGCTTACCTGAGGTTATATAGCTTATATGTTTTGAATCTGGTAAGCAGTTTGACTTGAAAGCCATAATATGCTCTGCTCAAGGATTTGAAATATATAAGCAAATGGTATTTAAATAGCATTGTTCTCATGGTATGGTATATTGGTGGCACAAAAGTGGGAGTAATTGATTTTAAGGATGTAATCTGAGAAAACAGAACATTGGTGAAGATATTTAAACTGAGCTTTGAAATAGATATAGAAATCTAGGCAGAAGAATGAAGGAAGAACAATGGCATTCCAAGAAGACAGAAAAATATATACCAGGGTACAGTTTTCCAGGAACTACTTGGCATGGCTAGAATGTAGAATGTGAAGTGTAGAGAGCTTTGGAGCTGGGGTGGAGTATGAAGTAGGTAAGAGTCATATTAGCAAAAGGCTTGTATTCATTGATAAAATGTTGAGACTTCATATTTTATCCAGGGTGAAACATGAAAAGATTTTAAGCATTTTTAAAGATCATACTCAATATTTTTTTCTTGGAAGTATTTTTTTCTTGCAGCTGAGGGTTGGAATAATATTATTGAAACACTAGGGCTGCTGATTTGTAGCTAAATTAATGATGGGTTATGTTTACATTTTTTGTTTGTTTGTTTTTAGAGATTTATTTTAGAGGTAGTGTGCACATGTATGAGCATAGGGAGAGGGGCAGAGAGAGAGGTAGACAGAGAATCTCAAGCATACTTTCCACTGAGGGCAGAACCTACAGTAGGTAGCATTCAGTCTCAGGACCCTGAGATCATGACCTGAGCCAAAATCAAGAGTTGGATGCTTAATTGACAGTTACCCAGGTGCACCCCCTGTGATCATAATTTTTTATTAAGATTGCTACTTTTCAGGCAGGCCTGGGCCATCAGGGTGTTTTCTTCAGGGTTACTTTCTAGAATGTGCTGCTGTCTTTGATGGCTTTTCCTTTGTATCTGAAAAGCAGAAGTTACTGGGCTTTAGTGTTGGGGCAGATTATGTGTTCATAAATTGTGTGCATTGGGTATTTGAAATTGGGACTGCCTTTAATGGAAAAAACAACCATAATATAGTATCCCTTCGCATACTACAGCAGTGACCCATAAAGTTTATCGTCATTCCTTCTGTACCAATAAGAGCACCAGATCTTTTAATTCATCAGGGATTGCCAAAGAAGCCTCTTCAGAGGACTGAGTGTTGGCACATCATTTAGGAGGAACTTGTATTAGAGCTGAGCTGAGAACCTAATTTTTGGCTTGTTATTGTTAATAAGGTTCTGAAAATACATAGAAAGTGCTTTCCCGTTGTTGCTTGACTTATAGCTGAAAATTATTTCAGGATCACTTCACTCTTTTTTTTTATTATTATTATGTATGCTGCTTTATGTTAAGAACAAAAGATACAAATTGCTATTCCAAACATGGGGATTTCACTTTTGTGATTGTTTTATATAATTTGTACTAAGTTTACCTTTTAAAAATATCTAGGAACCATACTTAAAAAAAAAACTATTGTAGGGGTGCCTGAGTGGCTCAGTTGGTTAAGTGTACAACTCTTGATCTCACTTCAGGTCTTAATCTCAGGCTAGTGAGTTCAAGCCGCAAATTGAGTTCCCGGCTAGGTTTGGAGCCTATTTAAAAAACAACTATAAAACTTTAAAAAAAATGCACAACTATTTATATTCCCATTAAATAGGTTGAATTGTGATATTATATTTTAACAAGTTAACGCTACAACCAAAACATTGAGAATTTACACATTAGATTCTACCAATTCAAATGGTAGAATTCCTGTTCTCTGACTAACCCACAAGCAGGGGAGGGATCTGACGCTGTTACCTCATTGATTGCCAGGCATTGATTTGCATCCTAATTGAAAGGCATTAGTTAGGAACTTTTGTTCCACCATTTTGAAATTATGTTGGCTAATCTTCCTTCTGACTAGTAGGACTAATAGTTAGATCAGTTCAGATGAATGATATGCTAGTCTGATTTTTGATTAGTACATGGTGTATGTATGTATATGCGTGTGTGTGTGTGTGTATGAGAATCTTTAAAAAATTTTTTATTTAAAGATTTTATTTATTAGAGCATAAGCAAGGGTGGGGAGGGACAGAGGGAGAGGGAGAAGCAGATTCCCTGCTGAGCAGGGAGCCCCTACATGGGTCCTTATCCCAGGACCCTGAGATCATGACCTGAGTTGAGGGCAGATGCTTAACTGATTGAGCCACCCAAGCCCTAAGGTACATTGTGTATATTTTTTCATCCTTTTACTTTTCATTTATCTGTGTTTGCATATTTAAAGTAGGTGCCTTGGGGCTCCTCACTGCTTTAGTTGGAAGAGTATGCGGCTCTTGATCTCGGGCTTGTGAGTTCAAGTCCCATGTTGGGTGTAAAGATTACTTAAAAAATAAACTTAAGAAAAATTAAGTAGGTGTCTTGCAGGCATCATATTGTTCACCTGGATTTTTATTTATTTTATTTTAATCCAGTTGACCAATCTTGTCTTAGTTTATGTAGACCAACAAACATTTTTTTTTTCCTTTTAATAAAGGACCAGAGAGTAAATGTTTTATTTGGTCTTTGTGGGCCACACTGGTCTGTGTCATATACCTGTTCAACTCTGCCATTGTAGTATGAAAGCAGACTGAGGCAGTATGCAAATGTCAATTGTGTCCGTGTTTCAAGAAAACTTTATTGACAAAAATAGGCAGTCGACCAGATTTGGTTCAAAGACTCTAGTTTGCCACCTGGTTTAGACCTTTTATACTCAATGTAGTCACAGCTAACATTGGATGAAAATCTGTCCTCCTGGTTGTTTTTATATTTGTTGTATCTGTTCTTTGTGGGATTTTTGTTTTCATTTTTCTTTCTCTGCTTTTTTCAACTTAGTTATTTTTCTATGATTTTATTTTATCTCCACTATTGGTTTATTTATGCCTCTTAGGTTTTTTGTAGTGGTTGTCCTAGGATTTATAATATGCGTCTTCAGTTCATTATATACCCTCAAAAATTATTGTACCTCTGTGTGTATAATATATGAACCTTACAATAGTGTAAGTTTCCCAGCTCCTACCTCCCATTCTTTGTGCTAGTGTTGTCATACATTTTACTTCTGCATTATTTTATTTTTAGATTACACTGGAGATGGACTTTGCAAACTTTAGTGTTTAAATCATTCTTTAGGGGTGCCTGGGTGGCTCAGTGAGTTAAAGCTTCTGCCTTCAGCTCAGGTCATGATCTCAGGGTCCTGGGATCGAGCCTTGCATCAGGCTCTCTGCTTAGCGGATAGCCTGCTTCCCCCCCCACACCTCTCTGCCTACTTGTGATCTCTCTCTTCTCTGTCAAATAAATGTTTTAAAAAATAAAAAAATAAATCATTCTTTAATAACCCTCACTGTTAATGTTTGTCATAGTAACTTATTAGAGTCATAAATTTGTATGACTCACAGGAGTTAAAGAGAGGCAATAAGTAGACAAGTATTCGCCTATCAAAAAGTGCTAGAAGAAATCCTCAGACAGCTACAGAGTAACATTTCATCCCATCTGTACCATTCAGAATTTTTCTTTAATCATTAATAACTTAATTACTCTTACTTAAAAGTCTAATTTTGTTTTCTCCATGTGCTATATAATGAACATTGGAGCCAGATATTCTGTTTTTATCTGACATACTGAAGATTTCTCCCAATTCTTATGTTCTGGATTCTTGGGTGTGTATTTCAGCTTTGAGTTTTTTAGGCACCAGAGTAATTGGTAATTTTGTTTATGATTTCTAGATATATAGATAAAGCCAGTAATCTCCCTTGTTGTATTAGTGTGCCTATTTTATTTATCATAAACATAAGATTTCTTTCTTTCTTGAGACATACAGAATATATGTAATATATTCACTACTTATAGGCTGGTTTTCCTTCAAGAAACGTTTTTTTTTTATTATAGTACTTGTGTGGTAGTAATCGAAAAGACAACATATTTATTGATCCAGGATACCAAACATTTGAGCAAGAATTGAATAAAATACTCCGAAGTTGGCAACCCAGCATACTTCCAGATGGTAATGCTCTTATATTTTTATTTTTTTAAAAGATTTATTAATTTATTTTAGAGCGTGTGTGCATGTGTGCATGCGAACAAGGGCCCGGGGGGAAGAAGAGCAGGAGAGGGAAAGAGAATCTCAAGCAGACACTCTGCTAAGTGTGGAGCCTGATGCAGGACTCCATCTCATGAACCCTTATGAGATCATGACCTAAGCTGAAATCAAGAGTTGGATGCTTAACCAACTGAGCCACCCAGGTGCCCGGGTAATGCCTTGTAAATAAAAGTGTTGCCAACTTGCTATTGGAATTTTTATTTTTACAGATGGTATATTAAAAGTAATTAAGAAATAATTTAAATTAGATAGCATATTTTTCAGTATACTTATTCATGAACTCATCTTTTCATCATGAACTCATTCATGTTCATCTTTTGTTGAATTAGAAATGCATGTAATTGATAACTATTGTTTATGAAGAAATTTGTAATAAATATGACCAACTTTCTCTGGAGTAAGACACTGGATGTTTATTAAGCCCTCCAGGGGATATTGTGATATAAATTTCTATAAGAAATCTATTTTAGATGTGTGAAGAAAACGTGTTTGTGAACAGAAATCACCTTTTTTTTTTTTTTTAAGAAATTCTGTAGATTTAAATTCCTTTCTGACCATTGTGTGCTTATCCTACAGAAGAACAGAAGCAAACATCTAATCCCTTACTCCAGAGATGCTAGTTCCATAGTCTGGTGTGCTCCCTAGCCTCTTTTGTTAAAGAGCTGCATAGGTAATTCTGAAATTCATTCCAGTTTTAACCTGGTGTGAGTGGAGGATTGAAATAGGTTTGTTCTTGAATTAACTTTATTTTTTCTAGATGGTTAAATGAAAATTGTTTTATTTATTGTAATTCTTTAAAAATATTTCTCTCTGTTTAAGGGTCAATATTTTCTCGAGTCGAAGAAGATTATCTCTGGAGGATAAAACAACTAGGATCACACTCTCCAGTAGCTCTTCTGAATACCCTGTTCTACTTTAACACTAAGTATTTTGGCCTGAAAACAGTGGAACAACACTTAAGACTTTCCTTTGGCACTGTATTTAGGCACTGGAAAAAAAATCCTTTAACAATGGAAAACAAAGCATGTCTTCGATACCAAGTGTCTTCCTTATGTGGAACAGATAATGAAGGTAGTGTGACATTTGGATTGTCTGTGGGAGGGATAGCCAAACTTTGCCTTAGTAAAGACTATATTGGGACACTTGTTAAGAATCTAAGGACTGCCATTTTCATAAAGTAAGACAACTTATATATTCTTAAAATGTCTTAGTTCATTTTGTTTGAAAAATTGTGAATTACCAGAAACCACATATTTGGTTCAATACATACTAGGAGTGAACAGTACTATCTTTCTTCAAGATTGGTCTTAAGAAGTTTATGTAATTTTTATTTTTTTTTAGATAAAATTACTACTGGAAAAAGAAAACATGAAGATGATGAGCCAGTATTTGAACAAATTGAAAATACAGCCAATCCTTCTAGATGTCCTGTGAAAATGTTTGAATGCTACTTGTCTAAAAGGTAAGTGTTAATGATATTTAATGTTTTAAATGGTAGTATAGGTTAGTTGCCTTGAATTTAACATTACCAAGAGGTGCCTTTTTCCACTGATCTTTTTTAGATTTTTCTCTCTTCTAACAGCTAATGTTTATAGTCTCATTATTATAAAATACCCAGCTTATACTTCATACTTTAGGATTCAAGCATATGTTAAGAAATTGTTGTCTACTAATGAAATTACTACTACTATTGTCATCTTTAAATCAGCAATCCCAGTGATTATATAAAGCATAGAGCACAAACTTTTTTTGTAAAGGATCAGATGGTAAATATTTTAGGCTTTTTTGGACTTCTGCAGCTACTCCTTTTTGCTGTTACAGCCAGAAAGCAGCCATATACTATATATAAATAAATGGTTATATAGTATTTATTTATTTATAGTATATAGTTTAGTGGTATAAAACTTGACAGAAACAAGTGACGAGCTATAACTTGCCCACCCCCCAGTGAAAAGGTATGTTGAAAGGTAGAATGGATAGGTGGAGATGAAAATGAAATACTTATATTTAAGCAAAAATGTTCCTCTAAGAAGGTCTAAAAGATAGTGTTCTAAAAGTACATTACTTTCAACAATACTGCCACTTTTCCCCCTTAGCCTAAAATCAACAGACATTTTAGAAAATTTGAAACCAGTGAAATGTTTAGAGATGATAAATTTTATACTTGTCTATTGCTTTATATATGAACGCTTTAATTTTCAAAGGGTTAGTATGAACCAAGTATATTATCTTATGTAAAGTTTTATAAATTATAATTAGGCCCCATGGTTAGTTCTTAAGAACTCACAAAAGCAGTGGTGTCATTTATAGATAATAGTAATATTCCTGACAGTGATTTAGGGTGGCCCTCTTTGGCTGCAACAGTGTCAGATCTTCCAATGGTAGTAGCTATTAGTTGGTAATTCCAATCTTACTATTACCTTGTTGGTATTTTAAAAGTTAAAATTTCTATTGTATAATGCCATTAAGTAATTTTATGAACTATTGTATTTCATCAATTTTAAGATTTTACTATCTCTGGAACTAGGATGCATGTTAATGATTGATACATCTTAAAATTATAACTGGCAGCATTTTACTTGTTTAGTGGCAATATTAAAATAATGGTTAAAAATATTGTTTCTATTGATGGTGTTTTGGATTCAGTGAAATAAAGACTTTAAATTATGGTGGGAAGATAATCTTTCATCACAGAAATTAACTTTCAAAATATCTTAATGGTAGAATATTTAATGTAAGTAATGTGATGTGGTCGAATCACATAATATTGTTAGTAGTCACGGAATTATTCTTGGAAGAAGAAAAGAAAGTTGTGGGGAATTTTGTATATATACTGTGAAATTGACTTTCTCCTTTCTCCCAAAGTCCACAGAATCTTAATCAGAGAATGGATGTTTTTTATTTGCAACCAGAATGCTCTAGTTCTACAGATAGTCCTGTCTGGTACACATCTACTTCACTGGACCGAAACACCTTGGAAAATATGCTTGTACGGGTTCTTTTAGTAAAAGATATTTATGATAAAGACAATTATGAACTGGATGAAGACACAGACTAAAAAGGAACGTTTCAGAAGCAATCGGGATAAAACAGCATTAGATAGTCATGCTGCTAGATCTTTATTATGGAAAACATTTCAAGTTTACTCCTTCTGTTTTGAGTTTTGTAGCAGTGTACCCACACTGGGTATTACCATGTAAATAACCTGTGAGTGAAAGTTGCCATTATTCTATGTAGTGGTTTTAGGATACTTAACAAATACATTCAAATTCTTTTTTTATTATTATTTATTTGATTAGGTATGTTTGTAACTTTTTACATTACAAAATACGAATGAGAATGTGCCATGTATAATTTTTTCCTTGTAGTAAGAAATATCCATATTGCACAACTCTGCTGTTGCAAGGCTTCCTTGAAAGGAGGCTCTTTTACTGGGTTCTTGACCAGATGGTTGTGTATGGGTAGCACTACTAAAAGTTTAGAACTTGCAGTGTCTTTCAGAATTTTTAAAATAAACTGTAAACTAATAGGCTGGGTTTTTTGTTTTGTTTTTTGGGGGTTTTGTTTGTTTCGTTTTACATTTCAGTTACTGAAGCCTTACAAGGTTATGTAGAGAGATACCATCTTCTGTACCAAAAATAGACAAGAGAATGCTGTCAATATTGGTGTACTGTAATGTGAATCTATACTGGTGAAAACAACTTTTTGTTCCCCTTATTAAAACCTTAGTGTCCTTTTCTCATTTGTGGCTTTCTGCATCACCCCAGTCAATAATAAAATATATATATATACATATATATATATGTATGTATGTATGTGTGTGTGTATATATATATATATATATATATATATGAAGACTGATGTTGAAAACATCATTGAGACATTTTTCTTTGTAAAAATGTCCAATGAAAGTACAGAATTCTGTTTTCTATGCCAACCATAAGTATTCAAAATCTCACTCATTTATAGAACTTTTTTTCCTCCCCCCCTCAAAGATACAGATCATGTTGTAGTATCTGAGTAGTACTCTAAAACTTCACCAATTTTATTAGAATTTTTGTATTGCCTTCAAATATGACCGATGCATATGTTGGATAAAATTATTTTTAGAAATGCCACTACCAAAATAGTTGTTATAGAAAGTCAAGCTAGTTTAAATAAGATAGTATCACATTTTACTATGAAGATTACCAGTGTAGTAATTCTGATATTTCAGATGATTAAAGAACAAAGAAACTGATGGATAAGATAAAGTATATCTCGAGAGAAATCACATTCGATGTTAGATTGTTTGGCTTTTAAAATTTAATTACTTCTTATAGAAGATTGCATTAAAAAACTTTGTGCTTCTGCATAGCAATTTATCCGTTCAGACCTTTTCTTTTAGAACAAGGAAGTTTACTTAAAATCCTACTTTATAAAGACTGAGAAAAATGCTAGCTGCAAATTATTCTAAAGAAATCATTTGGCTGACTTCATAGAGAGCATGTGTGTAATCATATTGTCTTGTTTCGATTCCTGACTCACCATGGTGACATTAGTTTTTTAAAATTATTGGGGGGAATTTGGGCTATTTTCCACAGTTGGGCAGCAATGTCTACATGTCCCTTAGATAGTTCTCTCTTGCTTAGGATAAATGTTAACATTCAGAAAAAATTTTCTCAATCATGATATGGAAAATTTCACAAGTGTAATCACTGTATATTTAAGCAATAAGTATCAGAAATGTTTTTGGCATAAAATCACTTTATAATGTTCTAACTTGTTTTATAAATTTAAATAACATTTCTGTCCCTTAATTTTATATTTGTTGATTTGATAATCAGACTGACAGTAGCAAATCTGATATTACTTTACTAAAATAGATTGCTCATTGTCTGTTTAATGAAGAAAAGTGGGTGACATATTTAAAATATATACTACAAAAATTTCCTCATACTTAAACCTTTTTCCAGAAGTACTTCAAGCACTTTTCCTATAAATGCATATTGTTGATTAAAAGGTGGTTAATCCTAACCATCTTTTATTCTTCAAAGTGGTGCTATATTCCATCAAGCAATAATGTTTGCCCCAAATGTCACTTAATGTTTATTCTACCAAATACCATACATTTCTGCCATGGTACTACTATTAAGCACCTTGTCTTGCTATTTACATTTCCTTTATTGTACATTTTAGCTTTTCTAAACAGAAATGTCTACATAATTTTGATCTTAAACATATTTGAGGGTTTAGAGCTCTTGTTTTTGTCTTGAATGCAATCTAAGGATTGATTAACTTGACTCTCAGGGGGAAAAGAAAAAAAAAAACTTTATAAGAATTGTCTGTTCTGTGAAATTTATTTGACCTAGAATACATTTCATTGGTTCCTAGATGTCCTTAGTTTGTGTGGTCATAGCTGACTGCTGAGAAAAAGGACAGTGAAATGGTAGCAGTTTCTTTTTGCTTTTAAGTGATTTCTGATTATAGCATCCTGTAAATATAACTTATTGTCTTTAGATGTCTATTGGAGATGCTATATTTTTTTGTTCTGAAGATTTTGCCATTTAAAATGAATCAAAGTTTTTATTCATACTGATAAGGTTGACTTTCCCATGCAAATTGAATCTTCATTAATACATTTTTAGGTTATAAACTGTATTAGGTAATATAAGACATTAAAGGATTTTTCTAGGCAAGAAGCTCAACTTTTTTTTTCCTTCTTCTGGCCATAAAAATACTTTTATTACACGGAGTTGTTATCAGTGTGTTAAGCATAATTGAGATAGGAAGAAGATGCATATTGTACTGTGCATTCAGACTTTTGTCACTGTTTTTCTAATGGAATTTCCCTATGTCCTGACCAATTTGGAATGGGGTAACTCATTTATGGGGTAATTTGGAAATGAGGTAACTTGCTTATGCATAGTGTTAAGGATTACAGTAATGGTGAAGTCATAAAATTGCAAATTTTTGGTTTGTACTACTCTACTGTGGGTTCATTTAATCCGAGATCTTAAATATCTTGCAGTCTTAAATCACTATAAAAATTTACACTTTATTTTGCCAGTTATTTCCAAAATGTATTGTTATACATATGTCACTATGTTCTAAGTTAACACTGACTGTAGGATAATGTCCTTGTTCCCCTCAGACAAAATAGTCATGAAAGTGTACATGAAAATATTTTTCAAGAATAAATTTCTTTAACTAAATTATAATACTTTTGGGTTTCCCCCCTTAATAAGCCCCTTACTCATTTTTAGAGAAGTTCTTTGAATTTCAGTTAGTCCATTTTACTTTGTTTTTAGGAGTGGACTATTTTTAATGCTGTTTTCCAGTGTTAAGTACTTTTGTTGTTTCTGGGTTTGTCATACTTGAAAATGATACTTACAAAATCTTATACATTTAGAAGTTGATATACAGACCAGGTTAACTGCATCAGTCTGAGTCTGAGAGTAGAGACATCTAAAGTGGTGTCTCAATTTGTACTATTTTTTTTTCTTTTTTTGATGCTAGATAGTAGAAGGTTCCTGAAGTAAGTTACTGTGATCCCTTGCCTTATAATGAACTGGACAAAAGAAAGTTGTTCTTTAAAATCTGGGCAGATAGTGTCCTAATTAATTATTGAGTTAAATAAGCTCATGAATATAGGCCTTTTGAGAAAAAAGAACCAAAGAGAAACTGAGATTTAATCTATAAATAAAGAATTAAGAATAGAACCAAAGAGAGGGTCATGGACCATTTGGGTCTACCATTGGAGGTCTTTGTATCTTTGAAGGAAGGCAGGTGTAAACCTAACTGAGCATATTTTATTTTCTGTTATAGTGCAGTGGAAAGAACAATTACAGCTCTTTGTGGGACTTTCAACTACATACTTTATTCTATTTGGGCCTCAGTTTCTTTATCTGTAAAATGAAGGTATTGCCTTGATTTCTGATTCTCAAATTCAGCACAGTTGATTTTAGGCTTGAGTAGTAAATCTTTCAGATTTATGTCTGAAGCGTTATGATTATTTAGACAAACATTTTCTTGGAGAGGGGAAAGATCTTTCCTAAAATAGCCTTAACACAGAGTGTTAGTTCTGGTTTTTATAAGTTCTATTGAAATAACTCCTCAGAAGTAAATTCAGCACATGAAACTTTATTATTATAAAACTTAAATAGCAGATCTTCCTTACATATTTCCTCTGTGCCAAAGAACTATTGCCAACCATGGTAGTTAAGGAGGAGGAGAAAATAAAAGATTAAGAAGATATTAATGGTGTAGTTGTGGGCTGTAAAAAAGATACATTGTTATAGGTATATTTAAATCCTAGGGAACAGAATATATTCATGATAGTTTACAGCAGAGATGATGGTTGTACACTCAGAAATACCCTAAAAGGCTTTTATGATCTAGAGTTGGTTTCATAGAATTGCCACCAACTGTGATTATATAAAACATTAGATTCTTGTAACCTGCTGGATAGTGCTTTTAGCTCTGTTAAAAAATGGTCAGTGGCTCAATTTGATTATTTTGATGGCATCAGTCTTCATCTCTGGCTTTCAGACCAACTCATTACAAGAGTAAAAATAGCACCCAAGGAGGGGCACTTGTGTGGTTCAGTTGGTTAAATGTGACCTTTGGCTCAGGTCATGATTCGGGGGTCCTGGGATTGAGCCCTGCTTCCAACAGGGAACCTGCTTCTCCCTCTCCTTCCTTCTCATGCTCACTCTCTCTCCCTATCTCTGTCTCTATCTCTCAAATAAATAAAATCTTAAAAAAAAAAAAAGCACCCAAAGAGGTAGCTTAGAGTACCCTCCTTATGCATGAGAGAGGATTCTAAAAGGCATGAACCAAGGTGAGTAATTCAACTAGGTTATGTAGTACAGATGGAACATACAAGGTACAATATAAGGAAAATTTTTAAACTTAATACACTAAGGATTTTTTCATAGTAAACACTTTTGAACATAGAACCTCTCAAATATTTTCTAAGTCATGGGTGTACTATTCTTAACACTATAAGCAAGATAAAACCTTTCCATTTTGATTACATATTTGTAGTTCTAAACTGATGTCAGCAGATGGCAATAGTATACAGCACAGGGTTTCTATTGCCTTTTTTCTTTGTTAATGCCGCTTTGAGTAGATGATGATCTTTGATCACAAACCCATGGGAGATTTAGAGTTCAGAATTTTCAAGAATATATATGCTTGTAGGTTACATAACACCCTCACAATGGGGTCTAGGGCAGTGCTCCATAATCCATGTTTATGCAGCAGTAGATCAGATACTCACAGTAACTGGAATAAACTGTACAGCTATAGAAAGTTTTATGTAGTTCAGGTCAGTTTTTGTCACAAACAGGAAAAACTAGATTTTCAGACTTTTAGGTGTCAGAATTGGTAATAAGGAACTGCAGACCTATAATAGAACTGATGTCCTATCTAGTATTTTCCTTCTAATAAAATATCTAGTATTTTTTCTCTTCATGCTTAGTTAGAGGTAATTGAAGGCTCTTTACAAAATTTGTGTATTAGAGTTAAAGAAAAAGTCCAAGGAATGCTTAGGCATAAATAAAGCAGTTCTAGAACCATTATTGAATTCTGAAACTTAAAAATAACTACTTTTACTTTCCATTTTGCATCTGTATTTGAAGCATAATTATTCTGTATAGATATGGCATGCCTTTATGAATAGCTACAGTCATGTCACAGAGCCAGTCATTTATTCATTCAACAAATACCTGAGTGATTATTTTTTCAGCCACATTAAGCCCAGTGCTGAGAACACAGTACATAACACAATACACAATGCAGTGTAGGACCCATCCCCCCCCCCCCCAAAGACTTGGTCTAGTTGGGGAGAAATGGAAGAGTAAGATAGGGTCTCAGGCCTTACTGAGAACAATCACTTGTGTTAGAAATCAAACTCCTATTCAGTCTAGTTATTTATCAATACCCTACTCTTATTAGCTCATCTCTTAAATTCCTGACTATGGTTCCAGATTTCTGTATTATACCAACCTATTTCCCATTCTGGAAAGGAAGAGGTGCCAACTACTTTTAGGGTGCTGAGATAGGAAATTGGAATAGAGATTGGAAAACAGCAGTGAAGGCTCTTCAAGGTTATTAAGTGTTTTCAACTCAGTTTTTAATCACCATGCTACAACAGCAGAATATATTTCATTAGAATGTAAGCTCATGAAGGTAGGGAGCTTTTTTATTCCCTGCTGTATCCCAAGCACCTAGCAAAGTTCCTGCATATGCTAGTTAATAAATGTTGAATGAATTAATGACTAAGTACTTTGAAATTTAATAACTTGAAATGAACTAAATAGGACCTATGATCCATGAGGTCATGCCTAATTTTTGATGTGCCTTTGAACACTTGCTTGTGTTTCTGTGGTGTGTCTTCAGTTTACTTTGTATGCAATGAGTTTTCTATAATCTTCCATTTATGAGGGCAAAGGGGATTGGGATATATAGCTTGATTTGTAGTAGTGTTCAAAATATAGACACTTAAAAATGACTTGTAAAGTTTGTTAAAATGCATATTTCTGACCTATCCTCTGGAGATTGATTTAGTAAGATTTACAGTGGATCACAGAGCTGCATTTTTAATGCCTGGTCTCAACAAAGACCAACAGTAAGAAAATTGGCCCCCACACGTTTGTAAAAACAGAATTTAGTGGAATAGAACACAATAAAGGTGTTTCCCTCATGAGACTTGTTTTATATTTGGGTATTGGATAACATACATGATCTATTTCTTATGTTTTTAGTCAAAACTTTGAAAGCCGGAGTAAGGGAAACTCCACATCTATGGAAGATTTATTGATAATTTGAGCCTTCCATTTTGTGTTCAAATGCCACTTAATTTTATCCACATTGAGCTCCAGAGAGGTGTGAGCTCTGGAGACTCATGCATTTCATTTGCCATAAGTAAGTGGCTAGTTAAACCTAATGTGGATTATCTGAGATAAGCCTATTTCTCTGCCTGTTTTCTATAAATTTGAGGCTTTTTTTTTTTTTTCCCCATAAGAGTGGGAGTAATATAAATAGTTACTGGAGTGCTTTTTGTGTGATAACCCATGAGATTTGTTGGATTTCTCTCCAAAGATCAGTAAAACCTAGGGCCACACAAACAGTGCTGGAGCACCTTTATATGGGAAAGTTCATGTGCATCCCTTAACCTTTTTGCTGTCCATTTACTCTTAACAGACATGAAAGTAGGTAATACTTTCAGTCAATCCCAGTCATCCATGAACTACTTTTCAATGATATAACGTGTAGTAAGCATATGCCAAGACAAAAGTTAATAGGTGAGCATGCAGCAAAATTTTGGAAGATAGAAAGCAGATGGCTAAATGGAGATGGACTTAGCAGAGCCAATGATAGTCACACCTAGAACACAACTCTGCCTGCCCTCAACTGCGCATCTGCAGCAGGGTCTGCCCGAAAGAGACACAACCATGACCAAAGCTGCTCTATCTAGTCCATTCATTGTCTCACTCTTCTAGATTACTATTTCATGCCTTGTCCTCTTTTCTCAAATCTCTTAACACTTACCCATCCTTAAGTTTAGAAGCCAACAAACTTTCTGTAAAGTACCAGAGAGTCCATATTTGGGGCAATATGGAGGTTATGTAGATACTTAAATTTCCACAAATTCATTTATTGATAAAACTCAAACTAATAGAGTACAACTTTTTCTAATACAGATCTATTGAGAAGGATGGAAAGCTCTTAGGGGGAGAATCTTTTTAATCAGGATTTAAAGTTTGCTATCAAAATCAATTGCAATTGTTCATCTGTTAGATTCTGTGGATTTCATCTTCAAAAGTGCCTTTTTAGGCATAAGTATTGACAAATACTGATATCTACCCATGACCGTATGATTTCGATCAAACATATTCATCACATGGAAGGCATTTATACAATTAATTCTTCTCCTTTTAACATGTCATTGTACTGAACATTAATTACTTCTAACCAAAAATTTGATGGGTTCTCCTCAATTGCACAGTAAATGAGTTTTGAAATATGGAAATTGCCATTACACTTGCATTGATCTTTGAAATGTACTGGTGGAACTAGTTTGAGCTTGGGAGATGTATCTGCTGTGAATATGTGTGGGAATGGAGATGCTTCTTTCAACTTCTGACAGCATGAGAAGTGTAAGCAGCTTGATGTTACTTGTGATTCAAGAAACATTAGTTGTTGGAAATTACTGCAATGCATTCTTTACATAAGCACTGTTTTGCCTTGTAATTTTAGGTTGAGTTTATTAAGAACCCATTATCAAGCCTACAACAGAAACCGGTTTCCAAAGTTACTCAGTGTTCAATAATAGTGGCTGAGTATGGTTCTTCTCATTCAATGTCAATGGCCCTGAACTCAAAACTTTACATTGCTACCTTAGTACTGCTAAGCCATTGGACTGCTGTATAGTAGGGCAAGTCAGGATATTCAGCTTCTTATCTGACCTATTCACAGAACTGATGATGGTTAAGTCCACAACAATGAATGAAGTTCACTCTTGATACTGTGGGTTCATTAACACATGACAGATTCCACTAAAGTACCTGCTAAAAAACAATACCATGAACAACCATAGGCTTTTAACATTACATTTCAACCAAGACTTTTTGTACTCCATACATATATTTGCCACCATTTGCTGCACACATCCTAGCAGATTACTTTTTCGTGTTTTACTGAATTAGTGTTTTCTCAACTTCATTGAAAATATTCTTGCTGGTAGTTGTTACCTACAGAATGTTTGTAGAGTCTAATTCCTTAGTCACTTCAGAGTTGACATTGACTCCTTGGAGAGACAGCTAAGCAATACTGGTTAAAAATATTTTGACTCCTCAAGAACTAAGAAAAACCATTTAAAATCATTTAACTTGTTTTAAAATTTTTAAATGACTTAAAGGCTAAGCTTATCTTGGATACATTTCTTTGGTTACTGCAATTAGAAGTGATTTAGTTAATTTACCATTGGTAAATGGCTTGCTTGGTTAACAATTGAGCTACTTGGAAACTTATTTTGATTGCAGCCTATGTGAGTGTTTTCATTTTTGTGAGGAAATTCGGCTGGACTATAAGCTATTCCATTTTAATTTTTCTTATTTTTCTGACCATTGCTTTCCTCCGATACTGTGATGAATGCTCAATCTGGTAATGTCTATGGCTATTGCATTCTTTTAGCATAGCTATACAGTCAATGCATAAAAAGGCAATGCAATCTAATTTGATAATCACACTCCACTATGCTTTGGGAGTGTGACATTAAAAAAACATTTTGTTTTGACATGGGCTTGCCCTGGTTAAAAGAAAAAAATTAATGTTGATGTATGGCAATACCCATGGCACTTGATACACTGTCATGTTATAACTAAGTCATTGAAGAGCACCCTGAACCTAAGAAAGCACCACATACTACTCTGTTGCAACTAAACTGTGCCCTGGTGGTACAGAAGCAGCGATAACAATATGTAGATAAAAAAGCAAGACTGTATTCTAATAAAACTTGATTTGTGGACACTGAAATTCTAATTTCATGTAGTTTTCATGTGTCACAAAATATTTTAAAATTAATTTCCCAGTCATTTAAAAATATAAAACCCTTTCTTAGTGTGCCATGCAAAAACAGGCTCTGGGAAAGACTTGGCCTGCAAGTCTGGATAGGAAGAAAAGTGCAAATTTGCCAACCCCTGCTTAAGTTGCTTCCCTTGATTCCTAATTCAATGAAAATAACGAATGCAGTGTTAAAGCAATCAAAAAGACTTCCACCCATCCCACCATCACATTTACCCACCTAATGTATATGGATTGTTTCTATTAGTATACAATCTCTTGTTGATTCCCATCTTAAAAAAAGCAAAAGAAAAACCCTCTTAACTCTACTTCCCTCCACCTCCACCTCATTTCTCTGCTTCCCTTTGTAGCAGAATTCCTCAAAATAGTTTTTTTTTTATAAAGACTTTATTTATTTATTTGACAGAGAGAGATCACTAATAGAGAGGCAGGCAGAAGCAGGCTCCCCGCTGAGCAGAGAGCCCGATGGGGGGCTCGATCCCAGGACCCTGAGATCATGACCCGAGCCGAAGGCAGAGGCCTTAATCCACTGAGCCACCCAGGCGCCCCTCAAAATAGTTTTCTATTCTCACGGTCTTTAATTTCTCTTACCCTGTTTTTTTTTTTTTGTCCCCATCATCCCATTAATTGTGCTTACTAATGTCACCCATGACCTCTGTGTTGTTAAGTCCAATGGCCAGTTCTTAGTCATATTACTTAACCTATGAGAAGCATTTCAAACTGCAGATCACTTCATTTTGAAATGTGTTTAAAACTTAGTTTCCAGCATTCTACATTCTCCTTATTTTTCTCTGACTTCATATAGTTCCTCTTCTCAGTGTTTTTTGCTACTATCCTCCTTATTCTCTGATTTCTTAAAGTTGGGGTTCCCAGAGGTCAGTTCTTGGGCCTCTTTTATCTAACTTATTCCTTTGGGGTGCTTAGGTGGTCTCAATGGCTTTAAATGCCACTGATACACTGAAAACGCCATTACATGTATGAAATACATATCTCCAACCTGGGGAATAAATGAATGACTTCATTTTGTTCTAGTGCTTTAACAGCATTAATTAAGTTAATACAACTATCCTGTAAGCCAGGGGACAGAAAACTTTCTGTAAAAGACCAAATAGAAACTATTTTAGGCTTTGTGCTCCTCTTAAGGTTTTTCGTATATTCTTTGAATTGGGTTTTGTTTTGTTTTGTTTTATTTTTTGCAATCCTTTAAAAATGTAAAACCATTCTTAGCTCACAGGCCACACAAAAACAGGCTGTGGGTCAGATTTGGCTTGTGGATTATAGCATGTTAACCTTTGCTCTAAGATATTATAGGGTAGTTTTATCATCCCCATTTTACAGATGGAGAAACTGAGGTACAAAGAGGCTAAGTAACTTGCTCAAGCTCACCAGCTGGTAAGTGATGAAACTACGGTTCCAATAAGCAATCATGGCTCCAGACACTGTGTGCTTATTCAATGTAGTGTCTAGATGGTAAATGTGTGTCTTCAAAAAGATAAGCTAATGAAAAGCTAGTGATTTATGTCCAGAACCTCCAAAAGTCTCAGGAATTGGAGGCACCAGATACTCTGAAGATAAAATATGGGAGATTGTTTAAAAGACTACAAAAGAGGGCCTCCTGGCTAGGTCAGTCAGAAGAGCATGTAACTCTTGATCTCAGGGTCATGATATCGGAGCTTCTTGTTGGGTGTAGAAGTTACTAAAAATATAAATAATAAATAAAAGTCTAAAAAGAAGCCATTTAGCCCTCTCCTCAATCTATGCAGCCTTTCCCTCGTACCTATGGAAGTCTGGAGGTAGAGGGAAGGGTCAGACAGAAAGGCCTAGGACTCAAAAATCAGGCATAAACTGAGGCAGGAGTAAAAGGCTTTTCTGGAAATAGGAGAATTGAAAATGAGAGTCCTGCCCCATGGTGCCCAGAATGCTTGAGGCCAGTCTTCTAACCCATCTGGCGGAAGATCTGAGGATTCCTTTTAGGAAACAACCAGCCCAAGACAAAAGACAGAGATACCTATGACTGCTGACATCACAATCTGCACAGTGAACTTAGGCTGAACTCTGTCAGTCAGGAAACCTACCCACACCTACAGAGCTCTCTTTTGGGTGTTTTGTACTTTTAAGAACGATGGACTAAACATTTGAGGAAATCTTCAGTGAAAGATGGAGATCAAAATAAAAAAGGAGGTGGAAGAAAAGCCACAGTGTAGGAAGAAAAAAAATGCACAAAAGAAGTAATGCACAAAGAAAGATAAACACATACAGGAAGCAATCAGGCTATGAAAAAGGAGTATTAAACAAGAAAGACCGAAAAATTAAAAATACAGTAACAGAAACAAAATATTCCAGAAAAACTGGATAACAAGGTTGAGAAAAATTGCATAAATCAAAGAAAAAATATGAAAAGGGGCAAAGTATGAGAGAGGAAAACATTGCCTTTCAGATCTGCACCCCTCTGCCTTGCTTTGTAATATTGGAGCTGAACTCTAGAACACTGCTTTTGCCGATGTCACAATGTCAAGCCTTATCAGTAGAGGGCGCTGGAGGACATTGCAAGAGGAAGGGGCTTCCTTTCGAATTTCAGGCTTTGGTTTTTTTTTTGTATTCAGTGCAGATCCTTAGTGGGCAGCTTCCCAAAGATTCAGTCCAGGAGATCTAACACCAAGCAACTATAAGCTCCCGAAAGAGAATGGAGAAACTTGCAACGGTAGAAAATGGCAGAGATGTAACGTGGGAAAAATTCCCAAAGCTAGAGAACAGGATTATCCAGATTGAAAGGGCACAGAGTGCCCAGTATACTTAAAAAGACTCAGACCAAGACTCACCATTATGAAATTTCAAAAATCTGGGTAGGAAGAAAAGATTTTAAAGTCTTCCACAGAGAAGAAAAAAAATCCAGGAAACAGATCACATACAAAAGACCAGGAATCAAAATGTCATCAGAATTTTGTTTTTTAAGATTTTACTTATTTGACAAGAGAGAGAGAGATCACAAGTAGGCAGAGAGGCAGGCAGAGGGAGAGGGGGAAGCAGGCTCCCTGCTGAGCAAAGAGCCCGATGTGGGGTTGAGATCGTGACCTGAGCCAAACGCAGAGGCTTAACCCACTGAGCCACCCAGGCGCCCCATGTCATCAGAATTTTTAACAGCAGTGCTGGATATTAGAAAATAATGGTACAATGCCTTTAAAATTCTGAGGGAAAATTAGAAATCTGTAGCTAGCCAAACTATCAGGTAGAGTAAGGACATTTTCAGAATGCATATTCTCAGAAAGTTTACCTCTTAGGTAACTTTGTCAAGAAGTGACACTTGTACCAAAACAAGATTATAAATGAAGAAAGAGGAAGATATGGATCCAGGAAATAGGAGATCCAGCCCAGATGTCAGACAATGAAGGGTGGTGTAGGGGATTTCAAGATAACTGTTTCATAAACATAGTGTGCTATTTGTCATTGTATTATCTCTGAGCCCTATTTTCACCCCTCTTTGCCCTGCTTTGTGATATTGGAGCTGAACTCTATATAGATTTCCTTTGCTGATGTCACAATGTCAAGCCTTGTCAGTAAAGGGCACTGGTGGACACTGCAAGAAGGGGCTTCTCTTGGATTTCAGAATTTGGTTTCCTCATTTTCACTGTAAGCCTGCCAATAGATTATCAGAGGGCAGTTTCCCAGTGAGATTCATGGGCACCTCAGCGATGGGTAGCTGGGTATTAGCCCAGCCTCTGCATCTCGTCGTACTTCTCTGCCATAGCCATACCCTCTTCACTTCTGAACTGGCCCTTCCCTGGGCACTCTCATCCTTCCTGGATTATAGTGAAATAAGCCAGAGCCAGGACGACTATGATATGATTCTACTTATATGAAGTCCCTAGAATAGGCAAATTTATAGAGACAGTAGAATGGTGGTTGCCAGGGGCTGGGGGAGAGGGGAATAGTGCATTATTGTTTAAGGGGTTCAGAAATTCAGTTTGGAAAGATAAAAAAGTTCTGGAGATGGATGGAGGTGATGGTTGCATATCTATGTGAATATACTTAATGCCACTGAACTGTACATTTAAAAATGGTTAAAACAGTAAACTTTGTCATGTGTATTTTATCACATTAAGAAAATTTAAACTTAATAAAATTGGTGCATTCAAGATATGGTCTCTGATAGAAAGGACATTAATTCACACCTGATGACTTGAAATATTAACATCTCTGAGTGAATAATTATGCATTAGCTTGAGAAGGATGTTTTGGAAATTTTATCATTTACCATGCTAAAGTTATCTATCTTGTCTTTGTCTTATGGATTAAGTGGCCACTGTCTTGCTTCTTTTATCTCAGTCATCATTTCACTCCAGAGAAAAACATGCATATGTATCAAAGGGCAGTTTTCAACATGGTATTCCATGACTTAGGACATTTCTACCTCATTCAAGGAGTATTTTACAGACCTACTATGGTATCAGGCCTGCTAGTCATTGGGTAAACAAAGATGAATAGTATTTCCTCAAAATACTCCTCCCAATCTAACAGAACAAAGAGAAAAAGGAGCCTGTGACATAATATGAGAGGAGGCCAGGGAAAGCATAGCAGAGAGCTGGAAATGGGTCTTCCAAGGTGAATGAGAGTTTGT
Source organism: Nasua narica (assembly GCA_028533885.1). Lineage (NCBI taxonomy): Eukaryota > Metazoa > Chordata > Mammalia > Carnivora > Procyonidae > Nasua > Nasua narica. Next base: position 71,410,616 of record CM052810.1, on the reverse strand, counting down.
TCTGTGGTCACGGCAATAAGGGTGAAGTGGCCTAGTGGGCTTGTCATGTCTAGGACTGCCCAGCATCTTCCAAGCCCCATTCCTTTACTCTTGCTTCCATATCTGTCAAGACCATAGATTAACTGATCTCTAAATTGTGTTTCTAAGCTACACTGTTTAACTTAACAAGGAGTGTGAAATTTTTACTCCCAGGCTCATTAACATGCTGGAGGCTGTTGGAAGCACCCAACAAATATGTCTCAACAAGTTTTCAAAACAGTCACAGTGTCACTAGGGAGATTAAAGCTATTAGCAGAGACTTAGCCAAGAGGGGCGAAGTGTCACATAGGTGCTGGAGGGCATGTGTGTCAGGGGAGTGAAGGAAGGGAGTCATGGCCATGGATGGGTTCAGGCTCGTGCTCCCACTGATAGTGGCAATTGTAGCTGAGAAAGAGAGGTGGTGCTGGCTCTCCCACCTACCAGCTGGGCCTGTGACTGCCCCCAGCAGAAATCAGCATGGTGGGCTGTCGTGCTCACCTGGCCCTGGGAAATTGGAAATGGAGCCCTTGCAGAAGTTGAGTGAGCAAGGCTGGCTCCAGTCACACTGGTGGCTGCTTGGCTTCATTATTTGGCACCCCTTTAAAATAATATTCTTTAAACATTTGCCCAATTTTTATTAAATAGAGACACTGACCTGGCAGTGGTGGTGGGTAAAAAGGAGGCCAGCAGGGAGGACTAAACCTCTCCCTAAAGGTCCACCAGAAGTCTGCTCTGGCCTCTAATTTGTACACCCCACTCTGTAGACATGTGGTCACTTAGATGCACCCTCCAGAGGAGGCAACTTGGAGGTCAATCTGTTATGGTTGGGTATGCCCTCAGGGGATCTCACCTTCTCCCCAGATGGCTGACCAAAGGGCATCTTCCCATCATACATGCTGCTCTTGCTGAGAGGGGTTTGGCAAATTCTAGTTTTTTTTCTCTGTGTGGTTATGTAAGCAGAGAGAGTTAGGGGACCGCTCAAAGAGAAAGATTGACACAGCTTTTTGTTTTTGTTTTTGTTTTTGATATAATAGAAGTAATTTTAGGCCTCTTCCCCACCCCCACCCCACCCCAGCACCTTGTGAAAGAATCTAAGAACAAAATAGCCACTGTCAGACCAGGAGATAACCTAATCATATCAGGGACAATAAATCAATGGTAAAACTCCTAGTGCTGATTCAAAAGTGACCTGACACACATTCTTGAGTTATCTTTGCAGGATCTAAACCCCTTTGAGCACTCAGATATTGGACCAACTGGAGCCAGAGACTAGTTGATGTTGACCCTTGTCCCTCCTGACTTTGACCTGGACACTCTCACCTTAAGATGACTTTGGCCCCACTTCCTTGCTGTATGCCCCACTGCACAACCCCCTTCATGAATATGTATGCACCCTTAGCTTAAAACTTCCCTAGTTTTATTGTTTGAGGAGACACTGCTTTGGGAAAATCCCTGGTGTTCTCCTTGTTGCAAGTAAAACCCTTCCTTTTCCTATTCTTTGGCTTGGTTGTGTCTTTTGGCCTGACACTCACCAAGAAGCAAACACAGTTTCAGGTAACAGTTACATTTCTGGTCATGTTTTAGTGCCCTTTATTGGATCGGCATCCCGACAACTAGCTGCCTGGCCTACCCCTCTTCTCCAGTTCTGGTGGTGATCACTGGCTGTGCAGCAGACCACAATGTCTAACACATGGTAAGTACTTAGTAAGGGCAATTATTATTATTTTTAATTATTATTATTGGAAGTTGACTAGGCTTACAAAATTCCTGAGAATTTTGAAAAGCAAAAGTAAAACTATGCCCCTTTTTTTTTGGAACTTAAAGAAAGAGTTTCTATATTTAAGTTTTATCTGTGTCACCTAAGCTCCACTGGGTATACTCAAATTTGTTCCTTTGGGTAAGAAAATAGTATGTGTTGACTAAAGTTGGTGGGTAATTCAAGCAGCTTCATATTCTTACATTTTGAATGACTTGTATGTATTGACAACTATTTTTTTTTTCTTCAACGTGTACATGAAGGAGAGAGTTTTTCTCTTTGGCAGTGTGTGTTGGATTGCTTTGTTCGAGGGACATTCCAGAGAGTGATGTGGAGGAACATCACCAAAGAAAGAAATAGGTTTTTTTTATAACTGAAATCTCACTGTGGCTTTGTAGAAACCCTCAAGACATAGGTGAGTTTAGCTCAAAGCCTTTCTATGAGAAAACAAGCCTTCTGAAATAAGAGGTAATTGCTTAAATTCTCATTCTTCTTCTTCTCTCTCCCTAGTCTGATGATGTTGACCAGAAGCTTCTCCTATTGAATTAAATGTCTGAGACAGTCGTGTGGGCAAGCTCTCAGTTAATACACAACAAAGAACTGCAGTCACATATTGACACCGTGTAATGAAAGGCTGATGGAAACACATTCTAGTGAGCTGCAGGAAATCGAGGACATGAAGCAAAAAAGATATTAAAGAGTTTTTGTATCAGAGACAGTAGAAAAATGACAAATTACTTTTTAGAGTTAGGATTTTCAAATAACAACTTTCTGGACAATTCTCATTCTTGGTGAAATATTCTGCTTTACGTTTTTTAATTTTGGGGGTCAGATTATTTTGTAAGAGCAGTAAAGAATACTAACCTGTAAGCATAAGGGGAAAACATTTTAACACAACAAATAGAGCTGAAATTTCACTTTCTTAGTATATTAATATTTCCCCCTTCTTGTCCTTGTCCATATGTTCATATTACTTGTATATAAATACAACTATGTTTATATTCTAACTTTTCATTAAAATATCATGTTTTTATATGGTTCTTTTAAGGATTTTTGATTATATAAAATATTTCTGTAGTTTACTATGTCACTCTTAAAAATATTTTTAAGCATAAAGTCATTGGGAAGAGGCTGCCATTCTGTTTTACTCATTGCTGTTAAGATTAATTTTATATTTATTAAAACCCAACAATGAAATTCATGTTTGTGCTAGTCTTTGAAATGGGTTAAAAGACACCAAAAAACCCAACCCCCAAAGGCTTTTGTGGATCTTAACTCCAGGAATGGTAAAAACAATATCCCTCTTTCATTTATGCTCATTCATTTGATCAATATTAATTGGATACAGAAAATGGGCAAGGTATTACGTAAGAAACATCACTGTAGGACAGTCAGTTTCTGCGCCCTGAGGAAGCTCATCATCTACAGTAGAGGTACCCCACTGTCCTATAATGATGTTTCTCAAATACTACGGTTTCACTCATATGTGGAATTTAAGAAACAAAACAAATGAACAAAGGAAAGAGAGAGCAAGAGAGGGAGATAAACCAAGAAACAGACTCTTAACTATTGAAAACAAACTGATGGTTGCCAGAGGGGAGGTGGGTAGGAGATAAGTGAAATAGGGGGATGGGGATTTTTAAAGAGTACACTTACCATGATGAAAAAAATAATGATCATAGACTGTGGACTCTGAGCAACAAACTGAGGGTTTTGGAGGGGAGGAGGGTGGGGGGTTGGCTGAGCCTGGTGGTGGGTATTGAGCAGGGCATGTATTGCATGGAGCACTGGTGTGGTACATGAACAATGAATCTTGGAACACTGAAAAAATAAAGTTAAATTAATTTAAAAATAATGATCATGAAATAAAATAATTAAGAATTATAAAATTAATATGTGCTCATAAATACTACTTGTTTAAAGTATTAAAAAATGGACTTTTTGATTCATATTGTCAAACTGCTCCCCAAAATAGCACTGTACTGAGTTATTGCCTTATCTGCAGCCCAGAAGCATACATGTTTCACCACATGGGAGGAATTCTCCCCTAACTTGACTCAAGTAAATTCAGAATAGTTTGGTGAACCTACTCCTCAAATGTCAACTGGCTTTCATTTATGCATCCATCCCAAAACAGAAGACCTTGATGCTTATGAATTAGTGAAAGAGTATCATTTCTCATGCCACTTAAGATACATGGGATGAGGTGTACCTGGGTGGTACAGTTGGTTAAGTGTCCAACTCTTGATTTCGGCTCAGGTCATGATCTCAGGGTTGTGAGATAGAGCCCTGTGTGGAGTTCCGCACTGGGCATAGAGCCTGCTTGGGATTCTCTCTCCCGCTTCCTCTAACTCATCCTCCCCCCACCCCCACTGCCTGCTTTCTCTTTCACACACACACACACACACACACACACACACACACACACACGATACATGAAATGAGAGAGGTACAAAATAAGTGTCATGGTACAAAGGGGATAATGGAACTATTTTGGGCTACAGTGATTTAGGGAAATATCATGGAAGAATTGGGTTTTAAATTGCAGTTGATGAGTAGATAGGGAAAGACAGAAGACATTTTATTGTGAGAGATAAACAAAAGCAGTCATTAAAGAAGGGACCCACTAGGCATGTTAGAAGAATAATGAGTAGCCCACCTACATTGAAGTGCAAAGTTCATGTGGTAAAATGGTGCTGGAAAGGCCAACAACAGAGTGGAGTTGGATGATGAATCTCAAAGCTTTATTCAAATGGGAAGCCACAGATTGTTTTTAAATAGGTGAGTGACTTCAAAATGGAGCTTGAAAATGTGAATCTGAATGGTTTTGCTCAAGATGGGCTGACAATTAAATGGCCAGGAAGTGGGTGCCAGAAATAGAAAGTGAGGGTTGCCAGGCAGAGGAGCTGGGACAGAAGAATAGATGCAATTTGGATTGAAAAAGAGGGAGAAGTGAATGATTATTCTGAGGTATTGAGTTTGGGACGGCAACAGATACCACAAACTGAAAGAGGACTCATAGGAAGAGTACTCAATTTGAGGCAATTCCTAAATCCAGCTTTGGATGTGTTGAGTTTGGGATCCAGCTGAAATACTGAAGCTCAGGGGAAAGGTGAGAAGAGACTGGGATTGATCACAAAGAAATACAGACCTAGAAATGAATGAGATCTCACAAGGGAAACTTTACAGGGAAAAGAACAAAGGACAAACTTGAGGAATGACTTCATTTAAGGAGAATGGAAGAAGAGACTATAGGGTACAACCAAGCAGCTTGACGGCCAGTGAATACATCACTGTGGGGCAGGGGTGAGGGTTAGAAAAGATGCGGATGTCTAGGATGTCAGAAGCACCAGGGCAAACACAGATGTTGAGTTAAAAACACAGACTGGGAACTTGAGAAAGTAACATTGCCATCTTCTGAGAATTTTGTTGATGAAAAAGAGGAGGAGAAATAGGAGCTCAATTTCCCTTTTGAGGCTGTCCTGGAAGTAGGCACTTCAGTTGTCAGAGGGTGATTCATCCTAACTCATAATCCCTGTAAAAGAATCCAAGAGGTGGGGCTGGACTTCAGTCCACATTTCTCAGCTATCTGTGCAGTTTTGTCTTGTGCTGTCCTCTGAAGAGTTGAAGGTTCCATTGGCTGCCTCTCATCACAATACAGTCTAGGAACAGATTCAGTACATCTGAAGAACTGGAAGATTCACGAGATTGAAGAAATGGAATAGGAATTGAGTTAAAAAAAAAAATCAATGTTAACATCTGAGCCAAAAGAGAAAGGGAGAGAACCCTGTGTTTAGCCTCTTCCAACTGGTGGTTTTTACTGGCCAATATCCTGAATCTATTTGTGTCTGGAGATTAGCAGAACTTCCTTTCTCTCCACCCTCATCCTAAACACCAGCCAAAATTGGACATCCTAACTCCCAAATACCACATGTCCCAGAAGTCCAAGCCTAGTGACAGATTCAAAGAATTTCAGAGTTGAAAGGGACCTTAGAGATAACTATGAGGTTGTAAACTCTGCCTGGAGGCCAAATCCTGGCATGGCCCTTTTGGGTAAAGTTGTATTGGTACACAGCCACACCAAGTGGACTACATATCACCTATGGATGCTTTCTCAAAACAGTGGTGGAATTGAGTTAATTGCATCAGGGACGGTCTGGCTCACAAAATCTAAAATATTTACTGTTTAGCTCTTTACAGAAAGTTTGACGAAACTTAGATTATATGGCTGGCTACCTAGCTAGCTGTGCTTTTATGGTGAACAGACAAACCTTTCCCTTTCAACCTGGGCAAATTGTGATGCTTTTTAAAAACACCAGGAATACTTTTTAGAAGTCAGAGTTTTCCATCAAGTAGCTTTGGCTGGATTCCAGATAGTTTCTATTCATTTAGCAGTAGAGCTGGACTGGGCACATGGCATAAAAACAATTCTCAGACCTCACTTTTGTTTCTGCTCAATCCCTTGTCCTTTTAACCAGCACAATAAAAGTGCTTCAATAAGCAGGGTCAAGTAGGATATACCAGAAAGAAATGCGAAAACGAGATTATAGGCTGTGATTAGAGGCTCCAACGTGTGCTGAATGCCCTTCAATCACATGGTACAAACTAAGGCCACCATTTATTATAAAACAAACTGCCCAGCTCTTGGAGGCATAGAATAGATGACAACTGCATTTTAAAATGTTTTGTTCAAGTAAATGAATAGTCATTTTGGAAAACAGGGAAGCAAAGTTTTTAAATGCTGAAAATGTTTTCAAATGTTTATATTTTTGTGTTCTTGGGGACTTTGGTTACTTTAGTTCTTAAGAGGCATGGGAAATGATACTCTTTCACTAATTCATAAGCATCAAGGTCTTCTGTTTTTGGATGGATGCATAAATGAAAGCCAGTTGACATCTGAGGAGTAGGTTCACCAAACTATTCTGAATTTACTTGAGTCAAGTTAGGGGAGAAGTCCTCCCATGTGGTGAGACATGTATGCTTCTGGGCTGCAGATAAGGCAATAACTCAGTACAGTGCTATTTTGGGGAGCAGTTTGACAATATGAATCAAAAAGTCCATTTTTTAATACTTTAAACAAGTAGTATTTATGAGCACATATTAATTTTATAATTTTTAATCATTTTATTTCATGATCATTATTTTTTTCATCATGATAAGTATACTCTTTAATCCCTATCCCCTATTTCACCCATCTCCTACCCACCTCCCCTCTGGTAACCATCAGTTTGTTTTCCATAGTTAAGGGTCCATTTCTTGGTTTCTCCCTCTCTCTCTCTTTCTCTCTCTGTCTCCTTTGCTCATTGTTTTGTCTCTTAAATTCCACATATGAATGAAAGCATGTCTTTTTCTGACTGACTTATTTCTCTTGGCATTATACTCTCTAGATTGATTCATGTTATTGCAAATGGCAATATTTCATTCTTTTTGGGGGGTACCTGGGTGGCTCAGTTGGTTAATCATCTGCCTTTGGCTCAAGGCATGATCTCAGGGTCCTGGGATCGAGCTGCACATCAGGCTTCCTGCTCAGCAGAGAGTCTGCTTCTTGCTCTTCCTCTCTCCCTCTGTTGTGTATGTGTGTTCTCTCTCACTCTCTCAAATAAGCAAATATAATCTTTAAAAAATTTCATTCTTTTTATGGCTGAATAACATTCCACTATGTATATATGCCACCTCTTCTTTATCCATTCATCTATTGATGGACATTCAGCTGCTTTCATAATTTGGCTATTATAAATAATGCTGTAATAAACAGCGAGGTGCATGTATCCCTTTGGATTAGTTTTTTTTTTGTATTTTTTAGGTAAATACACAGTAGTGTGACTACTGGATCATAAGGTAGTTCTATTTTTAATTTTTTGAGGAGGCTCCATACTGTTTTTCAGAGTGACTCCTCAGTTTGCATTCCCACCAACAGTGCAGGAGGGTTCCTTTTTCTCCATATCCTTGCCAACACCTATTGTTTCTTGTGTTTTTGATTTTAACCATTCTGACACCCATGATGTGCTATCTCATAGCAGTTTTGATTTGCATTTCCCTGATGATGAGTGATGTTGAGCATTTTTCATATGTCTGTTGGCCATCTGAATGTCTTCTTTAAATAAAAAAGTCATAATGAAATTTATATCCATCAGGGTACCTGGGTGGCTCAGTGGGTTAAAGCCTCTGCTTTTGGCTCAGGTCATGATCTCTGGGTCCTGGGATCAAGCCCCACATTGGGTTCTCTGCTTAGCAGGGAGCCTGCTTCCCTCTCTCCCCCTGCCTACCTCTCTGCCTACTTGTGATCTCTTTCTCTCTCTCTCTGTCAAATAAACAAATAAAATAATTAAAAAAAAGAAATTTATATCCATCAACTCAGCAATTCCACTTCTAGGAATTTGTCCTAAAGAAACAGGGATGTAGAAGATATTTACATATATAATGCATTATTTAAAATAATCAAAAACTGAAAAATAAATGTTCAACAGTTGGATTTTGCTTAAACAAATTGCCACGCATTTATGTGATAGAATATCGTGGAGCCTTTAAAATTAGGATTTTGAAGAAAATGTATTAACAAGGAGAAATGTTCATAATATATTAAGAAAAAAGTATCAGGGCACCTGGGTGGCTCAGTGGGTTAAAGTCTCTGCCTTTGGCTCAGGTCATGATCTCAGGGTCCTGGGATCTAGCGCATTGGGCTCTCTGCTCGGCAGGGAGCCTTCTTCCCCTTCTTTCTCTCTGCCTCCCTCTCTGCCTGCTCGTGATCTCTCTCTGTGTTAAATAAATAAATAAAATATTTAAAAAAAAGAAAAAAGTATCAATGAATGTATAGTGTGATACTAATTTTGTACAAGTATACATTTAGAAAATACCTCAAGGAAAAAGTGTTAGCAAAGTTTATCTCTAGGTAGTGAGATTTAAAAATTTTTTAAATATTTTTCTTAATGCTTTGGTGTTTGTATTTTTAGTATGATGTGTAGATTTTTTCTTTTGGACTTGAGATTTATTGGGATTTTGAAGCTATGGATTGAATCTTTCATTAATCCTGGCAAATTCTTAGCTGAAATTTTTTGAAATACTGTTTTTGCTCCTCCTCCATTTCCGTTCCTTCTCGTATTTTGGTTAGATATATATGAGACCTTCCCTATTCTTCCTGTCTCTGAATCTTCTTTTCATACTTCCCATTTCTTTGAGTCATCATGTAGCATACTGGATAATTTCTTCAGCTATATATCTATATCGTTCAGATCAGAAATTCTTTCTTCAGCTGTGTGTTAAAGCTATCTGCTGAATTTTTAAATTTCAATTATTATTATTGTGTTTTTAATTTCTAGAACTTCTATTTGGTCATTATTTATGATTTCTTATTCTCTGCATATATTTTGATCTTGTCTTTTTAGTTCTTTAAAATAGTAAATACAGTTATTTTACATTCTGTGTCTGGTGATTCTAAAATCTGAAGTCTTTGTAGGTCTATTTCTGCCATCTCTTGTGCTTATTTATCGTCACTCATCAAGCCCCATTTCTTTGGGCATGTAATGAGTTTTTCTGTGGTTGTGTAAGGATAAATTAAAAAATGAATTCTTTTGCTGATGAAAGGGAAAGAAATTATTATTTCTCCTTTAGCTATTCACTGGAAAATCATTTGTGCGTTTCTTTGAGATGTAGGATGAAGATAGATTCCTCTAGGAAGGATTTGTGGGTATTTTTCCTAGTTTGGAGACACCTTAAACCCAACTCTGTGTGAAGAGGTTATGTCAAACTGATAGTGTGAATTCAGGCTACAAATCTGCATGAGAACTATCTATGACTATAAGTTATCTGAGCCATGATGCCCCTTGCCCACTTAGCACCAAGGATTAAAGCAGGCAAAGTTTCTTGTGGTCCTTGGAGAGGGGAGAGATTTCTAATTCTTTTTTTTCTTCTGATTCTTAAGCTGAGTGTGTAGTCTTTTGAGGTGCCAGCTTTTTGGGTACCTATTAAATTGCTTGCATGGACTTTAGCTTTAACCCTAGTGCTTCCCACTAAGTCATGGAAACTGAGGCTTAAATAATATTTGGCCCCTTTCTTTCTCACCATTTTGCACAGTGAATCTGACAGGATATCATAATGGTTTCATCTTTAATTATAACTAGAATATTACCACTTCACAGCACCTCAACTCTTACCTCTGGTCTGAGCCACTGTCATCTCTAGCCTAGGTTACCCAATCTTCCTGCTTCTGCCCTTGCACTCTAGCAGTCTGCTCTCCAACACAGCAGCAAGAGTGGCCTTTTATAGGTCAGATCATTTTACTTCTCTGCCCCAAACCCTGAATTCCTCATTTCACTTAGAGCAAAACAAACTTTTTACAATGCCCTATTAGACATATTACCTCTCCAACCTCATTAACTACCACTGTCCCCTCACTCATGTTGTTCAAACCACATGACCCCTCTGGTGTTTCCTTGGCCATGCAAACTCAGTCTTCACTCAGATATTCCTCAGCTCCTTTAAGGCTTTGCTCAAATATCACTCTTCCAGTGAGGCCTACCCTGTTGAATCTATTAAGTATTGTAAACTTTCCCACCCCATTAGATGTCTAATTCTTTTACTCTGCTATACTTTTTCTTTGCATGAACACTTATTAGATTCTAAGTTTGGTCCTTTTCTCATTTTTGTGTTTATTTTTTATTATTCATCTCACCTTACTAGAATGCAAGCTGCTTAATGGGAGCAAGAATAATTCTCTCCTGAGAAAGACAAACCACAAACTCTCATTCACATGGCATGTGGTCAAAATTTACACTATTTTTGTGGTTTGAGAAAACCTAAGCCAAAAAACAGAACAAAGTGTTCCTGAGTTAATAATGACTCCAGAACTAAATCTAGGCCTCAGAGAATTCCAACAGAAAAAGTTCTAAAGAACAAAGGCTCAGAAATACATATCACTAAATGCCCAGAACACAGTGAGACTCAGTAGAAATAAATTACAGAAGCAGCATGAAAACTGAAGATACTGGAATTATCATATGAACGCATAAAATGAATGTTTAAAAGAAATAAAAGAGAAAATTAATATATGGCAATCAAAAAGGACTTATGACACTAAAAAATGAATAAAAGAGAACTTTTAGGACTGAAAATCATAATGATTGAAGTTAAAATTCAGTGGATGGGTTAAATAGCACAGGTAAAAATGAGCTAAAGGAAACAATGCAGAAAGCCATTGACAGAGACAAAGAGATGAGAATAACACAAGGAGTTACAAAGAAAATGTCTGATGTAAATTTATTGGAGTTCCAGAAGTGAAGAGACAATGTTTGAAGAGATAATGGCTAAGAAATTTTCCAAAGTCAACAAGTGACAGCAATCCACACTCAGGAAGCAGAAATCCTAAAGGGAAATCCATTCATTAAAATAAAAATGCTGAACACCAAAGGAAAATATCTCTTTTTAAAAAATATGTGCAGTAAGATGTGTTCTTAAACGCTTCCTTACAAATATAGAGAATGACCTTGTGCTTAATTCCCCAAAACTATAGTTCGCTTCAAGTGGCATTCACATCCCTCTTAGATATATATAATGGGAAGATTTCCATAACTTCTCTGTGTAAACACTAAAGAATGGTCTGGTGCTTACCTGCCAAAGTGTATAGTTTCCTCAGAGTAGTATTCAAGGGAATTCTTGGGGACATGAGGTAAGAAGTTTCCTTAAAAATTTAGTATAACACAAAAAAATGTGGCTTTTTTTTCCCCGCCTGAAGCTGCACTGGGAAGAGAAAACAATTCTTAAAAGTATTTTAAAGAAAGGTGAACTTCAGTGGAATAACAATTACTTAATATTGAGCACGTAACTTTTAACCACAATAATGGAGGTCAAAAGACAGTGGAATGACATTTTCAAACACACTATCTGCCTAAATTTCCATATATATTGAAACTGTCTTTAAGTTATAAGGGGGGAAATGGAGATATTTCAGATAAATAAAAACTGAGAGCTTACTGGCATTGTCTTCACTAAAGGAATTTCAAGGCTTCCTTCAGGAAGCAGGAAAAGGTCTGAGATGCAAGAAAGAATGGTTGGTGAAGAAATGATAGATATGATTAATCCAAAATGTTAATGTAGGATTAAGACAATCTCTTCCATGAATATCTGATAGAATTCTCCTGTGAAACTATCCTATGAAACTAACTAGAAAACTAGTGTTTTCTTTGTGGCAAGATTTTTAACCACTGGTTCAATTTTTTTTAATAATTATAGGAGCCGTCAGGTTTTCTTTTTCTTCTGGAATCAGTTTTAGTAATCTATATTTTTCTAGGAATTTTTAAAATTTTACCTAATTTCTTAAATTTATTGGCACACAGCTATTCATCATATTCTCTTAGTTTTTAATCTTTATTATTAATGTTGTTTATTTGTAGCTTGTGTCATTTTGTAGAACAATTTGGTATTGCATAATAAAGTTGAACATGTAAATGCCAAGAAATTTTACTCTCAGATATATAAACTAGACACTCTTGCACTTGAGCTCAGGAGACATGTACAAGTATGTTCATAGTATCATTGCTTAAATTAGCCCAAATTAGAAAACAACCTGAATGCACACCAACAGTAGTTAGATAATAAATACTGTGGATATAGTAATATAATACCCAGCCATTAAAATGAGCACACTATAGCTTGATGGACAAACAATGTGGATAAATCTCAGAAACATAATTTTAAGGAATAAAAAGCAAGTTTCAAAGAAATATTTGTACACTGATTCCATTTGCATAATGCCCAAAATAAAAGGAAAACTAAAAAATATTTATTGTTTAGGGATATATACAAGTGTTGTAAAACCATAAAGAAAAGCAAGGGAGATACTATCATGAAATTTTAGGATAGAAGTTACCTTTTGTGGGGAGAGGAGGCATTGTGATCACAAAGAGGCAAATGGGAGCCTCCTAGGTTTTAGTAATATTGTATTTCTCAATCTGGAGGGTGGATGTTCAGCTTTTATTATGCTTTACATTGGATAGATGGAGCTTATAAATACTCTTCTCTGTGTGTAAAACATTTGGCAATACGAATACTGAGAAAAAAAAAAAAAAACATCTCCAGGGACTCTAGTGCAGGCTAACGTTCTAGAACTGCTGATCTAGTTCTTGTAGCAACCAGCTGCATTGAAATCAATGACACCTGGGAAAAAGGCCCTGCTTCTGCATCCCAGTACCTCACCTCTTGATGACTTTATTTTCTCGAAGGGCTTTTGATTCTTCACTATCATTGTAGTAAATGTGATATACTGGATGTGAAAGACTGATTGCATGAATGACCCTGCCTGCAGCTGTGTTCTTTATTATATGAGTCTGCGGTTCTCCCTAAAGAGAGGATATGATTTCCCCACCTCTTGATTCTGAGTTTGGCTTCGTGACTTGCTTTGGCCATGGGAAGTTAGCCAATGCGACACAAGCAGAGGCTTGAAAAAGTGCTTGCATGTCTCCATTCCTATCCTGACTTCTTACCTCAAGGGCATGCCTCGGTATAGCCTGCTGGGAGATGGGGAGGCAGAACAGAGGAGAGCCACTCAAGTTTCTGCCAGTGAATGTGTCCTACGTCAGCCAACAGCCAGCAACTGTCAACCTTCTGAGTGGCCCCAGCTGAGATCAAAAAGCTGCCTGGCTTTCTGGCTAACCTGTAAGTGATCACAGTCCTGGCTGACAGCAACAGTCTACTCAGAGAAAGTGAACCCTGCACTCTTCTAAACGAAACAGTTGTTTATGGTTGTATGTTGCTGTTAATTAAGCAGCAGTATTGTGGAAATAAATAACTGACACACCCAAGTTCCTAAAAGGTAACTCTGGATTTTCCTTTTCCACTGAATTAATTGCCAAAGATGTAATCCACTGAGTAATGATATTAAAAAAGCATGTGAAAAATCTGAGGTCTATTTGTATATATTTCATGGTTCTTCTATTTTTAATAAAAATATTTACCTTCCATGTTAATTTGCCAAGAATTAGGCAGCTCTACCTGAAGCTCTCCTTCCCTGTGGGTGGAGATATAAAATTGTACTTTGGCAAACACTGTAGTTTCTTTAAAAAGTTAAATGTACACTCACCATACAGCTCAGTCATTGCACTCTTAGAACTAAAAATATGTCTCCATAAAGACTTGTATACAAATGTTCATTAATAATCCCAAACTTGGTTCAAACTGGGTTAAAAAATTTACCATTCAAGGCATCCAATTTGGCAAAGAAGAAGTCAAACTCTCACCCTTTGCAGATGATATGATACTTTATGTGGAAAACCCAAAAAACTCCACTCCAAGACTGCTAGAACTCATACAGGAATTCAATCAAGTGTCAGGATATAAAATTAATGCACAGAAATCAGTTGAATTTCTATACACCAACAGCAAAACAGAA
>CM052810.1:71363985-71395963 GCA_028533885.1 Nasua narica | reverse complement strand
GGCCAACAGACACATGAAAAAATGCTCAACATCACTCGGCATCAGAGAAATACAAATCAAACCCACAGTGAGATACCACCTCATACCAGTCAGAATGGCTAAAATTAACAAGTCAGGGAATGACAGATGTTGGCGAGGATGCGGAGAAAGGGGAACCCTCCTACACTGTTGGTGAGAATGCAAGCTGGTACAACCACTCTGGAAAACTGTATGGAGGTTCCTCAAAATGTTGAAAATAGAGCTACCCTACAACCCAGCAATCGCACTGCTGGGTATTTATCCTCAAGATACAAATGTGATCCGAAGGGTCACATGCACCCAAATGTTTATAGCAGCAATGTCCACAATAGCCAAACTATGGAAAGAATCTAGATGTTCATCAACAGATGAATGGATAAAAAAATGGTATATATATTCAATGGAATACTATGCAGCCATCAAGAGAAATGAAATCTTGCCATTTGCAATGACGTGGATGGAACTAGAGGGTATTATGCTAAGCAAAATAAGTCAATTAGAGAAAGACAATTATCACATATTCACTCTGATATGAAGAATTCGAGAGGCAGGGCAGGGGGTTGTGGGGGTGTGGGGGAGAGAAATGAAACAAGATGGGATGGGGAAGGAGACAAACCATAAGAGACTCCTAAACTCACAAAACAAACTAAGGGTGGCTAGGAGGTGTGGGGGGATAGGGTTATGGACATTGGGGAAGGTATGTGCTATGGCAAATGCTGTGAAAAGTGTAAGCCTGATGATTCGCAGACATGTACCCTAGGGCAAATAATACAATATATGTTAATAAAGAATTAAAAAAAATTAACCATTCATAATGGTTAATTTTATGTCAACTTGACTGGGAAACAGTGTGCCCAAATATCTGGTCAAACATTATTTTGGGTGTCTCTATGAGGGTGGTTTAGGATGAGATTAACATTTAAATTGGTAGACTGAGTAAAGCAGATTGCCCTTCCCAATGTGGGTGGGCTTCATTCAACCACTTGAAGCCTTAAATAGAAAAAAAAAAAAAAACAAAAAAACTGACCCTCCTGTGAGTAAGAGAGAATTCTACTGTCTGACAGCCTTCGACTGGTACATTGTTATTTTTTCCTGGCTTCAGACTTGAACCAAAAATATTGATTCTTCCTGGATCTTGAAGTCTACTGGCCTTGGAACTAGAATTTACACCTTTGGCCCTCTGGGGTCTTCAGCTTGCCAACTGCAGATTGGGACTTGTCAGCCTCTATAATCATGTGAGGCAATTCCTTATTATATATATATATAATATATGGGATCATATATATATATTATATATATGATCCCTCTCCCCCTGGAGAACCCTAACACACCACCCAAAAGTTCATTAACAGATGAATGAACAAATAATGGAATTCTCAAGAATAAAAAGGAACAAACTATTGAAACCTACAGCAACAGAGATGAATCTTGAAAACATTATGTTGTATAAGAAAAGACAGATTGCAAGGAGTTCATACTGTATAATTCCATTTATGTGAAATTATAGAAAATACTATTCTATGATGTCAAAAAGAAGTGATTGCCTGAAGTTGGTGGTGAGGAAAAATTGACTAGAAGGAGCACAAGGAGAACCTTTTTGGGTGGTGGAAATGTTTTTGAGTATGGTGATACACATTTGGCATATACATGTGGCAAACACAAATTATATCTCAATGAAGTTGAATTTCTAAAAAGAATTACTCAACCCTGGCAAGGGAATAAGCTTTTCTGATATGATATTCTTTGATGCTCTGATCTGTCAAATGAAGTTTAGATGGTCAAGCAGAATCCAAGTTTTCATTCATTTAGTCATTCACTCATTAGGTCACTTTTAAGGACCTACTATGCCTACTATGTGCCAAACCATGGCCCAGGCAGATATGGTCCCAGCCCATCTGAAGCACAGAGGGACAATGAGGAGCAATCCTTAATGGGTCCTCCATCCACTTCTAGGCTATAATACCCGAAGTTCCTAACCTCCTAAATGACTCATTGTAGAGGTGAATAGCAAGTTAGAGGTTGGGCTGTTATTAGAACTTGACATATTATTAACTTTTGGTCTTCTACCAGTCCATTTCATACCTAACACATATACAATATACAAATGGATGTCTGAATTGAGCTTGTTTTCCATATTTAACATAAACTCTTGCTATTGTAGTTAAAGAATCAGTTTCTTAAAAATGCTTTGACTGATGTTAAAATTGCTTCCCAGAATTGAGAACTCATTAAAAAGAAATATCATAGAATTAATAATCAACAAGTGTTGGTGAGGATGTGGAGAAAAAGGTAAGCTTGCGCACTGTTGGTGGGAATACAAACTGGTGCAGCCACTCTGGAAGACGATATTGAGGTTCCTCAAAAAATTAAAAGTTGAAACTACCACATGAGTCAGTAATTGCACTACTGGGTATTTACCCAAAGAATATAAAAATACTAATTTGAAAGGATGTGTGTTCCCCTATGTTTATTGCAGCATTATTTACAATAGCCAAATTATGGAAGCAGCCCAAATGTCCATCATAGATGAATGGATGAAGATGAAGTGGTATGTGCATGTACACACACACACACACACACACACACATAATGGTCATAGAAAAGAATGAAATCTTGCTACTTTCCATAACATGGATGGATCTAGAAAATATAATGGTAAGTGAAAAGAGTCAGTCAGAAAAAAGAAAATATGACATGAATTCACTCATTTGTGGAATTAAAAAAAAAAACAAGCAAAGGAAAAAGAAAAGGGAGAGAGAGAGAGAGATTGACACAAACCAAGAAACAGACTCTTAAATATAGAGGACAAACTGATAGTTACCAGAGGGGAGATGGTTGGGAGATGGGCAAAATAAGTTAAGGGGATTAAGAGCACACTTTATCATGTACGCCCTGAGTAATGCATAGACCTGTTGAGTTACTATATTATACACCTGAAATTAATATAACACTGTATGTTAACTATACTGGATTTTTTTTAAAAGAGTGTTCTACATCTATACTAATAATCACGACTCTTCATACACCTGGAGATAGCTTGTGTGACAACTACTAATCCAGAACATAATGAAAATCAGACTGAGGCAAAGCAAAACAAAATATAATAGAACAGAAAGCCAACTTTTGAGAAGTTATATTGTATTTGGCGTATAGATATTAAGGCTATCCCTTACCCTTCTCTGAGCCTGCCCTTTGGATGGTGGGGTAGGCAGAAATATGTCCCCCAAAGATGGATGTGACAACCCCCAGAACTTTTGGATAAATTAGGTGACATAACAAAGGGAGAATTAAGTATGCCAATGCAATTAAGGTTTCTAATAAGCTGACTTTAAGATAGGAAAGTTATCTTGTGACCCCAGTAGAATCACAAGGGTTCTTAAAAGTGAAAGAAGGAGGCAGGAGAGAAGGTCTGAAGGATCCGGTCTCAGATAGACTCAACAATTGCTGACTTTCAAGATGGTGGAAGGGCCACAGGCCAAAGTATTTGGGCAGCTGAAGAAGCTAGAAAAGGCAAGGGGACAGATTCTCCCCCAGAGCTTCCAGAAGGAACCAGTCCTGCCAGCACTTTGACACTTGCTCAGTGAGACTCACTTTGGACTTCTAATCTCCAGGACTATAATAAATCTGTGTTGTTTTAAGCTCCTAAATTTGTGGTCATTTGTTGCAGCAGCAACAGGAAACACACACAGGTGACGATGGTAAGAATAATTTTCAGAACCCCAAACTTTACTCTGCCTTTATCTTGTAACAGGAATATTGCCGAGTTATTTAAACTTCCCAAGCTTCCTTTCCTTCAGTGAAACAGGGATCCTTCCTTCACAGGGTTGTGGTGAGACTGATACTCAGAGAATATGTAAACGTACTGCATCCAAATTGAAAATGGAGAAATAATATATAATTTTAGGTTTCAAAGAATCACCCCAAATTAAATTATTTTTACAATTTTATTCCTAACTATAAACTTCCCAGTAAATAACTTTCATTTATTGAACATGTCAAGCACTTTGTATGAATCATCTCACTTAATCCTCACAACAACCTTGCAAGAAAGATAGTATCATGGGTGTTGTACAGAGAGAGAAGCTGCAAATTAGACCACATGTAGAAATATTAGTACTAACACTCCACTGCCCTTAGTCCTTTACAACAGTCCTGGGAGGTGGGGTCTATTTTTACCTCCATTTTACAGATAGGGGCTAGGGGCAGGTTGTTAAGTCACTTGTCCAAGGTCACAGAGCCAGGACTCCAGTGTGGATCTGGCTTCAGAGTTGGTTCTCTTGACTACCCACTTGTATTTGCAAAAGTGCAAATAGGAAGTTAGGTATGAAAATATTGATGTAGAAATGAATACAGTGAGGAGTGCCTATTTAGAATGCTCTCCAGTCTTCCATATGTCGGGAAGGGAGGTGTGCTCAAAGTTGGGGTGGGAAGAAAGATGGGGGTTGAGCCAACAGTGGTTAAATACTTTCGCAAATTTTACAAAACATCTATGTAAACAATTGCTACGGCTTCTTGGAAGGCGTTGGAGGGAATCCAAACAAGTGAGAGATCTGAGGTATATACTCAATTAGCTTCAAGATAAACCTTCTCTTAGAGGGTGGGAGGAAGTGGGGTGGGAGGTGGTGGTAGGAGGCTGTTCTGACTCCGTTAGTCCCTTGAGGTCCCTTGCAAATGGACAATTATAATGTACTATTTTTTGGGGAGTAGAAAATTCTCATATATATATGATAATATATGAAAATATATGAAAGGAAGCAGGTTTTCTAAACAAAGCAAGTATAAGCTGGAGATTTGCAATATTAGTAGTTCTACAATAATGTAAATATGCAATACATCTTTTTTTAAATGGGCCTAGAGCCCTCTAGTTGGTTTGCTTAAGAACCATGGATGAGGTTTACCTCTCTTAACCTACCTACTTCTCATGAAAAGGGAAAAATAATTGAATTCCATAATTAATTATGATAATATAAAATTATAATTATATAAAAATTATATAACTAATTAATTGTAAGGATTAATGGTAATAATGACTTGAAGGTCCCAGAAGTTTGAAAAAGTTAATGTCCCTGAGGTCCACCATAACATACATCACGACATCCATGAATTAACATCACATTCTTTTCTCACAGGATGTTCCCTCCTGGCCACTGAATTTTGTATTATAAATGTGTGTATTAGTATCTGTTTTTTTTTAAATCTGATTTTAAAAGTATTTAGTTTATTATAGAAACTATAGAAAAGTAAAATAAAATTGATCTGTAATGCCAGAAACAATCATTGTTATTTCCTTCTAGTTTTTCTTTAAGGTGTATAATTTATAAACAACTCCATTTCATTCAGGCTCGCCTGGCTTGCCCTGCAAACCCATGGGGCAAGAGCACAGCCCCCTGCGAGCTGAGGCAGGACCTAGAAGAGTGCTCCTCCCAGCAGACAACGGCAGGGTTGAACCCCAGACAGGGCTTCCCAGGAGAGAGTGTTTCTGAACTGAGTGGGTAGCACAGTTGTAGAGCTTGACATTGATCACTGAAGTGTGGACATTTCACCAGAAAGCTAGGCTGATGCCTGATAGAGAGGGCATCAAACTACAAAGCCCATGAGGCCTGGTGGCTGAATGCTGCAGCAAACTGGAGACCCAGTTCCCTCCACAGCTACTGATGCCTGGACACAGACTTTTTCTCTTGCAAGGGCAGAGCGAACCCAAACCTGGAAGGAGAAGACAGGGACCATTCAGGTGGCATGAGCGGAACACAGGTGCTCTCCTGCCCCAGATTTGAAATGGTAATATTGGCCACTAATTCAGAATGGCCAGAGCAAGCCCTCTGAGGGTGGATTTGGACCGTGAGCCTTCAGTTTGTGATCTCTGTCTGTTTTTTAAAGTAAACTTTTTTAAGTGTCATATGCATGCACAAATCTAGTAAAGCCATTAAAAACTTTAAAAAAATGTATATCTAGTATTTGGGTTTTTCTGTTTTTAAATGTGACCTCAAAATAAATTTCTCTAAGAGTTGAAGTTCATGTTAAAAAAATGAAAATAGCCTTTTAAAAATTATGAAAGCAATATAAAATTGGGAAACATCAGAAAACACAGACAAATATAAAGAAGTCACCTTTAAGTTACAGACGACCAAAGGGTATGAGAATGTAAAGAACTAGATAAGGCAGTCAGGGCTTCAGACTCAGTAAAGTAACCCTGTGTTTGGTTTCAGGAATCCACGTTTGTGGGGTCTGTGTGAAACGGCTGACAGGACAGGCTGGAGGCTAAGTCGGGGTCCCACGTGCTGAGTGGGGGCCATTGCCCTCAGACATGTCCCCGACTAGGCAGTGGGGCCTGCTGACATGCCACGGGCTCATTTGGGGGCTGAGTGGGGTGGCATCAGTGGTGAAGGGACTCATGTGAGGGAAGCATGCACAGCAGGCCAGCAGCCCCAACCCAGCAGGGAACAGACAACTTTCCAATTTGGGTGAAGTGGTTTTCTTTCTGGACAGCTGTCCCTGTTACACAGACCTTTCCGACTCTCTGAAGTTTTCCCCCATTTGGTGTCAAACCGCTGAATGTAATCTTCCATGCCAGTCCTTCAAATGTGACCGTACACAGGATAGTGATAATTTTTTCTCTTCAGCCTAACAACTCAGCTCCTTCACCAAATTCCTCTCTGGTTTCCAGGTCTCTCTAGAGTAGTTCTGGCATTTTCAACACCTGGCAAAATGTCGCCCCTCAGCCTCACTGCTATCTAGGGCAGAAGAGAAGTGGGAGGGCCTGTGTTCCATGATTGGGCCTGGGGCTGTCGCCGATCTTGCCAGGCATGTCTCACTGCTGGCTCATTGGAGCTGTGTCATAGTTCCTCCCACATGCTCCTGCCAGAGGTATCTCTTACTTGTGCGGCTGGATTTTGGACCTAAATACAGGTTCTTACCTTGATCTCTATGTAGATTCATTGAATTGGATATAACCCAGCAGTTCGGGATGACAAGATATTGGGGGACTCTGTGTATCTCATTCAGCAAGTTCCTTCTGTCCTATTACCTATTTAGTGAATACACTTTTTGTATCTTCATCCATATCATGGTCCAAATGTTGAGAGAGGTTGGGGGTTGGGCATACTACACTTCAGGCAGGGCATGAAAAGTATCTCTCGGGACATCTGGGTGGTTCAGTTGGTTGAGTGTCTGCCTTTGGCTCAGGTCGTGATCCCGGGGTCCTGGGATCGAGCCCTGCATCGGACTCCCTGCTTCATGGAGAGCCTGCTTCTCCCTCTCCCTCTGCCTGCCACTCTGCCTACTTGTGCTCTCTATCTCTCTGTCAAATAAATAAATAAAATCTTAAAAAAATAAAAAATAATAAAATAAATTTTTTTTTAAAAAGTGTCTGTCTCCTCCCAAACACTGACTCCTGTGATAGGATGACTAATGGTTCCACAATCCCCAGAATTTGAGAATATTACTTTAAAAGGAAAAAGGGACTTGTAGATGTGACTAAGTTAAGGGTCTTGTGATAGGGAGATAGTCATGGATAATCAGGGTGTTCCTACGTGGAATAACCAGTGTCCTTGTAAGAGGGGGGTGACAGAGGGAAATTTGACAGCCTCAGAGGTGCATGAAGATGGTATGATCATGGAAGCAGATACAGGTGGCAGTGAGGCAGCCAGGAGCCAGGGAATGCCACAGCCTTTAGAAGTGGAAGAGATGATGGGCACCCGGATATCTCAGTCCGTTAAGCGTCTGCCTTTGGCTCAGGTCATGGTCCCAGGGTCCTGGGATTGAGTCCCGAGTCAGGCTCCCTGCTCTGCGGGGAGCCTGCTTCTCCCTCTCCCTCTGCTTGCCGCTCCCCCCGCCTGTGCTATCTTTCTCTCTCTCTCTCTAAATGAATTGAATGAATGAATGAATGAAGTAGAAAAGATGAGTGGTGGGTTCTACCCTGGAGCCTCTGGAAGGAACCAGCCTTGTCAACAGCAGGACTTCAACCCAGTGAAATTGATCTAAGACCTCTGGCCTCCAGAACAGTGTGAAGAGAAATCTGTGTTGTTTTAAGGCACTAAATTTGTGGTAATATGTCACAGCAGCCCCAGGGGATGAATACACTCACTCTGGCTATTCAGTGACAGTCCCCCAGGCATGCAGGTGTGTGCGGTCCTAGTCTCTGACTAGTCCACCAGCATGTCTTATGGCAGCTGATCCCAAACTGGCTGAAAGTCTTACTACTTGCTTCTGCCTTTTTCACCCTGGATGAAGAGCCACCGATGGCGGTCAGTACTTCCTCAGTTTGATATTCTCTCAACCCTGGTCTCTCAGACCTCATCTTCAAGATAAAAAAATATTTAGAATTAAATATAGAGATGATAAAATAAATCAAACTTAAGATTCAGTCCTTTGGTGTTAATCTTAGGGTTTATATTCATTGTGTGTGTGTGTGTGTATGAATATAAACACATACATATTTTCTCTTATATCAATTTTGTTGGCATATAAGTAATATACAGTAAGATGAACCTGTTTTAAAGGTGCAGTTTATTTATTTATTTTTTTAACTGCATAAAGGTGCAGTTTAATGAATTTTGAAAAATGTGTGTGATTGTGTAACCACCACCACAGTTAAAATAGAAAACATTTCATTCCACCAGAAAGTTTCCATACATCTCTTGCAGTCAGGCCTTCCTAAACCCGGATCTCAGACAATCACTGATCTACCTCTGTCAGCATAACATCCCAGTGTATTGGGTATTTAATATGTTTGTAATCTTTAGGACAATCTGGCATATTAGGGAATCTGACAAAATTGGCTTGTGATTTCTGTGTGAAACACATAATAATTTTAGAGTCATAATTGTTTTAAGATTTTACTTATTTGAGAGAGAGCAAGGGAGAGAGTGTGCAAGTGGTGGGGGAAGGGGCAGATGGTGAGGGAGAAGTAGGGAGCCTGATGTGGGGCTCCATCCCAGGACCCTGGGATCATGACCTGAGCCCAAGTCAGAAGCTTAACTGGCTGAGCCATCACGGCACTCCTAGACTCATAATTTTTAAGTTAAAAAGTTTAAGAGCATTTGACTGTGTGAATGATATTGGAATATATATAAGAATTTTGAAGTTCCTATATTTATTACTTTGATTTACTCAATTTTTTTTGATTTACTCAATTTTTAAAGAGTTATTTGAAGTTGTTGTAAAGTTTTGTAAGTTCAAGGTACAGGTTGAGCCATTCAGGCATTTAAAAGAGTTAAGAATGAAATAAGTATATTAAATTTATAAATGCAGTTCAAAATTTTGAGAAGAATTAAGTGAACTGATTGTAAGAGTTTAACTGGTTCAACTAATTAATTGGTTCACCTAAGGTGATTATTCTTACTTTAAAGTTTACCAGATTTATACATAGTATAACAAGATTTGTACAATGAATGTAAAGGCTAAAGGAAAACAGGTTTTGAATTTGAACTTTATTTTTTTTTTAAATTTGAATTTTAATAATGAAATATCAATTTGAAATTTAAGTAGTTGTAAAGTCCTTTCTGTGCATTAAAGTCTCCTTTGCTCATTACAACACACACACAAACCCAAACACACACACGCTCATTCTTCTTCCTTTAGTTTGTACAGTGCCAGACATCCTCACACACCGGGTCATGAATCCTTGACTGTAGGCCTTCGGGTTTCTTTTACAGAGCAGCAGCTCTCATAGACTGCAAAAGTGGGGATGGGGGCTTGGGGGTGAAAGGGTTGCCTCCTGATGACATTGTTATGGTGATAACAGGGAGGCTCTCGAAGTTAAACTTGAGTGAACATTGGAAGGGAAACCTTCATACTTGTGCTTGGATCTCTGATATTAGTACTGGATTTAAAAAAATATTTTATTTATTTATTTGAGAGAGAGAGAAAGAGAGCAGGGAGAGGAGCAGAAGGAGAGGGAGAAGCAGACTCCTCGCATAGCAGGGAGCCTGATGTGGGACTCAATCTCGACCCTGGGATCATGACCTGAGCCGAAGGCAGATGCTTAACTGACTGAGCCACCCAGGTGTCCCAGTCCTGGATTTTCTTTAAGAGAAGAAAAAAATTCTTCCTTTCCAGACCCCACTGCCTTCTCGCTGAGCGGTTCATGGAGTGATACACTAATTCCCAGCCCCCCCCCCCACCAGCTGATGGATGCCCTGGGGGGGTAAGGGTTTTTCATAGCACCTTTGAGCAAGAGAAACAGAAGCTAAATGCTAAAATGCAGGTGGGGATAATGTGCTTTCTGAATGCCTTTTGAGGATCTTGGAAATAAAATTCTTAACTCAGGGATGTTTTTAAGACCATTCTTCATTGTGGGCAGGGGACCCCCCTGCACGTGTTTAGATAATCAGCATCCCATTTGTGTCGCTGCAGACATAGTAAGCTAGGGATGATGAAATGCAAGGCTGGGAGCCCCGGGACTCAGGCATCTGTGCCCTCATTCTGCCTTCTTCAGTGGCATTTGTTTCCTGTCCTGGCTGCCTGCCTCCTCCTGTCCACGTGGGCTGTGGCAGGGAGGAGGAGTTTCCTGAAGGTTTACTATAAAAATGTATGTATTTCCTCTGAGCTCGTTCAAGACAGGACTGCCTTTTGAGGAAGATATTTTTTTTTTCTCATTTATTTTGTTTTACACTTTCAGGGGAAATCAGAATGAAGGGAATCTCATATTCTGCAAAAAAACCTTCCATATTTGGAGCCTCCAGCCCAGTGGAATCTCTTTGAGGCTACATAACTGGGGAGGGCAACGAGGGTCCCCCCCACCCCATTACAGACAACATGCCCTACAGTTCTGTGGGGAAACAGAACATGTCCAGGTTTATGTTTGGCTGCATCACACACACATTAATGCTCCACACAGATAGACAGGTAAAAGTCAACTTTTCTGGGGAAGGTGGTGTCTATAGCCTGTTCGTTGAAGGATTGATTAGACCTATTAGAACCTAAAAGAGGGTCTTCCAGAAGTTGCAAGTTTTGATCCAACAACTTGGATGTGTTTGGCTCCCATGGTGTAGCGAGGTAGGCATTCGCATTCAACCGTTCATTATTTAACACATATTTATTGAGAACTTGCCATGGCCTCCTTCATTTCCATAAGGAATAATTTTAGAGTGAATAATGACGACAGAAAAAGGGTGGGCAGTGATGATGCAGGAAAGAAAAAAAGACTTCTGGAATGAAGAAGTGATCTGTTTCTTGCTTTGGGTGTGTTCCTTGTGTGTTCAAATGCATGGGTTGTGTTGTATACTTGGGGGTTGTGTCCTGCACGTGTACATCTTAGTTTAATTTTAAACATTTTTTAGTTTTTGAAAAAATGTATATATAAAGTTCCAATTATGGCAAAATACACATAACTTAACATTTACCATCTTAACCATTTTTCGGTCAGTCCTATTAAGTACATTCAGATTGTTGTGCCCCCATTGCTACCATCCATCTCCAGAACTTTGTCATCTTCCCCAGCTGTACAACTCCCTGTTTTCCCTCCCCATCATGCTACTTTCTGTCTCCATGATGTTATCTGTACTAGGTAGACCAAATAAGTGGAATCATCTAGTATTTGCCCTTCTGTGACTGGCTTATTCACTTAACATAATGTCCTCAAGTCTCATCCATGCTGTAGCCTGTGACAGAATTTCCTTCCTTTTGGGGGCTGAATAATATTCCATTGTATGTATACAACTGTCTCGTTTTCAAATAAAGTTAAAAAGTACAACTGTGGGGGCACCTGGGTGGTTCAGTGGGTTAAAACCTCTGCCTTCGCCTCAGGTCATGATCCCAGGATCCTGGGATGGAGCCCCCCATCAGGGCTCTCTGCTCGGCAGGAAGCCTGCTTCTCCCTCTCTCTGCCTGCTTCTCTGCCTACTTGTGATCTCTC
Organism: Nasua narica; assembly: GCA_028533885.1. Lineage (NCBI taxonomy): Eukaryota > Metazoa > Chordata > Mammalia > Carnivora > Procyonidae > Nasua > Nasua narica. The sequence continues at coordinate 71,384,091 of CM052810.1, read as the reverse complement.
AATCTCTCTCTCTATGTCAAATAAATAAATAAAATCTTAAAAAAAAAAGTACAACTGTGTAGGCCTCAGGAAATTTTGGTCAGAGTTACTTTCATGTATTTTCATTGAGGCTTTACTGAGTGCTACTATGGGTCAGGCACTATGCACAGTATGTTCTCTCCATTCTCACTTGTTCCTCACAAACTTATTTCAGTTTTTCAGATGCAAGAACCCATCTACAAAATCAGAGGTTAAATAACTTCCCTGAGATCCCATGGCTGCAAAGAAACAGTGCAGAGTTCTGGCCCTTGTCGGTGACCTTGGAGGTGGCCAGGCCTGGGGCATGGGACAGTGTACCCTACAGGAAGTTTATGCGTCCCCAGCGAGATGATGCCTGATAAGGGACACGTCCCTTATAAAGCATCACGGAAGTCCGCACGTTCCCGGAACACTGGCAGACGATCAGCCAGCCTGGCTTCCATTGCGGGGGATGAAGCCGTCTGGGGTGTGCGCCCGGGTGTTGGCTGTGCTGGGCCCGCAGTGTCGCGTTCCTGTCTCCATGGCCTCCAGCAGCCAGGCCCGGAGTTGGCTGTGCAGCGGCTGCCATTCCGCGCTGCGCGTCTACGGAAGCCCGCCGGGCACCAGCCTGGGGACAGCGACCGCTCCAAGCCCATCTCTGCTCACCTCGCCCCGATTGTCGCCCTCCCAGGGGTTCCCGGGTACCGTCGCCTTCTCCCCTCCCTTCTCCTGGAGAGCGCTGCTGCTTGGTCGCGGGCTGTGGGTTCGAACCACCTTCCTGGGAGCCGCCACGCTGTGTGGCCTTGCACCCGAGGGCCCAGCCTCTTTCCAAAACCTCCGTCAGAACAGGCTGTGACACTTACGGCCGGAAATGGGGGAAATTTTCACCAATTCGTATTTGGTGGGGTTGAATTTTGCATGCTGCGTTGCCTTAGAGCCTTCAAAACAGCCAGGCCGGTCTCTTTGCTCTGGAAATCATCCCCAAAGTGGATTTGCAAAGCCGGAACAGCGAAAGTGCGAATTGCATTTCTTTTAAGGACTTGGAGTTGGACACATTACAGGTATTGCTAAGTGTCATAAAAGCAGATGACAACTACCCAACTACTTGCAATTATCTACAGAAAAGTCGTGCCGAGAACGATAAACTCCAGCATCGGGAGACGAAGTGATCTCTCAGCTCTTGAAATCCCATTACCACTTAGTAGGTGCCCGAAGGAGGAGTTAGTGTGCACGTTAATTCTTCCGGAGAACATACAGTAAGAGGTAATAGCAAAGCTACAGGAACCCTTAGAAGAGGCTACTTGAAGTTCCTAAGTATCTGTGAAAAGACAGAAGAGCCACTGCAGAAATTTCTCAAACTTCTTTTGTAGGAAAGTTATTCTGTCTAGATGAAAATTTTTACTTTGAAAACCTGCTCAAGGATTCTAGCGATAAAAACAACCAACTACAGAGCTGGTGATTTACATTTAAGGCCACTTTTTATTACTTAGCTTATAAGATGCTTTTTTTTCAGTTACAATTTAGTTGAGGAAAGATTCTATTATAACACAAAAAAAGTTTTAGTAAGAGTTTTGTAAATATGATCTAAGTTACATTTACATACCAAAAATCTTCAAATATAATACTAGAAACAGTTCACTGCTTTTAGTGTTGTTTAAATTCCTAGCTGACTGTAAAAAGTCTTGCTAGGACATTCTATAATGCAAAAAAAAATTTTTGGGGGGGGGCAGTAAGAAATCTTAGAATGCATAAACCTCAGCTTTGCAGTGTAATAATATAAAATTAGGATGAGAAATACATTTTCAGACTTTAATGTACAGTACCTTCATGTTAGACAGTATTTAAAAGTTATTTAGAGAATATCCTGAACTCCATGGAGGTGGGGGTGGGGCGGTGGCAGGAATCTTTTGATTTTTACAAAAACATTTATCTTTTTAAATCACGCAATACTTTGTAAAAGAATTTATTTGGTGGAGATCCACAAATCAATGTTACAAATACCAAAAGGAAAATTTCAAAAGGAAAAAATTTGGCAAAAGTACTTTTTTCAAAAATACTGTAGAAAGTGTTAGTAGAAAAAAAAAAGCCTATATTGAAAGGAGACCTAAATCTCATGAACTTAATTTTTTTTAAAAGGATGTTTGAATTCTATTTATAGTTCTAATTCCAGGTGTTCTTGTATAAGAAATCTATGATCTAGCCACTTGCTTAACAAACATGGAAAGTCAGGATGGGTCAGAAATATTCTGGCTGGCTCTTTTCCCCTTTCTATTTTCTTTTGAAACTTAAGGTATCTTTTTTGTTAATTTCATGAGAAAAATAATTCTGTAAAATAAAGTTTAAAAAGGAGAAAGTGAATGATTAAAAAATGTTTTAGGATTTTAGTAAATGGATTTGGAGATGGGTTAGTAATGCTTGACATTTTATCACTATCATGGATTATGTAGTGCCAAAAGGATAACTAAGCTTCTGCAAATACAGATGTAAGAGAGTAATTGTCTTGCATACTGCAGATTAAAAGGTAATGTGCACAAATATGTTAAAGCATTTGAGTTTTAAAAGAAACTTATGGAATTAAAATTTTTTTCATTAAATCAAGATAAGAATAATTTCAGTGAAATTTTCAAATAATTAACAGGCTAGAGAAAAAACATATCTGGAATCATGACCATAGGTCATGTCTACTTTCACTGCACATCCTAATGCTTACAGTGACTGGCTAAATAAAGAGCACCCTTTCTCGCTCCCACATCCCCATGAGGGAGAAGGACCCTAGCCTTCAGGGTCATGGATACCTCAAATAGCAACACAGTGGAATACCTGCTTTCATTTTTTACATGAATTAAAATCAGAACACTACCCTGAAAAAATACTATCAGCACTGTTGTATCACAGAATTTTACTTCTTTATAAATGAGTGGTTTTCAAGGAGGTGAATCTAATTTCACACTCTTACCCATACACTGCATGGGCCAACTAGACTATGGTCAATTCACAATGCTGGCGTCTTCATCAACATGTGGAGGATAAAATCCAATTTTAAAGTGTAAAAACTAAATATAATTATAGTTCTCACTCTCATCTCCCACTCCAGTCAAAATCAAATCATGGGTAAACCAGAAGCTTACTATTAATATTTATCATGGAGAACCTCACGAATCTTTGTTCACATCCACTTGGCTGTCTGTTAACTGAGTTGTGACCAAAGCTTTTTTTTTTTCTATCAGAATTATTTTTAAACTAGGATTTGTTGGTGGCCCTTCTCACCCTGGAGAAGGAGGTCCTACTGCCTGAAGCCTAAGGCATCCACTGTAGGCAATGAATGATCTTCTCTCCTCTGCAACTTACAGTGGCATAAGTTATGCCCCTGCCTGGAGGGAATTGAGAAAATAGCCACTCAAATAATTTTCTGTAAAGCTCAAAACTGTTTGAGAAAAGGCCAAAAGGATATTTATGGGAAGCTGGCATTTTTCAAGCTGAGGAGATTATCTAAATTCATTCCGCAGCAAGCATAAGGCTCTAATTTAGTCGCAAGCATTCATCTGAGAATGGGAATCGCGCAGTCTTCTCATCAGGTTGCTAGTGGGTCACTCTTTACCATAGAAAACACAAAGTATGTTTTGGAGCGTAACCCCAGATAAATCATCAGGAAACTGGTGTTGATTCTCACAAAGGAATGAATCAAATTGGCAAGTTTTTGGTGTTTTGCTGAGTAAGGGCTGACAGTACTCAGTGGAAGTTGGAGTGTGAGAAGGACCGGACTCAGCATTACCACTGTTCATCGGTTTATAAACAAACAGCAACTCAGACACGACAGCAGGGTGTGTGGTACAGAAAATTCTGCCACGTTCCAGCCACACCCTGGCAGAGAAAGAGCCTTCCCTGTCAGTGCAGCAATCCACGTGGGTGACAAATGGGGCACACGTCCGAAATCAGCACATGCATTACACAGGAAGTAAAACCCAGATACTTTTATTTACACTTTAGAAAGCAAACAGGTTGCCCACAAAGAATGGTTAGGAGACTCAAAGAGTTTTATTTTGTACTGTTAAAAAATGCAGGTCATTGATTCATCCGTATAAATAATTTTTCTGGCAAGAGTAGTTAACTTTTAACCTTCCATTCAAAAACTTCACAACTTCAAGTATTTGAAATGCACTTAAATTTCCCCTGCCTTTATTTTTTTTATAGTACATTCGCATAGCAATTAGCTGACTCATGAGGTCGAAGAATTTCTTTAAAAGAAAGTTCAAATCTTTACTAGTACATAATGGGACAAATTAGCATTCCTTTGGTCAGTATTCATTTTAATAGTACTATTTTTCTTTCATTTCTCCTGAAAGAAAGTGGAGGAAAATAGGCATCCCTGTACAATTCAGATCAAAGCACAAAATATCATTTTAAAAATAAATACCTAAGGCATACCTGCCACACTTTCATTTCAATTTCTTCAGCTGTTTAAAAATTATCTCAAGTGTCGCTGCATTTCTCCCTGCTTTCTTACCAGCAACCTCTGTGGCTCTTGCCTGCGCTGACTCTGCCTCTGGAGGGTAGCTGCTCATTGTCACTTGTCACGAAGCGTACAGTTTGATATCCTGGGCTTCACAGGCAATTTCAGAAACTCAAATGACACTATATGGACTTGCTCTAAATCTTTTTTTAGTGCAGTTTGGCAAATATCCCAAATGAAATTCAACTCTAAGTTCAAGGTATCAAACAGAGATAGTGCTAAGTGCGTCTATGACTTTCTGGGCGGCCCAGAGGTTCTGGAGAGCGTAGGAATGGAAAACCTAATTGCCCCGAGCTGAAGTGACTGCAGACACCTGCTGCTTTACCACAGCAGAACAGTTACCCATAGAGAGAGCAGGAGCCCAAGGCTGGGCTGCAACACCTGCAAAGGTGGCCCAGGTTGCTGGACTCTTGGCTTTGTTGGGAATATCTTTAAAGGTCAACAGCCCCTGCACCCACTTTGGCCCTACCTCCCCATCTCAGCAAACATGGACGTTCTCCCCACTCTACCTCACAGTGTTAAGAACAGCAAGCATGGACACACAGAAACCTGCTCTCTTCCACTTGATCTTCCCCTCCTCCACTCCAGTGCTCTCTCACTTCCAGGTTTTCTCTACCTGCAGACTGGAACTGCACTTTGGTTTTGGTTGCTAGAAAAGAGATTATTATAAAGCTGTCTGGAGAGACCACCGCTAGATGGCCAAGTCATTGGGTCTGGCCCGACCGCCGCTGGACTTACTGGCCTTGCTTGATCGTCCAGGGTCTGCCGGGAGCAAGGGAGGCACGTGCATCTCCACTGCGGTGGTCACTGCCTGCTCCTCCCCGGCGTCTCGAGTCACTTCCAATTTGCTCTCTCCCAAGCTGCTGCTGTTCCCATTCCCCAACAGGCCTGGGACGCTGCTTCCCAGACCACCCTCCTGAGGGAGCTGCTGGGTGCTGCCTGTAGGGCTCAGGGATGCAGAAGCAGAAGCTGGAGGAGAGGCCTTCCTCGCAGAAGTCTGCTGCTCGGCCTCCTGGTTGGCCCAGTTCTGTTCTGTCATTAGCAGGTGGTGGTTGCCGTTGTAGAACTTGGCAGGGTGGTCCTTCCCAGGGACCTCAGACAGGGCTGCCACATGGAAGTCTGTTGCTGGTGGAGGGGCCCCAGGGTAGCCTGTGGCCGTGGCCTGTCCCAGGGAAGAGGCAGAGTGAGCATAGTAAGGCGGGAATCCGATGGTAACCGTGGGCGGCGCAGAGTGGGAGGGGAGGAGGAGTGGGCTCACACCCCCAGGTTTTGTGGCCTCCACCCTGGATTCGGGGGTGTCTGAGCGATAGTTGGTCATTCCTTGTTTAAGCTTCTTCCAGCCCAGGTGGTAGATCTCCAGCATGTTGAGTAAGAGGGACACACAGGCCACTGCCAGCATGAAGATGATGAATATGGTCTTCTCTGTGGGCCTGGAGATGAAGCAGTCCACCGTGTTGGGGCAAGGCCACCGGTCACAGCGGTACAGCGGCTTCAGCTCAAAGCCGTACAGAAAGTACTGTCCCGCGATGAAGCCCACTTCGAATAGCGTCTTAAAGATAATGTTGAAGACGTAGGTCCGGAGCAGGGCTCCTGCAATTCGGATCTTGCCCCTGTCATCCCGCACCGGTGGCCTGTCCTTCTGGCCGTGGCCACCCGACCCACAGCGTGCAGCTGGCCCGTGGTGCGGGCCGTCGCCCTTCAGCAGCTCTTCCTCCCGCTCTTTCTTCTTCTCTTCCATGCGAACGATGTGCAGCACATGGCCCAGGTAGATGAGGGTGGGCGTGGACACAAAGATAATCTGTAGCACCCAGAAGCGGATGTGGGAGATGGGGAAGGCTTTGTCGTAGCAGACGTTCTCACAGCCAGGCTGCTGTGTGTTGCACATGAAGTCCGACTGCTCGTCTCCCCACACCTCTTCGGCTGCAGCGCCCAGCACCAGGATCCTGAAGATGAACAGGACCGTCAGCCAAACCTTGCCAATGACCGTGGAGTGCTCCTGTGCGTTCTCTAATAGTCTCCCCAGAAAGCTCCAGTCGCCCATTGCTTCAGATTGCTAACCTGCAAGGGAACATCGCTGGTTAATAGGAAGCCTAGGGCTGGCGAGCTGTAGAGTGAGGGGGCAGGCCTCGCTGATGGCGCTGGAATATCGCTTCCGGGGGAGCTGCAGTCCCACTTCCAAACGAGGGAGGCGCTGCAGAACACTGTACAGCACGAATGTGCGTGTGCGAGTGTGTGTGTGTGTGTGTGTGTGTGTGTGTGTGTGTGTGTCCACCCTCGCGCTGAGCAGGGTTATGTAAACGCCTGCCTCGCCAGCATAACACGGAGCTACTGTTACACTACACAAGCGTTGGCACCAAGGAGATGCCCAAGGGTGACTTAAGCCCTCACTTCAGAGATGAGGAAACTAGAGCTCCAAAGGGAAATGACTTGCTTGAGGGGAAGGTAACTCTCCCCTGGCTTCTAACTCCCCATCCTGCTCTCTTGAGAGCCCAGTCTCCAAGGCAGCTCTGGTTCTGTGGGGTACACAGCTTGGGTCCTTTCCCAACCTTGACCTTTCTGTTCCTGGGAGTTTAGAGCAACTCTCCCCCTGATGCCTTCATAACTTCTGCCACGTATTAACCTACTACCTCTTTTATTATTTACTTTCTTTTTTCACTTTGCAAATGTTCCATACATAGTTAACTCACTGCACATCCCCAGGCAGGGGCCCGTGTCTCCATCTCTAAGAGGGGATGATGGTCATTCGGTCACGTTAGGTGAGCTGTTTCCTTGATGGAGGGAGGGCCCACAGGCCTCCTCTGGGAAGGTAGCAGTGTTCCTCAGACACAGGTGACCAAGATTGCAAGGTGTCCTCCCTTTCGCTACTGCTCCTAGATACTTCCAACTAGAACAAAAAAGGGCTCTGTTCTTCTGTCATTCTTCGCTAAGGAAAGTGGCCCAAGCTCTAAGTGTATGTAATAGTTTCAGCAGCCTTAAAGAACACTCTTCTCATTTTGAATTTTAAGATGTTTAAAAATATTACCTGTTATGAATTGGGTCAAAGGCAGATAGACAAAATAACACTTTACTCACCATGATCTAAAGAAAAGACAACTGTTAACCCTCTCCTAGAATAAACTTTCAAGCCTCTGTTTTGGCTATTTGCAGTCTTTAGAAAAATATTACCATTCATAATCCTACCCGCTTCCTTGTCCTATATTGTGACTGGTATCTGTTCTATTTGGCATGTTCTTAGCAGGTAACATATTTTAATTTAGAAAGTTAATTACTGGACGTGAGACAACCCACTCTTCCATGAAAGATGTTAGGTGCTACATTCTAGGTTACATCCTGCTTCTCCTCAACCCCAGACTGTCACGGGTTCTCTAACTGGCATCTCTGCCCCTAGGCCTAGCCCCTCCCTTCAATCTGCTGGAGATTTTCCTCTGGGGCATAAGACAAAAGACTTGCATTTTGTGGACCACCCATCAGTCCCTGATCCAACACTGGTGATATCAAACTTCCTGTGGTTCCTGGGACTCTGCCATTAAGAGTTAGATTTGCACATGCTAGTTCTTCAACTTTAAACTTGGCTCCAGTCCAGGGACTGGCCTATTGACCTGTCACTTACCTCCACTCTTCCTTCAAGAGTGGCCAACTCAAGCTAACATGGGGGCCCTGTGTTTTCTCTTCCCCCTTATCATGGCCCTAGCTTAATGGCTGTTGTTCCCTTTACATTCCAGGAGGTTCTTTCCATCCTCCCACACCTCCTACCGTCCTCTTTCCTTGCTGTCCCTAGACAAGCACAGCCCTCTGAGTTTCTATAGAAAACCACCTTTAACTACTTTGACTGCTTGTGGACTTTCTCCTTTACTTTGGATTTGAGGTTGGGGTTTGCATGTGTAGCCTTTCCTTCTTGATGTCTGCAGGCAGAACAGTTGGGCAATGTGCATTTCTGGAAGTCTCTCAGAAAAGATCAGTGTGGGGGAAATTAATACTTCTTCCTGGCATCTTCCCAGCCTTGTTGAGCACAGAATAATGTGCTAAAAAGGAGTCAATGCAATGTGCTTGGTAGATTCTCCCCACAAGGCTGGTGGCACATAACATCAGAGGGAGGGTCCACTTGTCATATAGGCCAAAAGTGTTGCTGGCATTTCCCTGCAGGGTCAGGGAGGCAAAATGCTCCACAATGATGAGGAAGTCCCCCACAGTAAAGAACTGGCCCTCCCCAAATGCCCATTCTGCACCTGTTGAGAAACATGGGTTAGGTAAGTATTTATGCAACTAGTAAGTCAGACAAGGAGGTCAGGGCAGCTGCTTGTGGCATCTTGTTACTCTTCTTTGCTGGCTCAGCCTCTCCAGAGTTCTTTAGGTCCAGGTGTTGCAAAATACTTTCAGATAGGTACCCTTAAAATTACGTCATGACCTCTGATTGCAACCCACAGAATCATGATGTGTCACCATCCACATACTTAGCTGGTACTCTGGTAGTTGCCAAGGCTAAGTCTTAAAGATGGGATGACTAAGAGTGTGTCCTAAATGGGATGCCCATGGCTCATGCACTGTAGGATAGCACACACTGGCAAGACCTTTCTGGAAAGCAGCTTATTTATTTAATTGGAAACAGAAGTGTCCACTAAAGGATGATGAGTTAAATACATAATAGTGCCCAAGGCTGACCCTAGGATCTGGCTTAATGCAGATCCTACTCCTGGTCTTCCTCTCCCTCGCCTGCCTCTAATGTGACTGGAAAGGGAAATGCTTGCTTTCCTACCTCTTTTTGTTATATCCAATGAGGTGTAAGAAGTTGGTGTGGGGAACTGCTGGGAAAGCTTTTGGTTTCCTAATAAAAGGGCAGATTCTACCCCTTTGCTGTCCCTTCCCCCTTCTGCCTATAGTGAATACAGATGTGATGCCTGGAGCTGGGCAGTCCCCTTGCAAGCATGTGTCAATTAGTGTGAGGGAATGGTCAAGAAAGTCCAAGGCACCTGTTGTGACATTGTGGACCTGCTGGACCAACCCCAACAGCAACCTCCAGATTTATGTGAAGGAAAGAACTCTTATTTGTTAAGTTAGGTTTTCTATGGCCTATAGACAAAAGAATTCCTAACTGATACACTCCTTTTAATTCTTTATACAATAAGGCCAGGCATAAATGTAAGGCTAAGGTTCACTCGCAGCTACCAAAATAACATTCATAACTACTGAAATACAAGGTATTCACTAGGTATAATTTTTAAGATTGTCAATGACATGAAGAGATATTTGTGCTGTAATAATAAATGACAAAAGCCTAATACAAAACTCTAGTCTGATACCGGATATTTTATGCACATTCATCCATGCAAAAGGAAGAGCAAGAATGATATCGAAATGTTAACCATAGTGTTTCTAGAACTGGGTGATTTTCATTTCTTTTCCTATTTCTTTGTATTTTCATCATGTTTATCATCATAAAGGATTAATGACCATGACTTTCATGTTTCAAAGTGCTAGCTTTTGAAAAGGTCTGATTCCTTTCTCATTGTTCTTTCATTATAGTTTCTACTCCATAGATCTTGGATCATGTCCCTAATAAGCACACAAAAGACAAATAAAGTACCTGTAACATTATTAGCCCAATGTTAGAGGAGAATGATCCTGGGATCTCTGAGATGCAACACGAACCCTGACAATGGTTATCACTGATGGCACAGAGCATAAATTGGATTCTCCTGCCATGGCAGTCTGCCAATTTTTCCCAAAGCAAGGGCCAGGTTGTCTCAACAGGGCCCGTCACCCACTGCTGAGTCTTATTACTGCTACACTTCACACTTCAGGTTCACTTTTTTTTTTTTTTAGGATTTTATTTATTTATTTGACAGAGCACACAAGCAGGGGGAGCGGCAGGCAGAGGGAGAAGGAGAAGCAGGCTCTCCTGAGTAGGGAGCTGGATACAGTTTCGTCCCAGGACCCTGGGATCGTGACCCTACTTAACTGACAGAGCCACCCAGGCACCTCACAGTTTGGGTTTTGTTTTGGAAAATGCATGAATGAATGAAGAAAAAAATTAACCAGAGGACCAAATATCTATGGGAAGGCTAGCAGTATGAGTCGAGGTCAGATCAAAAGCAGAGCCTCCAAAGTAGAAGTGACATCCACCTCTCTTCATAGCCATCAGCGTCTGTTCCAGACATCTTGCAGATGTTCATGTTTTATTAATATTCTTTTTAATCATATCTCTAAGACCGATCCAGTGAGAAAATGACAGGAGAGGAGTGAAGCATATCTAGAACAGCAAAGCTCTGCTGGCTAAGTAAGTACAAACAACGGATAACACAGGGAACCCCGTGATCCACTATGGGCTGACATCAAGTGAGACAAACACGATGACTGAATGAAATAGCCTTCTGCTTTAAAGAGGAAAATGGGCTTATTCTTAATGTCAAAGTACGGGACCATTTCAGGACAAAACTAGAGAGCTGTTCCTGAAAGCTCACACTGGAAGTGCTTAACTTTGTAAGGTGCATGTGATCTAATTACAGAGCACCACAACTGCAATACTGAGCACTTTTTAGATAACTGGTCTACCTCGGTGGCAGTGGGATTCTATATTACTTGGATGCAAACATGAATGATCTTCACAAGATGGCACTTAACTGGTTTTTACTTTGATCTCAATGGAATCTTTGATTCTGACATTCAGAACAAGGTCTTATGTTGCATCATTTATGTCGCTGCTTCCATGTTCTTCTAAGTTATACTTTCCTTTCAAAGTTATAGTTTCCCCTTGGCCTTCAGGATATGTTGAGAGTCCCTTCATATCCATCAATGGCTATTTATCCAGTGACAATCTTGTGCTCAACTCCGGGCCGCACGTTCTATTGAATAGAGTGGAGGTAAAAACATGGCCTCTATCTTGAAATCTATTTGTGGAGATGGAAAAATTCAGGAAAATAGGGAGCAATGTGGGTGCAGAGGGATTCCAGAGAAAAAAGATATTTATATCAGAACATGTAGCCACGGAAAGCTAGCCAGGCATTTGAGCTGGGTTTGGGAGAGGTGGCTTTGGATTGGGGAAGAGGGACGGGAGTGAATTTCGAGGCCAGAATGGCATTCTCACAGCACTGTGACCTGGTGTGGCTAAAACAGGGGCCTTGTGTTAGAGCAGGGAGTTTAAATGGCTGCTTCTGCCCAGAAGAGCTAGACGGGCTGCGCTCTGAACATAATAGGCGCTCAGTAAACACTGGTGGGATAAATGAGTGAAAGGACATTGAGGGCCACTGAACCACTTGGAGAGCAGGGAGATATGCTGAAAGTGCTGTTCAGAAAAGAAGGGGCCCCCTCTAACAAAGACTCAGGAAGAGTGGTAATCTCTGAGTGAGTGCTGAAGGCCCCAGCTAGATGACAGCAGGGGTGAATGGAAAAAGGAAGGACAGAAAGGAGACAGAGTCTGGAGACAAAAATAAAGCAGAATGTAGAGTCTGCCTAGTCAGAGAATGAAAGAGAGAGGCATGAATTAAAGACAACTCTCCAATTTCTGAGCCTGAGTGGGAAAACCGGAGGGCCAATTGAAGAGAAAGACATTGGGGGAGGTGTGTTAATTTGGGATTGGAAGAAAAGTTGAAGACTCTGGTTTTGTGACTTGTCTGGATCAAAAGTAGCAGTGGAGTGGGAGATATGAGTGAAACTGTCTAGGAGGAAGCTGGAGGCGTGGAATTAGAGAAGGTTGGGCAGAGGGTCTGCAGTGTACCTCTCCCGAGTAAAGACGATAGAGCAAAGGACTAAGGACAGACTTCATGGAAAATCCAGTGAAACAGACAAAGAGCAGTGTGGGAAAAGATTCACTGCCCACAGTGTGTGTGGTCGGTGTTTCAGTGAAGGATGGCAGGACTGACCAAGTGGGTAAGAGCCTAAGACTAAGCAATGACAGACAGCAGCAACCCCTAGATAGTGTGGAGGGAAGGGATCTTCCTCAGTGGGGGCTCCATGAACTCTACCAGACAGGTTCACATTGTTTGGGCTGTATTTATTTCATTATCAAAATAATATCAAAAGAAGATCCTTTCTTCTTTATAGAACTGACCCCAACATTTAGCTTTGCCTGAGCTAAGATTGAATTTTTACAGTGTATTTTGGGATGCCCGAGAAGCAGCAGAGCCCACCTCACCTGCTGGGAATACTGTTCACATCAGAAGGCACATTCTCTGAGAGCGGTCAACAGGACTGGAGAACTAGGGCAACACAGAAGTGAGGAAGCCAAAGGAGGGCTTTGAAGAAGGAGGTGACTAACGTGCCAACATTCTTTGGTGTGTTCAAGATGGATGGACATAGAGAAAAGGTCGTTTAATCTCCCAAGGAAGCCACTGGTGGTCTTTAAATGCCCAGTCCAGTGGGAGCACTGGGATAGAGACAAAAGTCCAGGCCCATGGTTAAAGAGGCAGAAGGTGGGAGAGAAATAGAGACATGGTATGGGAGAGCATTTGTTCAGTAAGTCTAGAACTTGAAGGAGGGACACAAAATGGCTAAAAAGTGGGGGAATAAGGCTCAAAGGAGGCATTTCCAGGATAGCGAGGGCTGTGGATGTTTGGCATTGGAGCCATGGAGTCAGGGGACAGGAGGATGGAGGGACAGTCAGCCTGCCCAGCACTAGAAGGGGCAAAAGAGTAGGAGAGGGGCTGAGAAAGCAAGTGTACGGCAAGAGCTCTCCAAAGTGATGACAAGACTCTTCTCAGTGAGGTCAAGCCAGACGTCCTCTTCTCAGGCGAGGGCAGGACTTGAGCTCCTGAGAAGAAAAAAGATTTGATAACCAGGGAACAGAGAGGATGAGAAAGGGACTGGGCTCCCTGAGTTCCTTACCCAGCCAGACCTCACATCTATGTACAAGTTGTGGCCACGTGGTGAGGACTGAGTGAAAGGTACTACGCGTGAGGTGCTTAGTACTGAGCAAAGCAGAGGAGTGCTGTCTGGTGTGGGAAAGACAGCAGACAGAAGAGAAGTAAGAGATGTCAGATGCTGAGTGCTGCAGGCAGAGCACTGGGGGGCAGCACAGAGGGAAGTACAGGGGCTGCTGAGGACTGGGGGCCTCCCTGAGAGGGTGACATCTGAGTGAAGAACTGGGCCTCAGATAGGAGGAACAAACATTCCAGGCAGAGCAAAGCTTCCAGGAGGGAGCAGACCTGGTGTGCTCCAGAAGGCAAGGACAGTTTGGGGGAAGCAAAGCCAGCCAGGAGCAGACAGGCAGACAAGCAGGTCAAAGAGGAAGTGGGGAGGTGGACAGATCACAGCAGACAGAGATGAGAACTTTGGCTTATACTCTAATTGAGATGAGAATGTACTGGAGGGTTGGAACAGAAGAGTGACATAATTTGACTTACATCCTCACAGATCCCCTCTGGTTGTTGTGTCGGGAACAGGCATGGGGTGGAGGGGGCAGTGAGCAATGGTGAAAGCAGAGGGTCTGGGGAGGATACTGTGCTATAATCCAGAAAAGCGAGAGTGGTGACAAATGGTCAAGTCTGCACAGATAGATTCCAAAGGTAGGTCCACCACATGCTGACAGGTCAAGGGTTGGGGTAGCGCTGAGGAGAGGCCAAGGCTTCTGTCCTGAACAGAAGGGAGGGAACTGCCATTTGCCAAGATGGGGAAACCGGAGGAGGTACAGGTTTGAGAAAGGCAGGGGAATTATGAATTCTATTCTGAAAATGTTAAGTTTGAGACACGTTTTAGACATGCAACTGTCAAACCTAGAGATAAACATTTGGGAGTCACCATCAAACCCTGAGACTGGACTGAGATTATCTAAAGGGCAGGGGAGAAGGACAAGGAGGCTGAAGACCATATGCTGGAGCACTCCAGCATCTGCAGGTTGAGTACAGAAGGAGAAACTTGCAAAAGAGCTGCTTATTAGGAAATGTAACTCTTAGTTAAGACTCTGGAATGGAATAATACCCAAAATGTATCATTTGCATTCTCCTTGATTCTCTTTTGTACCAATATTTTGACACTGAAAATATTGTTACTTGGTTTGTAAATGAGAGGTAATACAACATGGAGTATGGCTAGGCAAACTTATTTTGTGTTAACTGTTGTTTTTGCCCGGAACACTGTTGAGTAGGGTTTTGAGAGTCACGTATAGGCTTAGCCAGAAAGAGTTCTATGTTCCATTAGTAATGTCTGCTGGGGTTTGGGATGAGGCAGTGGTAGCCCAAATGCTAATTTTTGCCATCCCTGACTTGGCATAAATATTAAAAGAACATGGTGGGCTGAGCTAGTCACAAGTATGATACAATGAAAAATGGCCTATCTAGTTATCTTTTTAGCAGGTGGAAAGCTGTTTTCCATTAGCTGTTTTTACATCTTACCTGCCTGTTTCAAGTGCTCACATTTAAGACAGTACTTTCCAGATGCCATGGGACCTAGCCATGGTATTATGTACTTACCACACTTTTTCCATAATTCTGGTCTGACTCTTTAAAAAGGAATCAGAATTCAGAAAAAAAAATTCACCAAAATAGCCCAAAGCCCTTTCTTCTTTTACTCTACAACATCAACTCCAACATTTAGCTTTGTCTGAGCATCTAAGACTAAAGATCAAGATGGGAACTAGGCTTTTAAAAGCTAGCTCAGTGCCACTTACAAGGCAGTGCCACAACATTGGGAAAAGTTCAACCACATAGACAATCATAAAAGAGGAGAAAAACTGAACCTCTGAAGTTTCAGATTAAATAACATGTTACATTGTTTTCCATCTCCAGAAGACAACCACTAATCAATCACACCAACCAGCAGGACACCTAATGGCAACAGTTCTAGATATACTTGATATCTTCATATTGTCTAGACAATTTTTGGCCTTTTATTTTTTCCATATGAAATTTAGGTAGAGCTTGTCAAGTTCTACAAAAATCTGAGACTTGATTTTGATTAGAATTGCATAACATTTATAGATGAATCAAATTTAGCCCCTTACAATCTAGTTTCCCCACCAATAAACACAACTGATCCATTGATGTTGACCTTCTTCATACCTTTCAATAGTGCTTTAGGATAATGTTCTTAAAAGATTTACACGTCTTTTGTTAGATATATTCCTAATTTTTACTTGTTCTAGTTTTTTTTTTGTTCCAAACAGATTTTTTCATTATAACTTTTGATTATTATTGGTACTTAGGAACATAATCATATCATCTGCTGTTAAGGACAGATTTGTTTCTTTTTCCCCTAGTTCTAATTCCTGTTATTTCTTTTTCTTGTCTTCTTGTACTGGCCAGGACTCCTAGCACAATGTGGAATGGTGGTATCTTCTCTCATTTTTATCTTTAACATGAATGTTTCTCAAGTTTTATCATTAAGCATTGTGTTTCAACTTTTATCAGGCCAAAGAAGTTTTCTCCCAAACTTTGTTAATGGTTTGTTAGTTGTTATTTTCTAAGTCATGAATGAGTATTGGATTTAGTAAAATACTTTTTTCCTGCTATTGTGATTTTTAGATGGTGAAGCACCCTATTGGTCATGATTTTATTTTTAATATGCTATCACATTCAATTTGCCACTACTTTATTTTGGATTCTTTGTTCATACCTAAGATTGGTCTCAATTTTTTGTATTACCATTGCCATTGGATTTTGCTAAGAAAGACATTTTAGCTTGAAAAATTAAAAATTCTCTGAATAAGCTTGTATAAGATTTTCCTATAAAAGAGTTTGGGATTAATGTCTTTTTGAGGGAGCCAGGAGAAGCCTAGCTTACAAATTCAATTCATTAACTGTTATCTGCATAAGTTGGGTTCTTAAGTGAATTTTGATAGTTCATGTCTTTTAGAAAATTTTCCATTTCTAAGTTTCAAATTTATCGGCAGAAAATTATTCATGGTATTTTCTTATGATTTTGAAACTCTATGATATTCATACTTAGAATCTTTTGTTTGATTCCAAATATTATTTGAGGCTTTTAAAATAATAGTCTTGTTGGTTTTTCCTTAGCTAAAGAACCAATTTTGACATGCTTGAAAAAGAATGAGAGTTTATTTTGTTATTTTTTCCAATGTCTTATCACATATGCTATATTTGTAGTAAACAGAATAAATCTACAAAAGTCCCTATGGATCTTTTATTTTTTTGAGGATTTCATTTATTAATTTGAGAGAGAGATAGAAAGAGTGGGCATGAGCCAGGGGGAGGGGCAGAGAGAAGCAGGCTCCCTACTGAGCGAGGAGCCCAACATGGGGCTTGAACCCAGAACCCTGGGATCATGACCTGAGCCATAGGCAGACGCTTAACTGAGTCACCCAGGTGCCCCCCCCATGGGTCTTTTAAATAGATAATGTGATTTAAAAAAATTTTTTTATTAACATATAATGTACTATTTGCCCCAAGGTACATGTCTGTAATTCGTTGGGCTTACACATTTCATTGCACTTACCTTAGCACATACCCTCCCAATGTCCATAACCCTACCCCCCCTACCTTCCAGCCACCCTTAGTTTGTTTTGTGAGTTTAGGAGTCTCTTATGGTTTGTCTCCTTCCCCATCCCATCTTGTTTCATTTCTCTCCCCCAATAGATAATGTGATTTTAGTATTTGCTAGTATTATTCTAAAATATACATATATAATTTAAGGGTATTCGTTATCTCAGTGTAAAATTGTTTATTATTGTACAGTTCCAGGAGATTCTTTATTTTCAATGGAAAAGTACAAGGTTTCTATTATTTAACTTTATAGTTAAGTTTATCTTTACAATCTTTACAATCTTATTCTCTGGTAGGAGGCATAACTCTCATACAGATGATGTCTCTCATAAACTAACTGATTTAATGAAATTGTAAAACACTAATTTTCTAACTTCTTTATCAATAATTTTAAAGCACTGCTAGAATTATATATTTTTATTGTCAGGAAACAAATATCCAGAAACATGAAATTGTTTTATACTTTTTTTTGGATTTTATTTTTCAAGTTATCTCTACACCCAACATGGGGCCCAAACTTACAACCCCAAGATCAAGAGTTGCATACTCCACTGACTGAGCCAGCCAGGTGTACCTTAAATTATGCTTTTATTCTATTTATTTTACTTACTAAATAAGAATGGATGGAAAACACCTGCTATCCATGTGTTATTATTATCCCTCTATTTTCTCTTTCATGTGAGAATTTTAATTGTTCTTTGGGGGGTTGGATTTTAAATTGTTTATAAATACCTGAAAAGTCACGTGCTCTTTAAGTCTTTACTTGGCTAAGGTAAATATCGTTAACACTTTTCATCTTTAGTCAAAGGGAAAAACTCAGTTTTTCTTTTGTTTTTGACATTTTGAGGCTGAAAAGCTGAGTAAGAACTAATTTTGAGTTGGAAGCAACTTAAACAACTGTAGGTTTAAAAACGAATGTCTTCAATTTTTATATTTAAGAATGACAAAATTAAAAATACCCTTAACTTATCCACAGTATTTCTTCTTGAAATGCTTGAATAAAATAAATATTCCTACCAGAAATCAGTATTAAGTCACCATTTCCACAATTAGAGTTCTAATATTAAGCTAGAAAATTAACAGTTGGTTGAGCTTCAGTTCAATTAACAGAAAAATGTAAATAGTCTGGAGCATAATTAGAAACTTGACTATCTTCCAATACTATTCATATTCATGCCATACTGGGCTTCCTTTTAAAACCCTCCAAATGTATTCCCTATTCCATTACCCTGTAGAGTCCTCCAGGTTCTCCTGCCAATTATTAATTGGCATTAAAAGTTTTTCAAATAACTTCTGTGAAAGACTTAAGAATACCACACGAAGTTTTCATTTATTTAAACATTTTACTTACACATTTTGGTGTAATTTAGCAATGATTTTAATGTACTTCAACATTAGTCCTCAAACTTTTAATAACTGAATAATGAAAAAAAAGTCACTACCTTTGAAGTAAAATTCAATTCACCAATACTTCCTGAAGGGTGGCTTGTGGTAAGGGTAAATAACAATAAAGAAAATTATGGGGGTGCTTCAGCATATTAGTGCTCTGAACAGGATCTTGACTAAAATACAGACCAGGCAATGGGAATTGTATACCAAGTGCTGACTTCATATAGTCTGGTCACTTGAAAGGTAATTTCCCTCTATAAATCCAAATTACATCCTTCAAGAATTTCCACGGAGGAAATAAGGAATCACAGCATTTTAGAGCTAAAAGAACCTCAGAAGTGGTCTTGTTTATCCTCTTCATTTTACAGATGGGGATATGGGAATCTGGAGGCCCCTGAGAGGGTAGCGTGATTTGCAGAAGGCTGCGCAGCCCACAGTGCTGAAGCCAGCATGAAAACTCCTGACTTTTTACTCTTGGTCCAGTGTACCTTCCCCTTCCGCGTGACTTCACGGGATTATGCACCAGGCCGGTTGTTGAGATGACAACAGCTGCCTTTTTAGTTATATTGCTCTACCACACTTTAAAATGTATGTTTAGAAACATGAGTTAGAGTCCATTTTAAGCTTTTGCTCTTTTTCTTCCATTCCAAAGTGGCTAAAATTGTTAAATATTATCGACATGCTAAGAACAGTCCATCATATAAACTGGCATGGTCATTTTAAAGCAAATTCAGGTATTATCTTTACTCTTGTTTTAGTGAACAAAACCTCACAGACTTATAATTATATTTTAGTTTTCCAATTGTATTACTGACACAAATTACATCTGTCAAAATGGTTTCTATATTTGCAATAATAATTTCTATAGTATAAATATAATTTCACTTTTCTAAATACAATTTTTACTTTTCTTATTCAAACCCATTTTAGTATACAACATAGAAATCTCATCTACGTTCTAGAATAAAACATTCATTGTAAAGCTAATACGAAATGGAATTTCACAAATAGAATGAGTGGAGATAATCAGGTTGTCTGAATGAAATAAATTGATTTTTATGTTTAGTATCATTGGTTTGTCAACAGTAAATTTAAAGCAAACCACTAATTCTTCAAATTAAAGAAAAGAGTGCAGAAACTGTTCACATCAGCCATCATGAAGTCATACTTCTGAAGACCAGAGATTTTAAAAAAGCAGTAGAGTACTAACCTAGTTATCATGATGAAGAATTTCCCACCGTCAGAATGAAAATTATGATTAAACTTTATCGCTACTTTATTCCCTTTATATATTATATTGAAATGGCAAAAACATACTGTTCTTAGAGACTTAGGTATGTTGTTAATGATCACATGTATTAGATATTTTTATTAAATGTCAATTTAGTTAGCATTTATCAAACATCTATCTTGCGTGTGGTACTGTGCTACTAATTAAGAGATGGTCCTTACTCTTGGGAGTTTCATTCACAATCTACGGGTGAGGCAGTCTTGCAAAAAATTGAATCAAATATGGTAAGACAAGTGTTATAGTATTGGTAATGGCCACAACACAGTGGAGAAGAAAGAAGGCCACTGTATGTTTTTTTTTTAATTTTTTTTCTCCCCAAATATGTTTATTTTAATTTTTCAGTGTTACAAGATTGATTGTTCATGCACCACACCCAGTGCTCCATGCAATACGTGCCCTTCTCAATACCCACCAGGCTCGCCCAACCCCCCACTCCCTCCCCTCCGAAACCCTCAGTTTGTTGCTCAGAGTCCACAATCTCTCCTGGTTCA
>CM052810.1:71349465-71363885 GCA_028533885.1 Nasua narica | reverse complement strand
ACCATAAGATAATTGACTCTCTCCGCTTGACTTATTTCACTCTGCATAATCTCTTCTAGTCCTGTCCATGTTGATACAAAAGTTGGATATTCATCCTTTCTGATGGAGGCATAATATTCCATTGTATAGATGTACCACATCTTCCTTATCCATTCATCTGTTGAAGGGCATTTTGGTTCTTTCCACAGTTTGGCTATTGGAAGGCCACTGTATGTTAATCCTGAGTTTGGCTGTTTCTTAATACAGAGAATCATGCTATCTGTACAGGGTGAAATACTTCTCAAAGGCCTGTCCACTGTCTAGAATGTTCTGGTATTTTGGCACAGTACAAAAACTATGAGTTTACTCATGTATTTATGTGTGACACTGAGGTTAAAATCCTAAAAATACATATGTCCTATTTATTCTGTGTTAGGTGCATGTTCAAGTAATGGTAACATCTGAAGACTAATTATAGTTTAAATTCTTTACATACATGAGACTTTCTAAAATAGCTGTGGTACATACACATAATTACTTTTAAGGCTCAAATGTTTGGTGTAAAAGTTCTTTTTGTTAAGAAAATGAACACATTTTCTTAAGAAAATGAAATGTGTCACTCTTCTTTTTCTTATTTGCAAACAGTGACATTTTGTTACATTTCATTATCTTAAGATGGCTTTAAGCCTGTTAACATCAACTGGTTAACCTAAATAGCATCCTTTAGTTTGTTATAGTAGTAAAGTTTTTGTGAATTACTTTACACTACAGTAACACGTGCATTGCCCTTGTGAGATGCTTATCTCAACATGAATCAAACTGCTGAGCCAGTGGAATATGTGCCAAATTAGCTGTTGTTTACTTTGAATACACTGACCCTTGGAAAATAGGTCCCCCCTTTCATCTTTAATCTTTTAATGTTTGTTTTGCCATGCATTTCACAGGACATAGATGGACTGTCAGTGCGGAGATGCACATATCATAAATCATCAATTTGAATTCTTGAGTAATATAAACCAAAGCATAATTCACATCTCAGTTGTTTGTATATAACCATTTTTAAGTGACATGTTTTAGCGGTATCTTGGTAAAGTAAAAACTGGAGAACTCCACTTGTCCCTAAAGTCCCAGTCACAAATATTCATGAACTGAGAACTCTGTAAACTGGGATGAATTCTGCTCACTAGAGGGTAGAGCAGACTGCAAGGCAAATACACCCGGGTCGCTGCAATTTACTGTCAGAACAGCCCCTAAAAGAAGGGATTACCGTAGAAGTGTTTTTTCTACTCTTCTGTAAATTCTTTATACTTAAACACAGCATAACAAGCATATAGGTCAACAAATTAGATCGTGGTACTTATAACTAAAGCTTTTCTTAAAAGAAAAGAAAAAAAAACCTTTCAAAGTTTCTTAAAAGAAGTAGGAGAGCCAACATAGCTCCTAAAAGACACCAACACAACTTTGTAGAAAGCGTGGCAATGCTAAACGCCGACAGTTGAACTCCATTTCTTGCGGCTGTGGTATCTGTTGAGTATACAAGTATTTAAGCAGTCCTGAAGACCCCTTAGATCTGAAGTTCAAGAGCCACTCCAGCTCCCCAACTCAAGGGGGAAAACACCGTCAAGAAAACATTTTCAACCCAGCCATCCGCCATCCACCAAGGAAAGCCATTACGCAGCTGAGAACTGGCGCTCCGCAGTTATCTCCAGGAGCAAAGAAACATCAATTATTCCCAAAGTTCTCCAGAAAGTTTCCTGAGCCCCGCTCTCTAGCCCTGCCGCTCCCAGCACTTTCCCAAAGATTCCCGAAAGAATTCTAAGAGGCCGACAGCCACAAACAGGCAGCGGGACTCGGGCTCCGGCTTGCTCCGCCCCGGCCCTCCCGAGCCGGTCTGGGGAGGTCGGAGGCGCCGGCGTCCCGCCCGTCCTTCCGCCCCGGGGTTACCCACGGCTGCCGGCGCCTGGGCCTCCAGGGAGCCCGGCCCTGCGCTTACCCCGCTCTGCCGCGGCGGCGACCTGGGTGCGCTCCTTCTCGAGCAGGGCTCCTGGCCGCTCTGAAAAGGAGAATTTCTCTTACACGTGCGATGCAACTTAACGCGTGCGCCCCGCGCAAGGGCCCGGCCTCCCCGCCCTGGCGGCCATCCCCGCGGCCCCAGTGCGCCCCGCGCTCGGCGCCCCCAAGCCGCAGCCCGGGCAGCCGTGCCACGCCCCCGCCGCCTCCACCTCGGCCTGGGGGCCGCGCAGGGGCGGTGCCAGGGCGCAGCGCAGGGCCCCTGCCCCGCCGCCCTACGGCGCCTAGCATTCTCATCCCGCAACCGCACCCCGCCCCTCGTTCTCCATCCTGCACACCCACCCGCAGCCGCTTCCCAACCCCCCATTCGCAGTCCCCATCACGTCCCGCCAGCCTGCACCTGCACCACACCACGCACACCGTCACACCGCACCTGCACCCCTCACTCCGCAACCGTAACTTCATTCCCACTCGCATCTACACCTGTCACCTTGCAACCGTCCGGCTTTCCCACCCGCACCTGCATCCCGCGCCCCACCCACGGGAGCGCCCTCCTGCTCGGGGTGTAGAGCTTGGGGCTCTTTCCCGCTTCCCGGCTCCCGCGGGCCTCGCGTCTGTCTCCACTGAAACCACGAGGCTGGCGAGGGAGGGGGTCAAGAGCGAGAGAAAGGCTCACTAATTCGGCCCTGCCTGCCCCAGGGGTGCTTCTCGCGCGCACGTGCGCCCGCCCCGCTCTCCAGCTCCCGCCTATCCTCTCAGGGACCGAGCCGCACTCTGGGGTGCTCCTGAGCCTTGTAGGGGGGGGAGGGACGCGCGTGGGCGTTGGGGCGTCTTACCGCCTCCCCCACCCCCCGAGTTTCGCCGCGAGGGGAAGCAATTCTAGACAGCCAGCGCGGGGTTGGGGCCACTGAGTAGGGGGTTTCTACGTAACCTGGCCGAATCGACCAAAGAAGAGCCAGGGCCGCAGCGTGGATGCTGTCGAAGGCCGCGCCCGGCAGAGGCTGGAGTGCTTCCCGGGAAAGGAGCCGAGGAGCTATAAATAGTGGCCGCGAGCCTGGTTCCCGTCAAACACACTTAATTTAGCAGGCGGTCACAGGGATTCTCTCTGTGTGTGTGTGTGTGTGTGTGTGTGTGTATGTGTGTGTGTGTGTTTAAAGACCTTGTTCCGATGCTCTTGAGACTTGGCCCTACCCTAGGTGACAGGGAAGGTGTTCCTGCGGGTCACTCCTTCTTGGTGCTAGTGACCAGATGTTAGGGCAAGGCCTAGCCTGCTTGCCCAGACGGGGGTGAAGGTTTTAACATCTTTCCTCCGCACAGTTGGTATTGCACACACTTCAAAGGAAAGCCAACTACTAAAGGCCGCCGAGCAAGGAAGGAATCCCGTCCCTGCTTCTTACCGTCTCCGCTCTGGTTCAGCGAACTCTGCTTGCCCTCCGCGCCTCAGTGTTTGCTTTTGCATCCTCAGGGTTTAGCGTGGAGCTTGGCCTGGACAAGATATTTAATAAATATTAGTTGGCTGAATTTTGTCGTCCATTCTAGAAGCTGAAAACGATTGCAGAATTCCTTTGAGTGGTGGGTTTATTGCAAGAATGTGGCAGGATTAGTCTTTGATTGTTTTAAATTTCCATGGAAGAGCTTCCGTGGTCCCCTTTATTAGAATTTAGATCTGTTCTGATTAGCAGTGTGCTTGTCCTAGGGAATTTACTTCTTCAGTTGTATTTGAACTTAAGGTTATCGCTGGGATGAAAGAAAACTAAGCTTCTGAAAGCAAATCTAAAATATCTACTTCCTTGTAGAAATTGAAGGTGTATGTATGCAGTAGGTGGTGGTCGTGTAGACTCAATTGTTGTTTTGTTGTTTTAATTGAGAAATATTGTTCTATAAGGTCTTCAAATATTTTTCTCTATTTTATTTATTATTAAAGATTTATTTATTCATTTTTAGAGAGACAGAGAGAGAGAGTGTGTGAGTCCAGGGGGGAGGGTCAAAGGAAGGAGAGAATCTCAAGCAGACCCCTGATGAGTTCAAAACCCTATGCAGGGCTGGATCTCACCAGGAGAGAGCATGAGCTGAGCAGAAGTTGAGTCAGAAGTCTAAGGACTGAGACACCCAGGCATCCTTTTATTTTTACTTTTAATTGAACTGTAGTTGATATACAATATTATTATTAGTTTCATGTATATAACATAGTGATTTGACAATTATATATGTTATGAAATGGTCATAGCAATAAATGTAGTTATCATCTGGTACCATACAAAGTTATTACAGTATTATTCACTATAATACATTATGCTGTACTTTTCGTCCATGTGATTGGTTTATTTTGTAACTGGAAGTTCGTAAGTGAAATAAACCAGTCACAAAAAAGACAAATACTGTACGATTCTACTTATGTCAGGTACCTAGAGTAGTCAAAATCATAGAGACAGAACGTAGATTGGTGGCTGTCAGCAGCTGGGGGAAGAGAGAATGGGGAATTTGTATTTAGTGGGAACAGAGTTTCAGTTTGAGAAGATGAAAAAGTTGTGCAGACAGATGGTGATGGTAGTTGCAGAACATTGTGAATGTTCATGCATTCGCAATGTTCTGTGAATTGTGAGTTCACAGAACTGTACAATTAAAATTTTAAATTTTATGTATTTTTACTACAATAAAAACATTAAAAATGATAGTGTGTAAAGATGAACAGAATTAAAAAAAAGTGATTTCTTTACTACACCTGTCACATTGTATGTGTTCTAGGTAGACAACTAAGAACTTAATCATATGATACACCTTTTATTTGTAAAGATTGTTTACTTTTCAGTTTCAAGAAAGATTGTGTTTAGGATAATTTCAGGGGAAAATGTCCACGTACATACGCATGTATGCCAAACTGCTTAAAGCTAATTCTCATTTGACAGGTCCCATTTCCACATGCTAATAATATTTCCAGCAAAAAAGGTATACAATGGAGAGAGACCTGACCGCATTGCTGCTCTCCGGGCTAGGAACAACCTCTTTTCCTTTCTACCAGCAAGCACTCAGATGTGCTTGCTTAGAGTGCCCCCTGGTAGTCCGGGTTGGAATTACTTTTTGGAGTCTGAATTGAATCCGCATAAATCTTTGCGCTTTGTACAAGTTAATGAAAGTCCAACAAATATTTGTTGAATATTTATGTCCTCCCTAAGGGTGGCAGCCCAGAGTAACACAGCTATCTTGTCTGTGATCATATGAGAGCAGAATTTAATTGTATTTTTCTTTAAGCATCCAAGTTTAAGATACATAAAAACCTTGTAATTTGACTTTTTTCTTTTAGTTTAAAATTACTAGTATAGACGGTATCATTCATTACCTACTTATACTACCTGGCAATGCATAGTATTTTATTACTTTGTGAAATATACATATCTTTTATGGTATTTTTATAAATTAATTCAATTACTATTTATTAAACTTCTGTTCATATGAGACCATAGGCTGGAGGGAGGTGAGAACTTTCTCCACCCAAAGAAGTCGTTGTCTCTGTGCCAGTCTGTTCTCTGGAGGAATTTACAATCTGTTCTGAATTACAAAATGTTGATTCACAAATAAACACTTGAAACATATTTATTTCATATGAAGGCAATAATAGTGAATAATAGTGAATAAAAAAGCATAATAATTTAAATGGCTTCTGGCACAATTGTAAATGTTCTGTACAAATTTCTTAAGAGATGTAATCAGGGGCCCCTGGGTGGCGCAGTTGGTTGAGCGACTGCCTTCGGCTCAGGTCATGTTCCCGGAGTCCCCGGATCGAGTCCCCACATCGGGCTCCCAGCTCCACGGGCAGTCCTCTTCTCACTCTGACCTGCTCTCTTTCACTCTCTCTCTTTCCTAATAAATAAATAAATAAATTAAAAAAAAGAGAGATGTAATCAGACATATATGGTGGAGGCAAATTAAGTGTCCTTTGGGCAATTAGGAGCAAGATTCTTCTGTGTGAGTCTCTGCTGAATTTCTTTCTTTCTTTCTTTCTTTCTTTCTTTCTTTCTTTCTTTCTTTCTTTCTTTCTTTCTTTCTTTGTTTTTTAAAGATTTTATTTTATTTATTTGACAGAGAGAGAGAGAGCACACAAGCAGGGGGAGCGGCAGGCAGAGGGAGAGGGAATTGAAGAGGAGGGAACATTTCCTAACTCATTGTATAAGGCCAACATTCCTTTGATACCAAAGACAAAGACACTACAAGAAAGGAAAACCATAGATGAATATCTTTTACGAACATTGATGTGAAAATCCTCAACCAAGTAATAGCAAATAGAATTCAGCAGCATATTAAAAGGATTATACAGCATTGACCCAGTGGGATTAATTCCAGGAGTGCAAGAATGGTTCAACATATGCAAGTCAATCAGTACAATGCACCACATCCAATGAAGGAAATGATCATCTCAATTGATACAGAAAAATCATTTGACAAATTCAACACCCTTTCATGATAAAAACATTGAACAAATTAGGAATACAAACTACCTCAACATATTAAAAGTCATATATGAAAAACCCACAGCAAGCATCATACTCACTGCTGAAAGACTGAAAGCATTTCCTCTAAGGTTGAGAACAAGGCCAGAATACCCACTTTCACCACTTTTGCTCAATATAGTACTGAAGCTTCAGGCCAGAGCAATTAGGAAAGAAAAGAAACAAAAGGTATTCAAATTGTAAATGAAGAAGTAAAGTTATCTGTTTCCAGAGACTGTGGTCTTCTATAAGAAAATCCCAAGAATTCTATACACTCACACATTTACAGGAACTATTAGAACTACTAAATGAATTCAGCAAAATAGCAGGACACAAACTCAACACACACAAAATGGTTGCTTTTCTATACACAATGAACAATCTGAGAAGAAAATTACAAAAACAATTTAATTTACAGTAGCATAAAAAATAAAATACTTAGGGATTAACCAAGGAGGTGAGAGACTTGTACAATGAATACTAGAAAACATTGCAGAAGAATATTAAAGAAGAAATAAAAAATGTGTGAACACATCCTATGATCAGGGGTTGGAAGACTTAGTATTATTAAAATGTCCATGCTACCCAAAGTAATCTGCAGTTTCACTACAATCCCTATCAAAACCCAATATTCTTTCCAAAAATAGAAAAACACAATATAAAATTTATATGGGATCTCAAGGAAATCTGAAGAATCAAAAAAAAAAAAAAAGCAGCACCTTGAAAAAGAACAAGACTGGACAAACGCTTCCTGATTTCAACACTTACTACAAAGCGACAGTAGTAGTGGCATAAAGACTGACTTACAGATCAATGGAATGGGATTCAGAGCTCAGAAATAAACCCTCACACATATGGTCAAATGATTTTTGATAAGGGTGCCACAGCCATTCAATGGGGAAAGGATAGTTTTCAACAAATGCTGCTGAGAAAACTGGAGATCCATATGTAAAAGAATGAAGTTGTACCCTGACCTAACATTGTATAAAAAGTTAACTCAAAATTCATGAAAGACCTGAATGTAAGAGCTAAAACAATAAAACTCTTAGGAGAAAACATAGGACAAAAAGTACAAGACATTGGATCTGGCAGTGATTTCCTGGATATGACACCAAAGGCAAAAGAATAAAAAAAAATAGACAAATTGGACTTTATGAAAATTAAAAAATTTTATGCCTCAAAAGACACTATCCACAGAGTAAAAAGACAATCTACAGAATGGGAGAAAATATTTGCAAATTATATAGCTGATAAGGGATTAATGTCTAGAATAAGTAGAGAAGTCTTAAAAATCAACAATTAGAAAATAACCTGACTCAAAAATAGGGAAAGGACTTGAATAGACATTTTTCCAATGAAGATATACAAATGGCCAATAAGCACATGAAAAGATATTCAACATCACTCATCATCAGGGAAATGCAAATCAAAACTACAATGAGAAACCACCTCATTATGATGACTACTAACAAAAAAAAAACCAGAATGTAAAAGTGTTGACAAGCATGTGGAGAAATTAGAACCCTTGTGCACTATTGGAGGGAATGTGAAAGGGTACAGCCATCATGGAAAAAATTAAAAATGGAATTACCATATGATCCAGCAATTCCACTTCTGGGTACATACCCAAAAGAATTGAAACCAGGGTCTCAAAGATATATTTGTACCCCATGTTCATAGCAGCATTAGTCACAATAGCTGACACATGGAAGCAACTCAAAGTCCATTGACAGATGAATGGTTAAGCAAACTGTGGTTTATACATACAATGAACTATGATTCAGCCTTAAAAAGGAAAGAAATTCTGCAATATGCTGTAACATGTGAAATTTGAGGGAATAATGCTAAGGGAAATAAGCCAGTCAGAAGGGCAGAATGGGGAGTTAGTGTTTAATGGGGACAGAGTTGCAGTTTTGCAAGAATTCTATGGGTCAATAGTGATGGTGTGTGAATGTGCTTAATGACCCTGAACTGTATACCTGGAAATGGTTTTACAACAGTACATTTTATGTGATGTGTATTTTACTGCAATTTTTAAAAAGTGAAAAAGACTCCCACGCTTTCTATATGACCCTAAAAACTGAATGGAGTGGTTACGGGGGCGGGGCAGTTATGACAGAGAACTTGGACAGTGATTGAGTTTCATCTTTTCGGGTTGAAGGGAGTTAACATGATTTCTAAAGCAAGTGGCAAAAGGTTGATAAACTGTGGACAGGCAAGTGTGTAGGAGTTCTTGCCTGCTGGGTTCATCAGGTAGCATTGGTGCTTGATGCACTTCAGAAGTAAAGATGCTCTTATTTCTGAAAATAAAAATATAAGCATTTACACCTCCTTGTTGGTTTGTTTTCAAGGTGCTTGATCTTCCTTACACCTCACAAGAAAAGTGTGAGAAAAGAAGTAGAGATCACTTCCCATTTTACAGAGGAAGAAATGGAGTTGTGGAGGTGAAATGGTTTGCAAACATTTTCCACTGCTGGTAAGTAGCTTACGAGCCCAAATCTTTGGATCCTAAATCTAGTATTTTGTTTAACACTTGTGAGACTTCTGAGCTTAACTAAGAATGAACTTAGTCATTTACAAATTAGGAAGAGCCTTGGTAGCACTGTTAAGTTGTCAGGTTGTGGTTCTCGGATGATTTTTGCCTGTTTGAAGATTAGGGAAACCAAGGCAGAGAAGGGATAAATGACTTTTCAAGAGGACAAAATTCTTCAGTGGTAAATGAATTATATGTCTCAGATCAAAGTCTTAAAGACAGAAGAAACAGGACAGCAATCTGTATAATGAAGATGAAAACCTTGGAATTTGCCTCAGAGGAGATTTATTGTTATGGAGTTATTTTCTGTTTTGGTTCCTCTGCCATTCCTGGTTATAGCATTTCACACAGTTTGCTCAGGCATGTGCTGCATTTGGTATGCCAAGATAGCCTTATTACACGCGAACCTGGATGCCTGGTTCTGGCATCCCCAGTCAAGCCTTCTTACTCAGCCTAGCTCCCTCAGGACCTGAGTTTAACATGAGAGGCTTTCAAAGTTATAATTGGAAAGTGGTCTGTCCCCTCCAAACTAATGGGAACCACCACAGGTGTTATCAAAAGGCATTTCGTGCCAGCCAGCCACTTCTCCCCTGGCCACCTGGAAAATGGGATTCTCACCAGCTGAGGCTGAAGCTTTATAGCTGAGACCCCTTTGGAAGAGCCCAAGGACCATTCATCCTCACCTGCACATGTGGCTACACTTCCTCTCTGCTAGCATTTCCTCTTCCCCCACCAACCACACCTGTAACAAACCCCTTCCTGAGTGTTTTGTGACCCACTGTACATATGACCTCCCTAGCTATTTGCCTCTATGAAACCCACTCTCTTGGGGCATAGCTTGCAGCTGAGTCAAGAGGGGGCAGCCACTCCTTTCTCCACACCCGTGGGTCTCAAGTGTTGGAGGCTGCATCAGCATTCCTGCCTGGTCACTTGTCTGAAATCTTACACTCTACCCCAATTCCTGGTGTCCTCTGAGGTGGCTCAGACTTCCTTCTGTCTAGGATGGTCGTTGAAGCACAAAGAAAATGCCTTTTAGGAGATGTAAGTTTCTCTTTCATGTTATAAAAAAAAGATTTCACAGATAATGAATCAAGGCAAATAGCAGCACTTGTCCATTGTATTAATAGGATGGTATTGATGGAAAACGTCTTGTGCCAGCAGAGATAGACTTACTAAAAGCTAGTATCCAGAACAAGTAGGTGTGGTCTTTCCAGCCTGTGCTGTTTGGACCATATTTCAGGGAGTGTAGTTAGTTTTGGACACAACCCAATCAAAGCATTGTTTAAATGGGCCATTGTCCATTTAAAAGGTGGCTGACCCATTTAAAAAGATGGGACAATGACTGAAAACCACAAAGTATGAGGAATAGTGGAAGGGACAAGGGTATTTTGCTAAGAGAAAGGACTCAGAGGAGAGTCTTAGTTCATTTGATGAGTACTTGCTATGTGCCAGGCACAGGGCTAAGAAATTTACATATATAAGCTCATTTTTTTTAAGAGAGAGAGAGCAGATGCACGAGCAGGGGGATGGGGGACAGAGGGAGAGGGAGAGAGAGAATCTTAAGCAGACTCTTTGCTTAGCCCAGTGTGGGGCTTGATCTCATGACCCTGAGATCATGACCTGAACTGAAATTGAGAGTTGGAAGCTTAACCAACTGAGCCACCCTGATGCCCCTTATATTAGCTTACTTAATCCTCACATGTCCATGGAATGGATAAGTGGATAAAGTAAATATGGCATGTGCATACACCCACAGAGGAATATTACTAAGCCACAAAAAGGAATGAATTATCTTGCCATTTATGACAATATGGATGGACCTTGAGACATTTTGCTAAGTGAAATAAACCAGACAGAAAAAGATAAGTACTACATGATTTCATTTATATGTGGAATCTAAAAAAAGAAAGGACACATAAAACCACCCCACCTCCACCCCCACAGTTCATGTCAAGGTAGAGGGTGAAGGGTGAGTAAAATGGGTGAAAGAAGTCCAAAGATGCAAATTTCTACTATAGAATGAATTAAGCCACGGGGAGATAATATATAGCATGGTGACTATAGTTAATAATACTGTATAGCATATTTGAAAGTAGCTAGGAAAATGGATCTTAAAAGTTCTTATTACAACAGAAACAATTTTGTAACTACTTATAGTGATGGGTGTTAACTGGATTTTTTGTGGTGATCATTTTGCAATATATACAAATATTGAATCATTACATTGTATACCTGAAACTAATATATGTTATATATGTAATGTCAATGTAATGAAATTCTCATAGGAACCCAGTGAGGTTCATAGGGTCCCCAGTTTTCCAGTGAAGAAATGGAGACTCAGAAAGGTTAATTAACTTGCTCAACATCACAGAGAGAGTAAGTGGCCAAGCAAGGGTATTAATATGAGTCTGCTGGCTCTCAAGCCCTTACTCTTAAACAGTAGTGTGTGTGTATGTGTGTGTGTGTGTCCCAGAAAGTTTAGGCTTGTTTTGTGTGCCCTCCCAAGGGACAACTATGAACTAGGACAAATTACTGGAGAATGGCTTTTGCTTCAATCCATTACATATGCTCTGCTGGAGTTGCCAGGAAGTGGCTGACCTCTGGATGTGATTGTCCATGCTGCTGGAAATCCAGCAGGGTAAGGGTAGAAGTAGCTGGAGTGTTTGAGTGGGGGCTATGCCTTTGAAAACCTGGTCAAGGAATGCATCTGTGCAGGGCTGGTGGAAGATAGCATTCTGGAAGGAAGGGATGAGTTCAGATCAAATAAAGACTATATTAGCATGGTGTGCCAAATCATTAAATAAAACCCATTTGCTGACCCAGTTGATTTTGGAAATTTGTCAAAAGAACGTCTGAGCCTTCTTGCATAAGGTGCGGGAGGTGGAGAAAGGGTGTGCCTTTGAGTCATCCCCTGGGAGGCCTGAGGTTCTTAAGGCTTGGCTCTGCCCAGCAGGGATTCAGTGAGACTGAGACGGAAGAGATCATGGGTGCTTTCCTGAACTTCCTGATCCATCTCCTTAAAATAACCTTAGCTCTTAGAGAGAAAGGACAGACAGCGTGATAGCACCATAAAACTTCTGGAACTGAAGTTTTGAAGCACTGCTCCTCACGGTGTTGCTTAAACGGGTTTTGTTCAGAGATTACCTTTTTGATTCCTTTTCTAGTCTTTTCCTTTTTGGTCTCTACCAGCTACATTTTCTTCTCACTTGCCCTTTGCAATCCTGTCATTTTAATTTTCCTTTTGCCTAATGTGTAATTTCTTCTTTCTCTCACCTAATCCCAGTTCCCTCACCTAGTTCCTTATCACTGATTACTCTTCTTCCCCCACTCCCACTGTGAGACATTGTCCCCCACCCCTTGCCAACTGTGTCGAGAATAAGCTTAGATGGTGCGGGGCAAGCTTTTCCAGTTAATTCCTGCTGACAAATTCCCTGTATATTTTTCAGAATAACTAAGAGAATGTCTGAGTTCAAATCACTGGTCCACCCCTCATCAGATTTCTAGCACTGGGCAAACTTCATGTGCCAACATTCACGCAAATAGGAGATTATCCACATAAGATTGTTTTGAAGATGATTCAAGGTGACTCACTGTAAGAAGGAGTTAAATACAGTGCTGGTAAATAATTGCTGCTCAAAAAATGGCACTCATTATTATTACTTGGAAACTTTTGTAGCAATTTTTCATTGTCGTGACTATTATATTATAATCTACAAAAGTATCAGTCTTCAAGAGATTAGGAAAAAAATAACCTTTTACTACAGATAGTTTGAGAAGCACTGCTTCTAGATGTCATTATTTCCTCTTCTTTGCAAAAGCTGCTTACTCTGAATAGAGGTGTTTACATAATTAGTGAATCCTTCAAGTGTTGAAAGAATCAACTGCAAAACATAGCTTCATATTTCACTTTGGGTAGAGAATAAACAGGTAGAAATGAAAAAGCCTTGCTTCCGTTAAGGGAATTTCTGTCCCCCTCTTTCTTCCTTTTGCCCTTCTCTAAGTCGCCTTTTGTTAGTAGGGTAGTTGTTGAAGAATTTGTCTGTGCTCCTCTGACCCAAACTCCGCCTCTGTGAATTCACACTTGATGAACTCAGACCAGGATTCACTGACCCCTCACAAGAGGACAAATGTAATATCCTGCATTTCCTGCTTATTCAAGATTTTGTTTATTTGCTATGAATGGACAATGTATTTATAAATAGTTAACAGCTACCAAGAGTATAGAAGTGTGTGTCATTTTTCCCCCCAAATACTTTTATTTTATTTTTTCAGTGTTCCAAGATTCATTGTTCATATACCTCACCCAGTGCTCCATGGAGTACATGCCCTCCTCAATACCCACCACCAGGCTCCCCCAACCACCCACCCACTCCCCTCCAAACCCCTGTTTGTTGCTCAGAGTCCAGTCTGTCATGGTTCGTTGCTCCGATTTCCCCCAATTCACCTTTCCTTTCCTTCTCACAATGCCCTCCATGTTTTTCCTTATGCTCCACACGTGAGACCGTAAGATAATTGACTCTCTCCACTTGACTTATTTCACTCCGCATAATCTCTTCCAGTCCCGTCAATGTTGATACAAAAGTTGGGTATTCATCCTTTCTGATGGAGGCATAATATTCCATTGTATATATGTACCACATCTTCCTTATCCATTCATCTGTCGAAGGGCATCTTGATTCTTTCCACAGTTTGGCGATTGTGGCCATCGCTGCTATGAACATTGGGGTGATGTGGCGCATCTTTGTACTGCATCTGCTTCTTTTTTTTTAAAGAACTTTTTAAAAGATTTTATTTATTTATTTGACAGAGAGAAGTCACAAGTAGGCAGAGAGGCAGGCAGAGAGAGAGGGGGAAGCAGGCTCCCCGCTGAGCAGAGAGCCCGATGCGGGGCTTGATCCCAGGACCCTGAGATCATGACCTGAGCCGAAGGCAGAGGCTTAACAGGTGCCCCTGCATCTGCTTCTTTGGAGTAAATACCTAGTAGTGCAATTGCAGGGTCATAGGGTAGCTCTATTTTTAATTTCTTGAGAAATCTCCACACTGTTTTCCAAAGTAGCTGCACCAACTTACCTTCCCACCAACAGTGTAAGAGGGTTCCCCTTTCTCCACATCCTCTCCAACATTTGTTGTTTACTGTCTTGTTGATTTTGGCTATTCTAACTGGTGTAAGGTGGTATCTCAGTGTGGTTTTGATTTGAATCTCCCTGATGACTAAAGATGATGAACATTTTTTCATGTGTCTGTTAGCCATTTTTATGTCTTCTTTGGAGAAGTGTCTGTTCATGTCTTCTGCCCATTTTTTGATGTGATTATCTGTTTTGTGAGTGTTGAGTTTGAGGAGTTCTTTATAGATCTTGGATATCAGACCTTTGTCTGTAGTGTCATTTGCGAATACCTTCTCCCATTCTGTGGGT
>CM052810.1:71300693-71348965 GCA_028533885.1 Nasua narica | reverse complement strand
CCCTTTAATATATCCTGGAGTGCCGGCTTGGTGGTCACATACTCTTTTAATCCTTGCTGGTCTGGAAGCTCTTTATCTCTCTATCCATTTTGAATGACAGCCTTGCTGGATAAAGTATTCTTGGCTGCATGTTCTTGTCATTTAGTGCCCTGAATATATCATGCCAGCCCTTTCTGGCTTGCCAGGCTTCTGAGGACAGGTCTGATGTTATACTGTTGGGCTTTCCTCCGTATGTAAGGAATCTCTTTCCCCTAGCTGCTCTCAGGACCTCCTGTCTAAAATTATAATTTCCACATTTTAATATTATGTGCCTTGGTGTTTTTCTAGATTTATTGATCCTGGCAGTCAACATTACCTATTAGGGAAATTCAAAAGCAGAAATGAGATACTACCTCCCACCCATTAGGATGACTAACAACAACAACAACAACAACAAACCCAGGAAATAACAAGTGTTGACAAGTATGTGAAGAAATTGGAATCCTTGTGCACTATTGGTGGGAATGTGAAAGGGTATAGCAATCATGGAAAAAAATTAAAAATGGAATTACCATATGATCCAGCAATTCCACTTCTGGGTACATACCCAAAGGAATTGAAAGCAGGATCTCAAAGAGATATTTGTACCCCCATGTTCATAGCAGCATTAGTCACAATAGCACAATAGCTGACACATGGAAGCATCCCAAGTGTCCATTGACAGACAAATGGTTAGGCAAACTGTAGTATATACATACAATGAACTGCAAGGAACTCATCTTAAAATTGAACGAAATTCCGCAATATGTACAACGTGGATGAACTCTGCAGGAGTTATAGTAAGTTATATTAAGAAATAAGCCAACCACAAAAAGACAAATACTATGATCCCAGTTATATGAGGTAGCTCAAATGATTAGATTCATAGAGACAGAAAATAGAATAGTGGTTGCCAGAGGCCAGGGGAAGCAGATGGAGAGCTGTTTAATGGGGACGTTTCAGTTTTGTTAAATGAAAAGAGTTCTGGAGATGGATGGTGCTGATGGCTGCACAGCAATATGAATGTACTCAACGTCACTGAACTATACACTTAAAAATAGTAAATGACATGTTGTGTGTATCTTAGTACAATTGATAAAAAAGATAATGAGGCATGTCCACAGGTCCAAGAAGAGATTATTTGGGCTGGTGTGAAGGACTTCACTAAGGAAGCAAGAAAATATGAGTTTGGAAGCATAGACTGGCATCAGATGCAAAAGGCTCTTGGATGACAAACCACCGAGGCAGGACTTTATCTTTCAGGAACAGAAAATACGAAAATCCTGGGAGCATCATCCCCCAGTCCTCACCCATGCATGTGGTCCCCAAAGTGAAGAGATGGAATTAATTCATCTTCCCAGAAAGAGTCAGGACCAAGAGACTGGTCATTCACAAGAGTGAGACCTGCCAGGAATTAGTAAAAGGACTGTTATACAAAACCAGGTCACACAAAGACTGTTAGTGCCAGGTTGGTCTGAAGGTAATAAGTGTAGTTGCGCAATTTTCCTCAGCTGGAACAGGTGTGCATTTCATTGCTGGGGATCAGCAATGTGTGTCTGAAGGTCAGTGAATTGAAGGGTCGTGGTCTTGGTGATAGGGTCCGTGTGGCAAGGTATGAAGCTAGGAAGGGTGGTAGGCAGGGAGAACTGGGAGGCTCTTGAGGAGGAGATCTAAGGGAATGGCAACTGTGGAAGCTGAGTGTACCAACTCTTGGACTTTCTTGGGCATCTGCCATGTGACAAAGCTGAATATGATGGAGTGCTATTAGGAGAGGCTAAAATGGTAAGATCATTCAATTCCCAGTGGATACTCTGTGTAAGTTATAACATGGGAACAGAACAGGTTGGAGCATTCCTTCAGCTAATGCTTTACGTCCCGTGCTGAGAAGGGTTGCAAATCTCACACTTGGAATATCTTGGTCAGAGGGTGAAAAACATTGGACATGGTAACTGGATGTCAACACTGTCAGTGATGAGCTGGAGGAGGGGGACACACCACTGACTGAATGGTATCCATAGTACTTGGCCTTCCGAGTGAGGAGGAAGCTATGGGGGCCCTACAGTCCACTCAGCCCTTTGACATTGTTGACAGAGTTTGAAACCTAGCCATTAGAGAGCTAAACAACCAGGAGGGTCATCTTCTCATTTCCCCTTTCCAACCCCTGACAACCACCATTACATTTTCTGTCTCCGAATTTGCTATTCTAGGTGCCTCATGTGACTGTTTCCTTTTTTTTTTTCTAAGGATTTTACTTATCTATTTATTGAAAGATGGGGAGTGGAGAGAGGGGTAGAGGAAGAGGGAGAGAATCTCAAGCAGACTCCATGCTGAGTGTGGAGCCTAATGTGGGGCTCATCTCACAACCCTGAGATCATGACCTGAGCTGAAACCAAGAGTCTGACACTTAACTGGCTGACTGAGCCACTCAGGTGCTCCTCATGTGAGTGTTTCTTTATGACTTCTGAGTTAGAAAATAAAGAGCTCACTTAAAAGCTCTCTGCTTCTTTTTGTCTCTTAGAAATAAGAGTTTTTTTCTCAATGACTAACCTATTTTTTACTTTGAGGGTTGGAAGAAAGAAGTGTTTCTCTGTATCTCTTTGGTCAGGAATTCCCCCCAAACAAAGTGAGTTCTGGGCAGAGAGGAACCTCTCAGAGGTATTGAAGGATGCTCCACATCATGTGACCGAGACCCAAAAGGGTAGGTGGAGATCATTAGAGTACACATCTACTCTGTATGACATCAGGGTGTTGGCACATCATTCAGTTCCACCAGAATCTCCTAAAGTGATGGACGGGAAGACTCAGAGTCTTCCAGAAATGGTGGAACTTGAAGTTGGGAAAATAAAGGCAATGGGAAAATTGAGAGGGTCTTTCAGTGGCCATAAGGGGCATCAGATGAGGGTGACTGTGAACTCCAGTTAGGGAATGCCCTGATTCTGGGCAAGGGTATAGGAAGTGGGTGGGTCTCTGAAGGAAGTCCTGTGGTTGGCATTTACTGGGCACATTTCTTCCTCACCCAACATTCTTCCAGACTCTTTTCAAAGCATGCCACTATCAAGCATTCCCAGGCATCCGAGAGAGAGAGAGAGAGACAGAGAGACAGAGAGACAGAGAGACAGAGAGAGAGAACGATTCCTTCCTTTGTTCTGTGGATATAGATTCAACAAACACTTGGACACTGAATGGAAGGAAGAGGTTGGCTTTGTGCTTTTATGAAGTTTTGCTGACTCCTAGCAAACATCAAATTTGCTTACTCCTAGGTCTACATTAGGGTTTGGTGAGGGGAACCCCTTGAGCACCCCTCCCAAGTTCAGAACCAGGTGAGAAATAATGCTCAGGATAAGCAGATGGAAATCAAAATGTCAGCTTTATAAAGGCAGGATAAGATGGCTTTTGAAATTTCTTTCTTTCCAAAATGGATAGAATTAGCTACCGGTTCATTGACTGCTATACTCTTCTGCAGGGGCACAGCCCGCCAGGTCAGGTGGGCTACAGAATGCCCTACAGCACAGAGCAGCCCAGAATGCACCCCTTGGCCTTCAGACAGACCAAACTGGAGTGGCTAGAGGGCACTAAGCTCCACTGGGCCCATTTCATCTTCCCGACTCCCCAATGAGTTAAGTTTCTCCTCTTACAGAGAGACATGGATGAGAGATGAGAGAGGGAGAGAACTCTTGTGATGCTGTTCAGTAAGGGGCACCCTCATGGAGACAAGAGTGCTGAGATGGATTCCCACTTGGAGCATGTTTTACATTGTGTGATAGTTGCCCTTCTGGCTTATTTTTTTCAATTTCAGTGGAAGGCTTGCCAGCAGTACAGGCTGCCTTATTCATCTTTGGACTTCAGCATTTAAGAGGAGAAATCAACACATGCTAATGCTTTGTAGGTGTCATTTGAATAAGTAGAATGGGAAGGATACAGGAACACCTCTTTCCAGAATTTAGGGTTGGGAACTCCTGGATCTCATATTCTCCAATTGCTTGGGCTTGGGCTGAAGCACCTAAGGTGCCCTGCTGCATCCTTAGGCCACAGTTGTAGTATGGTTGACATGATTTGCTGATATCCCAGAGAATTTGCCCTGGCCTCATTGTCGGGTCTATTGCTCACCAAGTTCTTTGTGGCCTGAATCTTGGTTGTTTTGTTCACCTCCTAGGCTAAGTGCCTGGTAGCTGGTCTACCTCAGCACGCATTGGCAAGTATTCATCAATTCATGCCTGTCGTCTGGGCAGGGCATAGGGCTTGTAGGCCTGGACACCATCATTGTAGCTTCCTCTGTCACTTCTACACCTAGTTAAAGGCACCAACCTGTTATTATTCCTTCCTCATGGAGAACTTTGCTGCTTCTTCATTGGTTGTTGAAGATGAGCCTTACACCTCTTTAAAAAAACCCATCCTAACCCAGTCTTGCCTATGATTGGGACTGACTCAGAAGTAAAAATGCTTGCCGCATCATCACCACTTCCTATAACACCTTAGCATTTTCATTAATTAAGGCCTCCCTTCCACATGTTGAATCATTCCAGCCTGAGATCTGAAATTAGGGTGCGCCCCAGGTGTAAGGAGCTGTGTAATAAGCACAACTCGGTCTGCACTTTATTGGGGCTCCAGAGCTCAGGGCTCTTCCTGCTGTCCTCCTTCTGCTAGTGTGGCTGCCTCCTGCAGACAGGAGGATGTGAGAGTGTATGGGTTGATATAAAATCAACTTCCTTCTCTTTGTCTTGACACAAATATTTCAGAATTCAAACGCACATACTCTTGACCTTGTAATGGCGGGGTTTTTTGAAAAGCTTGTTTCCCTCCCAAACAAGTCACTAGTACTACTCCATTTTAGTCATTTGAATGTTACTCCAACTTAGTCACTGGTGCTACTCCATTTTAAAAATGGAGAATATGCTTATATTGAGTGTCAGTTGTTGAAATATGAGGGAAGCTTAAAATAATTCACTTGTTACATAAAAGCTTTCCTGGGCATATATTCAAATTAAATTATATCTTTGAAGGTCACAAAAGGCTAAGGTCTTTCCCATCCTGATGTGGCCCCTTGCTGGCTGTCTTACTTCAAAGCATAGTTTGCTCATCTGTAACGTGGGGTTCCCTCCTGTGTTAATAGCAATGTAGGAAAAATGCGGGCAAGGAGAAGGAGCAATTAGCTCTATGGAGACCTACTATGTGCCGGCTACTCTGCCGAGAGCTTTCTCATACTGACATTTTTTTTAAAAAAAAACTAGTCTGAATACTTAAAAAGTCAGTGCAAATGTTGGTAATTATTATGAGTTGTATAACCATGGGAGAAGTCTGTTAATCTCTCTAAACTTAATTTCTTTACCCGTGAATCCAGAATAATACCACCAAACTCAAAGGGTGTGTAAGACTGAAATGAATTTATAGAAGTAAAAGTGTTAGGTAAAACTTATGAAGCAGCTTACACGTATTAGCTAGTATTATTGATGTTGATGATAAACCATTAAAAAGCTGCTTGGTAGTCTTCCTAAAGGGGTGTATCTTTCCAATCTGGGTGGTGGTGTAGACAATGACAGTGTGGCCGAATAGCTATGTATATCCTTTTATCGAACCCAGACTTTAAATACACCCTTTGATTAGATCACACTATCAATTTTAAAAGGGGCTCAGAGCCCAAACCAACACTGCTGGTCATCCCCTGCTGCTGCTATCCCAAACTTTGGAGGTGGAGCTCTCGTTCTCTGATAATAAGCATGAGGGTTTTGCATAGTTTTTGTGTTTTGTTTTTAGAACAACACATGCTTTAAGATCTTCTAACTTAAGAATCCTAATGGTCATGAAAGAAATTAAGGTAGCTGTTCTTGTACTATTTGTTCTACAGTGAATCGTTTGTATCACATGAAACCAGCTCAAGAAACTGTACATGCCTACCTAGAGGGTACCATAGTCTCTGCCCACTTTCTTATTTCTAATTTCTACTGCTCAGGCATGAAAGCTAGTCATGTTTGTGTCTTATTCTCTCTCTCACTCTCCAAATTCATCTGTTGGCAAGTCATGATTATTACTAATAGATTATTTAATATATATATCTTTTTTATTTTTAAGATTTTATTTATTTGTGAGAGAGAATGTGCACGAGTGATGGGGAGGGATAGAAGGAGAGGGAGAAGCAGTCTTTCTGCCAAGCAAGGATCCCAATGTGGAGCTCGATCACAGGACCTTGGGGACCATGACCTGAGCCGAAGGCAGACACTTAACCGACTGGGCCACCCAGGTGTCCCTATTTAATATGTATTTCTGCCTTTCTTTCACTAAATTAATTTGGCCACATGTTACTATATCTGACTATTCCGGCATCTGTCCAAACAATGCACCTGTCTCCCTTCAGACCTTCATCTACAACCATCTTGGAGTCAGTTATCTTTCCGGAGCCCTGCTAGGATTGCATGCTTCTCCAGTTCCGAAATGTTCAAGGGCTTCCCACAGCCTGTAGAACAAATTCCGTCCTCTTTGCCTTTCTGCTTATGGGCTCCACAGCCCAGCCCCAGCCATCTCCCCACCCTCCTCCAGCACCCTGGCTTCCTCCTCCAAACCCAAGCTTCTTCCTTTCCCCTTCTCACCTTTACTCGTGTCCTTCCTCTACATGAAATGTGTTTCCCCCATTTCCATCTCATACTACCTCACAGGGAATGTGACCATTCCTTCTTGTTTTGCTCTCATCTTCCTCTGCAAGGGCTCAGAGCCCAGGACTGAGTTTTACAGGTCTTTTAAAACTTCTGCAGAGCCTTGCTGTGACTGAGTTGGTGAATCTAGAAGTATTTGGTGTTCTTTCACTTAGTTCATTCTTGGAGTTAACTGAGTTTTCTCATGAGCCTGCGGGGCTTTCCTATACTGTGCACATGCATAAGTGACTCATAAAATCACAAGTGCTGGCCATTTGCCAATTCTATTCTGTTTCCCCCCTTTTTGACAGGACCACATTTTAACTCTGCTCTGACTTTGTTAAATTAACACTTGTTAAATGGAGCACACCATGCCAAATGGTGAGCTGCAATTCAACCACAGACCACAAGAAAAATTTAGAGAGAGAAGCTTATTATCCACAGGTCGTGAGGCATATACACAGCACACCTTTAGGGGCCACATGGGGAAGTCAAGGTGGGGTATAAGCAGAGAGAGGCAGGACCTGGGGCATATGCCCTTATTAGGGTTCATGAGTAGAGTGTAAATTCAAACCAAAAAGAGCCAGGTTTTGGTAAGCTCTATGGAGGTCTGATGTCGGGCACACAAAAGGGGAAGGCCCTGGGAGGAGGGAGACTGTTTATCACAAGGCTGGGAAGGTCATGTTGGGAACTTACATTTACCTGTGACTCTGTAGCTGCCCTTGAGGACATGGGCTTGCATGAGGGGCTAGGGTCAGCTTAAGGCCCCCACAGGCCACTTGGCCAAACAAAATAGATGCTGAGGCAGCAGTACCCTGCAGTAGCTTAACTAAACCCTTGACAACCTCCCAGGTCAATAAACAAAACATTCATCACAAAGCAGAGGAAGCCAAAAGGAAATCATTGAAAAACAAACAAACAAACAAACAAACAGCCAACAACAGGTGTTCATTCCCTGTGTTTAATAAAGACATTGACTTTGCTACTTCCTACAGCATTGGGGTATGTATTTGGAAACCCAAAGGCAGTAAAAGACTTTTTCTTTTTGGAGAGAGGGAGTTGGGGAATGGGCAGAGGGAGAGGGAGAGAGAGAATCTTAAGCAGGCTCTATGCCCCAGTGCAGAGCCTAACTCCAGGCGTGATTTCACAACCCCGAGATCATGACATGAGCTGAAATCAAGGGTTGGACACTTAACCGTGCCACCCAGCTGCCCCTCAAAAGTAGTAAAAGACAGGGCGCCTGGGTGGCGCAGTTCGTTGAGCGGCTGCCTTCGGCTCGGGTCATGATCCCGGAGTCCCGGGATCGAGTCCCACGTCGGGCTCCTGGCTCCATGGGGAGTCCGCTTCTCACTCTGACCTTCTCCCTTCTCATGTTCTCTCTCACTCTCTCTTTCCTAATAAATAAATAAATAAAAAATCTTTAGAAAAAAAAGTAGTAAAAGAGTCTGAAGAATGAAAATCCTATGAAAAAAATTAAATTTGTTGTACCATTTATACAGCTGGAAGTTTGCTGGCTATTGAGAGCAAATTCTTCCAATACCTCATATGCTTATGGATATAGAGGATATGATTATTATTAAAACTTCTGCTTCTGTTTGGGATAGAAATGAAAACTAGACCAGATGACTATTATGAGTTCTAATTCATATCAGCTTCAGGAAATAAGTTGCTAAGGGATTTAACAACAGAGGAACTCAGAGAAATGTGAGCCTTTAAGAGTTGACCATGGGAGGTTCCCCTTGCCCTCACCATTTTTATCACTATTTCTGACAATAATTTTTATTCACAATATTCCACCTGGTATTTGCTACAGAGAGCACTATACATATTTTTGAGACTGGGAAATGTCACTTCTAGCGTGTCACTTGAATTTGAGGCAGAGTAATTTTCTGGTACTTCTTTCCTAAATGACTTGATCAGACTTGAACATGATTGTTTTTCATAGGGCAGGGAAAGACTCAGCTGTGTGTTCAGACTTGTCCTATTAATGTTTATGGATAATATATATGGGCTTAGGAATTTATTCTGGTGCATTATAGCACTAATAAAATAAGGTAAAGACATGAACAGTGTTTGAT
Source organism: Nasua narica (assembly GCA_028533885.1). Classification (NCBI taxonomy): domain Eukaryota; kingdom Metazoa; phylum Chordata; class Mammalia; order Carnivora; family Procyonidae; genus Nasua; species Nasua narica. The sequence continues at coordinate 71,340,246 of CM052810.1, read as the reverse complement.
GTGTGTCTGAGTTCAAAATACTTCTAAACACGCTGTGATCACGATTGGTGTCTTTCAGTGGATACCATCCATTGTCTCTTGTGTTGAGAAAAGAGATCTTCTTTTTTCACTTTAAAAAGTTATGGCAAAATATATGTATCATAAAATATACCATATTAACCATTTTTAAGTGTACCTGTTTAAGCACATTCACATTATTGTGCAACCAACACCACCACCCATCTCCAGAACTTTTCACCATCCCAAACTGAACCTATTGAACAATTACTCCCCAGTCCCCTCTGCCGCCTGCCCCTGGAAACCACCATATTGTTTGTCTCTATGGATCTGACTGTTCTAGGTATCTCATAAAAGTGTAATCATACAGAATTTGCCTTTTTGTGGCTTATTTCACTTAGTTTAATGTCCTCAAGTTTCATCCATGTTGTAGCATGTGTCAGAATTTCCTTCCTTTTTAGGTCAAATAATATCTCATTGAATGTATGTGCTACTTTTTGTTTATTCTTTCCTTGGCTAATGGACACTTGGATTACTCCCACCTATTGACTATTATGAGTAATACTCTTATGAACATAGGTATTCAAATATATATTCAAATTGAGATTTTTTCTTTTGGAAAAGGCAGGGCAGATGGGAAAAAGTCATGCTTTCTTGAATTACTGTGACTCAAAATTGCCCTAAACCCATTTTTTTCGGGTTTTTAAAAGTAGATGTTGTGATGAATAAGGGACTTGAAAAATTAGAGTAGATACTTCCTTACGACATAAGGAAGTAAAATCAAATAACCCTGAAACTCTAAAGATTCGCTGCATTAATATTAGATGATGAACTAAAAAAAATTTAAATAAGAGATTCACCTAGCCACATAGATGAGTGTTGAGTAAGAAATAATCTCACCATGGCATTTATGGTCCTAGATGGTAAGATTTCAAAATCCAAGTGAGGGAATACTTCAAGAAACCTGAGGGAAAACCTGAATAAGAAACTTGAGAAAAGCCACTGGCTATAACCACGAGGTTATAGAAATTTGCTAATATTGCTTATTATAATATTTAGGAGAGGACATAGTATATGTTTATGTGTGGATTTTTTATGGTTACCATAACAACACAATAGCTGGATATGTACAAATTGGAAATAAAAGCTCAGAGCAATGGAAGCAATGAGATTTTTATGAAGGGGCAACTGTAGCTGTTTAGGTATAGAGGTTTTTAAAGAAAACTGATGTTGGCTGGCGCCCCCAGCCACACACATCCCCACCACCACCGAGAGAAGCCAAGCCCTGTACTTACCCCAGTTGACAGCAGATGGCAGCAGAGAGAGGCTTTCTACATCTCTGAGAGTTCTAGTCTGGACTAAGGGCTTCTGAGAAACATCAAGTGGTAGAAAAAGTCCTTGGTAAGTTATTTAGCTTCTCAAAGAAATGGAAACAGTCAAATTAACCACTAGTCTCAGGTCTTTTCATGGCAAAAGCCTGCCATCTTTCAATGTTTAGCTTTTTGTTTATGTGGGTCCCCAAAAGAAACTATTTCATACCCTGAACTCTTTCTGTGGTGCTTTGGTGTGCCTGGCATCCAGCTGATTCCATACCGTGCTGTTTGGTGAAGTAACCACCTCATACACATCTTCCCTCTACACTGTGACCCTTTAAAATCATCTTTGCTTTTTCCAGGGGCTTAGAACAATGCTCTGCACATAGGAGGAGCTAATGTGTTTTTAAAATGGATAATGAAATGGTAAACATTCTTTTTTTTTTAAAGATCTTATCTATTTATTTGACACAGAGAGAGATATCACAAGTAGGCAGAGAAGCAGGCAGAGAGAGACGGGGAAGCAGGCTCTCCGCTGAGCAGAGAGCCCAATGCAGGGCTTGATCCCAGGACCCTGAGATCATGACCTGAGCTGAAGGCAGAGGCTCAACCCACTGAGCCACCCAGGCACCCCTGAAATGGTTAATATTCTTAAATATTTTTGTAAGATACTGCACAAAGTTTGTCATAATATCCTTACGATTAAGATGAAAACTTGTGAATTAGATTCAGTTAACTACATTTATCCTTAAAACTCCAAACTCAACTCATGCTGATAAGATGAACATCAGTTCATCTTAACATGAACTGATGTTCATCTTATCAGCTGGAAGGAAATCTTGGGCTGGAAGGAAATCTATGAGCTGGAAGGAAATCTTGGGTGGTTGGGTGGTTGTTTCCATACTCAACATTTTTATTGGCTTAAAAAACTATAGAGAAAGCAGGCTAATTAAACTGACAGATGACATAAAGTTGGAAGGAGTTGCCAATAATCTGAATACAGGGCTCAGAAAGATCTAGATGGACTAGAGGGATGAGCCAAAATCAGAAAAATGAAATTTGACAGGGAAAATGTAGAGGCCTGCATTTAGGTTGGAAAAATCCACATGACATGTACTACAGAGTTTGGGAGGAGGTGGGGGTAGGGCAGTGGGAAGGAAAGGGGAGGGGCAGTAGTCTGAAAACTTGGAACCAGCACAACTGTTCATGAACAAGGCAATGATTCAACAATTTATGGCCCAGTCATTCTACAGTATACTGTATATCTGTTAAAAAGAACAAGTTAGATCTATACATACTGACCTGGAAAGATTTCCAAAGCATATTACTAGATAAGAAGATATCACAGAAAAAAATATGTAGGAAATGCAAAGTGGTTATGTATGTTTGTGTGTGTACATATCTATATATATACACACACATATATGTAACTGCAATCACATAGAGAAAAGACTGGCTGTATATACATGGAGAAGTTAATACTTCTAAGCAGGGCTGTGAAATGAGACTTTCACATTTGACTTTGTTTACTTCTGTATTTAATTTTCAGTCCAAATTTATTTATATATTAATTCTGTAATTACATACATCACCTTGGTGGTCTTGTAACTGAAGGTGAGGAAAGGTTCAAAGAGCTCACTTGAGTCAATGTGTCCAGAACAGTCGGCCCAATGCTGGGTCATGCTGGAGAGCCGCATCTCCCTTCTGGAGGACACTGATGTACTGAAGAGTATACCCCTTGTCCTGAGGAGAAGCCTAAAAACTCCTGGCACTGTTAGCACTGCTTGACTGCCAGAGGTTAGAGAATGTGCTTTATTTATTTAAGAGAGAGAAAATGAGAGACAGCATGAGTGGAGGGGAGAGGCAGAGGAAGAGGGAGAAGCAGACTCCCACTGAGCAGGGAGCCCGATGTGGGGCTCAATCCCAGGACCCTGGGATTTTGACCTGAGCCGAAGGCAGATGCTTAACCAACTAGCCATCCAGGCACCTCTATTTTATTCTTTCTTATTTACTCATACCTGGTAGGTTGGTACACAGTAGTTGCTTAATACTGAATGAACGAATGTATGACCAACTGGGAAATGTGGAGCTGTGTAGCTGGAAAATAAAGTTGGCGTTGATCTTGGATCTGTTCTTAGCTATTTAAGGTTATTAAGTGGAAAATAGACTTACTTTGGGTCCACCAGAGGGCAGAACAGATGCTGGTGAGCTGGTGCTATAAACAGGCAGATTTCAGCACAATAGGGAATTCTTCTGATGGCCTCCAGCCCTACACAGTCTGTACTATCCCCCCCCTTCTTTGGCTTCATCTCTTCCCATTCTTTCCTGCCTCTGGTGTCTGGGCCTTTCTCTCCCCCTGGACGACTCTTCCCTGAGATATACATTTGACTTGCTTCTCCATTTACTCTAGGATCTTAGCAGAGAGGCATTCCCTGACCACCCTATAATGAACAGTAATTCTCATTGCCCCTAACTCTTCCTATTTCCGTTATGCACTTTCGTTTTTCTCCATTGCACTTATCTGCACCATACATAATCGACAGGGATTTGTTTGTAGTCTGCCTCCTTCAACATGAAGGCAGAGATTTTCTTTTGTTTGCCGTCCCAGTGCCCAGTAGTTCCTGACACTCAGTTGGTACTTGGTAAATATTGGCTGAGTAAATGAATAATTCAAGATGCACAGGAATAGGATGGAATGTCTCAAGAAGTCAGGACTCCTCCTTAACTCTATCAACACTGGGGAAGATGGGGAGCCCCTATAGCTTTGGCTACTAGCTTCTGGAAGTAAGTGCATTGGGGGAATTCTAGAAGTTCACCCCACCACACCCTTTGTGTGATAGGACTGTCTGCTATTGGCCTTTGGGTAAGATGTTATCTCCCTGAGGGGCGCCGTCCCTGTTCAATAGGAAGAGTACTATTGGAAAGCCTGCTCTTGCCAGGGCAGCTGTGAGGATTAAATGAGATCATATGCATAAAACATTTGGTCATAGAGACTCTAACTAGATGAATGGGAATTTTATGGCCCTGTGGACTTTTCTTTTACTAGAGCAACATTGCTGTTATCACCCTTTTGGGGCTGTGACATTCGCATCCAGGCCCTCCTCTCCCATCTTATGTGGCTAGACTCTCCTCCCTTTGTGTTGTGCTTTGTTCAGGCTTTGTGTAAATGTGTATTTGTGTAAATGTGCATCTTGTGTAAATGTGCATTTTTTTCCAGTGGCCAGTTTATCAAGCTTTGCTGGAGTCATTTCTATCTAAAAAACCACCGATCATCTTTCCAGCTTGGGATCTATCTTATAGGAAAGAGATGGCAGGCAGTATTTTACTTAGCATTTTAAGACATAGAAATCTTTTATGTCAATTATCATATTTGGTTGCCAGTAAACTTGGGAAGTATTCAGTAAGCCCATTTTAAGATGAGAAAACTGAGGTCCAGAGAAATAAGTGAGCTCTAGCCTACCCACCATAAGCCCTTCTTGGCATGTTGTCTGTTGCTGTCTTGTTGATCGCTGAGGTCAGTGATAGCAGTGATGGGCAGCTCAGGCCAGACCAGCCTGAAGAATACTACTTTTGTGCTCCGGAGTCAGCCCTGTTTCACTCATACCAGTTGTAATCCACCTTTTGACAGTTGTATATTTACAGAAGAATTGAGATCACGAGTGCCAGTTTACTAATAAACCTTGTACCAGGTAGAATTTGCAGCTGGGCGGCACTCGCTACTTCATAAGCTCCCAGGGCCTCATACATTGACACACTGCCAGTGCTGAGGCCCTCCTGGAGGCTGGCCTGTATGAGGCCAGTGAGGCTGTGCCTTGATGCAACCAATCGGATACAAGGTCCTTTGGTGGAATCTTTAAAAACAAACCAATCCACCAATCAGCAAAGCTTTTTCTTACCTAGCACAAATGATGAATTTGAGATATATATTGAGGATTAAATTCAAGTTCAGAGTTCAAGCTCTAATTTTCAGGCATGTGGCCAGACTGCTCTCTAAGTTCTTAAAAGTGGTCAGCAGTAATCTGTAATTACTTTGACACAGTCTTTTAAAACCTTGAGAGTAATAATCTTCATAGCTTTCAAGAGTGAACATATCTATTTAAAAAATCATGTGCTGTTTTAACAGGCTAGATACAGAACACTGTGGAAGATGGCCAGGGACTATTTCTTATCCCTTTTCTATTACTTGGATGAAAGTTGGCTGCTTTTGGACCGCTTTTTTTTTTTTAAAGATTTATTTACTTTGAAGAGAGAGAAAGTTAGATAGGTGGGGGAGTGGACAGAGGGAAAGGGAGAGCGAGAGAATCTCAAGCAGACTCCCCCCTGAGCAGAGCCTGATGTGGACTTCAACCCCATGACCCTGAGACCATGACCTGAGCCGAAATCAAGATTGGATGCCCACTGAGCCACCCAGGCACCCCTGTTTTTTTGTCCTCTTAAATTCATTAAAAAAGTGTATGGTGTATGGTTCTCCATAAAATTATTCTTAAGTATTAATGTGTAAAACACTTTGAGGTCCCTGGGCTGAAGGCTCATTCTACTGAAAGGGCAGAACCATTGCTGGCTGACTTGGGGAGAGCAGGTGAGGGCCAGGCAGGCCTTCCAGCAGCAGGCACTCCCACACACAGGGACATGCTGACCTGTAGGGTTTATTTCCCATAGAAGTGGGCACTAAGGAAGAAAAAGCAGTTTCACAAGACCAGCTTTGACTATATACAAATATACAAAAAGAAAATCCCCTAGAAAAGACACCTTATAGGATTTTTCTAATGCCTTGGCCAGACTTCACCATGAATCACATTTTTAAGCATTAGCTTCCATGATTCTTCTAGGAGCCAAACTGGTCACATGAACCCAACTTGGCATTCTCCAGTTTACAAAGCCAGTCCGCGCATCACACTGCATTTGTGTTTGTCAAAAACCTGTTTGAGGGGAGCATGTGGTTGGGCAAAAATAATCTCCCCTTCTCCCTTCCCTGTCAAGCTTTCTATAACGGAGACTTTTCTGTAAGTGGGCAGAAGAATCCCAGAATGGTCGACACATACTCTGGTAACTTACCCATTTGGGGTTACAAAATAGAACATAGTAACATACACAACACGCTAAAGGTGAAATAAAAATTTGCTCTTCCATTAAAAACTGCAATCGATTTTAAATAGCTATTTTATGAATTAATTATGTTTTAATATTTTAAATGACATTTGAGACATTACAAAATTATTTTAGCTACAAGCATGTAATTAAAACTATTATTTATTATTACAAAATGTTTTTACAATGCTATTCTTGGCAACAGGAAAATGTTTACCCTCATTAAAGTATGTTGAGTACCATTTTTTGAAAACCATGTCAAAAACAATGATAATATTAGGGTTCAGTTGTCTTATACAACTGCTAAATATTTATCTAAACTCTAGTTTCTATTTAAAAACAAAGGTCTATCAATTCTATTTTCACTTAAGAAAACTGGATACTGAAGAGGGAAGCAAACAAACTTCCGAAGTAGATGAAACTCATTTTTAATCATCAGAATTTAGAGTCTAGTCTTTCCATCTATTCTTTAAAAATGGTGACTATCCTTCCTCCCATTTTGTTTTGCATCATTAAATTGTACTATGGACAATAAAATATTCCCAAGGAAACTCTTTAAATCAGTGTTCCTATCATTTACCACAGTAATGGAAAAGGCAAACACTGTAAAGGAAAAAGGGTGTCTTGAGTCAGCCTGAAGTTTTTGGTGGTTGCTGGTCCTTCCGGTTCATATTTCTCATGCAAAATTATACCTAAATTTTGGAAATGAGGCTCTTTGCTATTATAAGCCATCACTAAGTACTTATAGGTGGTTTCACATGTGAGAGGCTGATATACTTTCTTGTTCTACATACCACAATTAATAGAGCAAATAACTTCTCAGGCACTGCACATTATTCAAAACTGAAAGGCCGTATTTTAAATTCAGTGATAGTGTCTAGTTGCACACATATCATAATCTGAGCCTTTGAAATAGGAGGAACATCTCGTGGTTTCAGAACATCTTGCAGATCAAAAGAACATACCCCATTTTAAAGTTTTCACTTAAAAAAAAAAAAGCCTGATAGAGTTTGAAGCATTAGATAACCCTGCCCATTGTTAGAGACTAAAACTTCCCAAGCGAATAAAAGAATCAAGGATCTCCATGTTCACCTTTAATTCGGGGAATACAGCAAAGGGAGCCCTAAAGGAATCAACCCAAACTTCTCAGTGTCCTCTTTAGAACTTGGCATTTCTCTCCTTTCCTCAAAGAAAGAAAGAAACAAACAAACACTGATGTCCTTTATTTAAAATTTGAGAGTACCTATACCCACAACCCCTACCAGCATGTGGTTTTACTGAAACTAATTGTAGTACAAATCAGTATAGGCATAGAATTATGCCTTTGTTTTCAAGCTTTAGGATAGTAAAGCTCTGCTGGAGGCATCTGGAGTTTCACTGAGATCTAGAGGAGTTTCAAATGGTTGCGTTTAAGATAAGAATCTTGATCTTGAGAAATGCTGGTGACCGTGCCTGGATAGCAAAGCACCTGTGCCTCATCCTTTTCTCCCTATCTTTTATCCACTGGCTGGGTAATGTGTTAAACTGGTTTTTTTGACTTTCCAGAACAATATCTAATTAGCAAATAACACAATTCAGTGACATTTAGCAGTATGCAAATTCCAGACACTGCAATCATGAAAACCGTAAAGACAGTCTTTTCCGTAGGCCTGGAAACAAAGCAGTCCACTGTATTGGGACAAGGCCACGCATTGCATTTCACCAAACGCTGCATGGAGAACCCGTCATACATGATATAGAAGACGTACATGAAGACGGCTTCAAAGATGACCCGGAAGAAGATGCTGCTGGTGTAGGTCCACCACAGTGACCCTTCGATACGGACCTTCTGGCTTTTGATCTCTTCGATGTCTTTAAATTCGCTCTTTATCTCTCCCTTAATGAACTTTCTTTTCTTCTCGTGTCTCCGGTAGGCAACATGCATGGCCACCAAGAGAGCTGGTGTGGACACAAAGATCAGCTGAAGGGCCCAGAGTCGGATGTGAGAGATGGGGAAATAGTGATCATAGCACACATTTTTGCACCCAGGTTGTAGAGTGTTGCAGATAAAATCAGCTTGCTCATCTCCCCACACTTCCTTTGCAGCTACCACCAGGATCATAATGCGAAAAATGAAGAGGACCGTGAGCCAGATCTTCCCAATACTGGTGGAGTGTTTATTGACACCCCCCAGAATAGTCTGTAGTGTGCTCCAATCCATCTTCTCCTCTGGGCAGTCTGCACTAGAAAAGGCAAAGTGAACACAATACAGGAGTGACTAGTTATGACAGAATTTGGGAGATTTCTCTGGGTCCCAGGTAAGGCAGCAGTCTTAAATCTCTTCTTGAGCAAACACCAACTCTTACACAACCTCACCAAAAAAGGTGAAAGCAAAACCAAGCTAGTTTGCCATAGGATTAGATGTGTGTAGTTCTCAAACCACCTGGAACATGTTTGTCTGTGTTCTCTAATAAAGAGTAGCTTATTCATCTGAATAATTCACCCGATGTTTAGCATATAATAAAGATTTGGGGGGTGAGGGAGGAGCACCACAAGCAAAAGTACTCACTAACTTAAAGGTACTAATTAGTGCTGACCCAACTCTCTGCAGACTCTGCTTGAGTTATTTAGCACTCCATCAGCACTCAGCTGTTGCATCTGCCTGTTAGCCCCAAGTTTTGGATGGTACCACTGGGACTGATGCTAGCTGAGGCCAGCTTTGCCTAAAAGGCCAATGGGACATCTTCCCGCAGAGTCCCTCCCTCTCTTCCTTCTCTCTCTCTCTCTCTCTTTTTTTAGATTTTATTTATCTGACAGAGAGAGCATAAGCAGGCAGAGGGAGAGAAGGAAGCGAGCTCTCCAGGGAGCCTGATGCGGCTCCATCCCAGAACTCTGGGATCATGATCTGAGCCGAAGGCAGACGCTTAATCAGCTGAGCCACCCAGGCACCCTCATGCCACTTTCCTTAAAAATATTTCAGTTCACTTTCATGGACTTGGGATGTAGCAGTGAAATGACTGCTACCAATGGTAAAGTTTAAGTTTAAGGCACTCCCAAGTTAAAATTTCACAAAAGGCTTAACTTCCTTTTTCTACATAAAAAGGAACAGGTTAGAATCAGTCCGTCTATGGAGCAAAGCTACTCTGCACAGATTTTGGCAAACTTTTTGTATGGATTGGTGGTCCTCATTGCCATGCTGGGACCGATTGCTCAGTTAGTACTGAGGGATATCTGTTTGGTAATTGTTGTAACTATACATTTTTATTGTGGGTAACAATACTGCCTTACCTGGGACCCAGAGAAATTTTAATTTAGAAGTGTTTCTAAAGGGGTTCATGGGTGGCTCAGTGGGTTAGAGCCTCTGCCTTTGGCTCGGGTCGTGGTCTCAGGGTCCTGGGATCGAGCCCCGCATCAGGCTCTCTACTCGGCGGCCCTCTCTCTCTGCCTGCCTCTCTGCCTACTTGTGATCTCTCTCTGTCAAATAAATAGGTAAATCTTAAAAAAAAAAAAAAAAGAAATGTTTCTAAAGAGGCATATTAAGAAAAATGACAGAATATTTAACTCAGTGATTCCCCCCATCACTGGTCCTACAGGGTGAGTCACTGTATTGAATTTCAGAACCAAAACCTGCTGGGGCGATATATTACTCACTGAAAAGGGATTTGGAGAAGGCTGTGGATCAATGTTTCATGAGACAGAGGCCTTCTCTTCAGCCCAGGATAGGAGGTGTCTTCGTTTATTCATAGTTACACCCTGTCTGTCTCAATCAACCCCTCTTGTAAACAGGATGCAACCTCTCTACAATTCTGGTGAGTGATCTGCTTTCCACCCCTTCTAAGCTGATAGTTAATCCTCCTTCTTCTCTTACGTTAAATGCTCTCCTCATTTTGAGCAAGTTGGGTCCTGTTTTCCTGATGGACTTCCTAAGCAGACTTGTAACGAACACCTTTCATCACTGTGCCTCATCTTGGTCTCTGCTGTGGGGCACCAAGGTCTGCTGAAGCCATCCAATGCCACCTTGCCCCAAGGAGGCAGGAGAGATGTGGAGAAGAGTCACAGACAGGAAAACTACATAAGATTGAAATGCGCTCGAGAAACATTTAGCCCTACTCAGCTCGACAAGAGACACATCAACTGGAAGAAACCAGGGTTTAGTCCCAGTTCAGCCCTGACTCTTCAGACACAGACTGTCTGGAAGGTCCTTAGGTGAACCAAAATTCATCTTTTAACCAAACAATTTTATGAAATTTAGACAGTCCAGTTCCTCCTCGGCACTTACCAACTGGAAAGCAGATCACTCACTGAACTAAACTGTCCATGGTTTAACTCAATACATCGGGCTAAAAACCAATGGGTGGAGCTTAGGCCTTTGCCTCTTCCAGAGTATCAAAGATCACACATTCTTCTGTAAACCAGTCCAATCATCATCAGTTGAGAAAAATTCAGTTTGAAGCACACCCTGTATTGTTGTTGTTTTTTAAAACTCTTGGTTGAGTTGCAACTACCTGTTTTAAAGCTCCTTTTAGGAAAAGGAGCAAATTAAAATTTGCTCCCTAAATGAGATAGAGGTAATAGCTCAAGATGGACTAACCAAGCAGGCTGGAATTGTTCTCAATATTCGAATCATCCGGGGAGCTGCTCTCTTCCCTTTCTTGACCTGGCAGAGGGTCATGGGCAGGCTCCTATCTGGCCCACACCACCCTATAATTGTTTGGAGTCCTGCCAGCAGTGAGTTGAGGAGCTGGTTCTTTTCTTTAGGGAAGACACTGAGTGAATCACCAGGTTGCAGAAAAGGCAAAAAGAATTCTTTACCCCTTAACTTCTTCTCAATCCTTCCTTTCTTCTGTGGTTGACCTTCCCACAGACCGCCCCCACCCCCTCACAGGTGTCTGTAATTGCGCCTGACTGCGCACGCTAGTTTTGAAAGAGACTCAAAGGGCGAATGGGGACGTGGCTGTCACCAAACATCTCAAGACAGAGTCCCAAGTAAATGGTCATGGTCAAAGGGGTCGGGCTGTCTGAAAACTGAAAGACACACACCATTTAGGCTTATTTCCCCCCTTCACCGAGGGAACACTGAAGGGTTAAAGCAACCATCCTAAAGAGCAAGTTTCTCAGTTGACACTACCTCATTTGTAAACGAAAGTCCTAAAGCTTTCCTTCCCGCTGGAAAAGCCCACCTGGAGATAAACGTTCTTGATTGTTTAGGAGAAAGAGAAGCAACCAAACTCTTAACTCAGATTAGGCTGCGGTCTTGGGTCTCTGTGCTCACAGGGGCAGGGAGTTCTAGGTAATCTCTGCCGGACCTCGACCTGAGCGATTTTCTTTACAAAGGCAGTGCGAGGAGGTAAAGGTCAGTTTCCTCCTGTGAAGGCTTCCTGCTTAAGAAATGAAATTGATTTTTCTTTCTGAACTAAGCCTTCAGCCAATTAAAAACTTCTAGTGGCTGCAGTTAGAGCAACCCGGCGGCTGTCCGAGAATTTCTACGGAGAAACATTATCGACAATCAATCACGCTGAGGTCGAACTGTCTCCGGGTGGCCGGCTGGCTGGCAATCCCTCCCCCGCCCCGCGCACCGAACCCGATCACCGCCTCTGGGGTTCTGTTACCACGTCCCCTTGCCCCGCGCGCCGCTGCAAATCCGGCCGGAACAGCCCGATTCGAATTTCAGAACTCGGCCGAGAAAACTCCTTTTCCCCAAGTTCGCTCTTGTCCCCTGCCCTCCGCCCCAGGTCCGCTGTCGCTACTGCCCAGGACAAGGACGGCACAGGGGCCTCAATGCACGCCGGTTCCATTTGGGGGGATCCAGGTCCCCCAGATGGCCGTCCCGGGGTCCCTCCCGGGGTTGAGTCCGCTAGCGCAGGGCGTCCCGGAGTCCTTCCCGACGGGGGGGGTCCCCCAGGCCAGGCCATCCCGGAGCGCTGAGGGTTGGGCGACGGCGTCGCGGCCTCACCTGTGTGGGAGAGAGCGCTCAGCGAGGTCGCGGGTGGCGGCTGTGCGCTCCCGCGGGGTCTGGGCTGCTGCTGGCTGGGGCCGCCTCGGGGCTTGCTGTGGGCTGCGGCGCCGCCGACTGGCTGAAAGTGCGGGAGAGCCGAGCGCGCTGGGCGCGTTGGGTCTTCAACACCTGCCTGCCCCTGCGACGTCTTTTAACCGCACCCCACACTCCGCCTCTTCCCTGAAGCTATTTAGAAAGTTACGGAGGGGGCGGCTCCTCGCAGCCCGGCCGCCCCCAGTGCTGCGGGCGTGGCGCCCCGTGCCACCCCCGTAGCCAGAGCTTCGCCAGGACCGGGTTCCCTCGACCGCGCCTCGAGGTACCGGAGATCCTGGGCCCCGTAGTGCCCCAAGCACCCTGGAGCGCCTGGATTCCCCAGGGTCCCCAAGCGCCCCTGGCCTTCCTCGCCACCCCAGCCCCTCTGCGCGGCGTCAGAGCGAGGGGGAGGCTGAGCCTAGTGACCTGAACAGGATGCAAAGCCCCAGGCCTCGGCTTCCTGAGTTTTGGGGGTGGGTGGGGTTAAAGGATAGTTATTGTTGCCGTTATTGTTATTTCTACTTGGACTAGTTCGACAGAACTATTGTATTTAAAGCTTTGCATATATATATATTCCCAACGATTTGAAGATTTCAGTTCAGGCCGTGGAAGTTCCAGTTCCTTGCGAGGCTCTCCACTGCAGCAGGGTGGCACAGGGTTTGTTTCCTCCTCCGACTTTGGGGTCAGAGTGAGCGAGCAGGTGGGGCCACCCGGACTGGTCAAGTTCCTGCTTCTTTCTCCGGGCAAAGGCAAACTCAGCCAACGCCTCCTTGAATTCCCTTTCTGATTCGACCATTTTCAGCAATATGCCAAAGGCTAGGGTTGGAGGTGGTGGGGGAGACAAGTTTTGCTCTTTCCAAGGCTGGCACGGGGCTTCTCCCAGGGCCCTGGATTTGGGTGTCCAGCCATCTGCACTGAGGCAGAGGGCGCGGTGCCTGGGCTCTGCCCACTTCTTCCTCCCTTCCACAGGTGGGAAATCACAAGGTGGTTACTCAATTTGAGGTGGGGGAGACCCAGATTATTCAGAAAGAAAGAAAGAAAGTATGAATGAAGTCTACAGCCCATCCCCCTTCCCCCCCCCCCCCCCCGCGCGCGTGCACACACACACCGTGAAAGGCAAGCACGGATAGGCTTTTTGGAGAAGATCCCAGGCTGCTCAATTCTTCCGGAAGCTTGATCTCGGATTATGAGGTCTCATTGCCCACATTTAGTTGGGTATTTTGATGTCTCGAGATGCAGTGGATGGAGAATTAAAACTGCTAGAGCAGGCCCGTCTACGTTGGGGAAGGAGTGTTAAGTCTCAGTGGCTGAGGTACCTGCTCAGGTAACTTGGTTCATGATTCCTGCAAAGAACAGCCAGTGTGGAAGTGCAGGCATGTTGCTCTCATGATCACCTTTCTTTAGGTGAGTTTTATGGGAAGCAAAGATGATGATTCATCCTGACAGAGGAGATCTAGCCTCAGAAATGGATTTCCCATGATTTGCCACCATTAGCGTGAAAGCATGGACTTTTCCTTATAAGACTGGCGCGCCATTGCCATGGGCCAACTTAGGCCATTCTTGTATGGGTGAACGTGAATTTTTTCCCGCGGTTACTACCCCACCTTCCAGCTCTGAGTCTTAGTCTATGAGGGAGTGTCTGTTCATGAAAAGACAAAGCCCCAAGAGCTGACAAAAGCCCTTCCATGGTCCATCTGAGAGACATGCTGAATCAGCTCTTTAGAAATTACCAGGCAAAACTGGGTGGAGTAGAGGAACCTCTTGGGTCTGAGCACACATCAGAGTTGAGGTGGGAGGTGTCTTGGGATGGGATGGACTGTGAGGAACTGGCCGGTAGGTCCTCCTTTCATTTTTTTTTTTTTTTTCTCTGAGGCAGCAGGGGCAGCGCTGTCTAGAACTGGGCTGGAATGAAGAAAGGATCTAGAACCATTGTAGTAAGCTTGTTGGTAAAGACGGTTTGGGGTTTGAAAGTTGACTCACTTTCCCAAATTGAAAAATTTCACCTTAGGTTTTAGTGTCTGTCTCTTGATTATAGGTTGTTATTCAACTTCCTTTTCCGTATTTTCCCGGACTTATTCTCCTGATTTGCATAATTAGTGTGTGGCTAATTGTATATCACAGCTACTCCTATTTGGGGCTGTATAGCTAGACTTTCTACAGCTCTTAAGTCATAACCTGAATTTGTTCTGTTTTGTGTGATTTGTGTTGTTTTTCTGTGTGTTGGTGTTTTCTTCCTTACCAGACTTGGATTCCTCTAAGACAGAAAATCTTAAAAACATGTTTTTGTGTCCTCCGGAGTAGAGGAGGAAGAGAATAAGAGGTAAGATGGCAAAAGGGTCTCAAGTTTGGATATTTGAAGTTATTTCCACATGAGCTTAGACATACATACAATTAGCAAAGCAAAGCACAAATTAGTATTTTGTAAATCCTGTAATCATTTTGTGAGTAGCATAATCATATTGCTGACTTTTTTCTTTTTGGTTAAAAGCATCATTTTATTAAAGGGTTTCCCTGTTTTCACATATCTCCATCTTTGAACATACCAGCCCCTAGAGAAAGCTCTCCCCTCTTACCAGCACCACAGAACATGGCAGGGGCTCAGGGTGAGTCTGCTGCTTGATTGGCCTACCTTTGTCTTATTAATTTGTAGGCACTGAACAATATAGGGAATGTTTTTTGACTTGGCTTCATGGAAAAAAACTCTGACATCTCCCAAATTGATCTTGAATGAAGCAATTCCCAGGAAACATTGGTCATGAATGAAACAATTCCCTGGAATAATTGAACTCAAATGAAGCAATTCCCAGGAAGAAGCAGGCACTTATTGAGTAGCTATTGATGATTAACTGATAAAGAGCTGTCAAGTCCACACCTTGTCACTTTGGAGTATCAAAGATACTCCATGACTAATATTTTTATGTACATGCTTGGTAGCAAGCAGGCAAACCCCAGGTGTTTATAATTGAGTTGAAATTTTTTTGCAGGTATTTAAAGTGATGCAGTTGTCAGGTTATAAGGTGAAATGCTAATATTTAAAGCCATTTGGTATTTTAACTTGACAGGTGCTTTAAATAAACCAGAAAGAAAGAAGTTGCTCCTCTGTAAGAAATCAGTGTGAGAAAAATGTTATTTCTTAACATATTTTAGTGGATGATTGCTTGCCAGCTGCCTAATGGGGCAGCCCCTTGGATTCCCTCTGGGAAGGATGATCTGAATCTACAAAAAATGTCTCAGTTAAATTTCTGATTCACAAATCATATGTAGGAGATAGCAGAAAATATTTCAGGACAAGAAGAGTCTTGTGAAGGAATGGAGCCCTGTCCTAACCCTTGGCAGTTTTAGAGCAAGTTAGAATCATTGAATGTCTCTTAGCTATTAGTTACTAGAACCATTAGCTACTGGTCTACACTTACTTTCTTGACTTTGCTGTTGAAATATTAATCATTTTAATAATTGACAAAAAATCCAGAAAGTTCAGCCTTCCTCAAAATTGCAGTTGGAAACTGAAGATATAATGAACCCTTGGCATATCCGGGTAATAACAACTTACCTATGATAATGTAATTTAAAAGCAGGAGTGGTCCCAGTGTGAACCTTTTAAATTTTTGTGAATAATTATTACAGGAGAACACCATTTCACTATGATTTCTCTCTGCATCATTGATCCTCGTCAATGATGGACCCACGTCCTCATTATGTATCCTGAAAATAGTTAATGTCAAATCACTTAGGAAAAAAAAATCAGTTGTTACATTCAAAGAGTTAAAAAAAGAGAAAAGATCTCAGACTTCGGTAATTTAATTGTTCTTCTCTTCACTTTCAACTTAAAGGCATCTCATAAAAATTCCAGCTTTTGAGTTGTGCCTAAAACTGTTATAAGCTCTTCCATTTTCCTCATTCTATTCTTATATTCACACATAAAATATTTGGGGAAAAATTCATGTTGTTGGATGTGTCTTAGTGGTAAGGCAGTGGTTTTACTGGATAAGCACATGCTCTTATTTACAAAAATATTAGTGTAGCTCTTTTATGATTATTTAAGCAGATGGTGGAGCAATTACAAAGACACTTCCAAATGTATTTGTATCAAAGCACATGTTGGTCAGATATGAATTGAAAGCTATAACTCCCTAGCCAAACTGGTAGAGAAAATTTACATTTAGTGAATATATAAATTACACTCTGTAAACTGTGGTGACTTGTCAAAATGGAAATTCTGCATCATTCCCAAAGCAACAGAAGATATTTCTACATTTTAGTTTGTATTACAACAACATTGTGTTATATATCATCTTAAAGAGCTTTTGGAGTAAATTAGGGTATAGTAAACACTCAAGAGTTGCTTTAGTAAAATTATAGGCATAGGTCTGACAAGGGACTATAGAGAGATTCCCTGCTCATATTGTATTTGACAGGTCACAGCGGATTTCTGTGAAATGCTAGTCTAGAATGTCCTGAATTTAAGTTTGTCACTCTTAAAGCCACTGATTGAATGAATGGTCAGTTTTGCCCCTGAGGTCCCAATCACGCGGATGTTCTCTGACTTGGAAAGCCCCGTTTGGGAATTGGAGATGAAGTCTTTGGTCTTAGAATTCAGAGCTGGATTTGCAAGTTAGCTATTAATCTAAACTTCTTTAACTGTTTCAGAGCCATTTCTACTTTGGGTGAAGAAGCACATATTGTTGTGTAGAGTTCTCTGATTTAATCTCATGCTTAAAAAAATTTCTGTGCCAGGAAAAAAAAAGGGGGGG
The DNA here is from genome assembly GCA_028533885.1 of Nasua narica. Classification (NCBI taxonomy): domain Eukaryota; kingdom Metazoa; phylum Chordata; class Mammalia; order Carnivora; family Procyonidae; genus Nasua; species Nasua narica. The sequence goes on along the minus strand of CM052810.1, from coordinate 71,323,090 downwards.
GGGACTTGCAATACCCAGAGGGCACAGTAGATGGCACTGGGAAGACTTGCGGGGAAGTTTCTGTAAAATGCACATACTTGGAAGATAATGGGAGAAAAATGGACAATCTTTTCTTCTAGTCTAGTGTTGTCTGTCCTGGGAAAGAAATTTCTTTCCTCCCCTTCCTTCCCAAGTTAAATGAAATAGAACAGAATAGAAAATATCAGAATGAATTGCTCTTAGTAAGGGTTAAGTAACATTCTATAAAATGTTTCATGAAATATTTTCTGTGTTTTGATACTCACATAGTCATGTGTGTACTAGACTCAATGTAAAATGTACTTCTTGCTGTAGATCCCTGTCACAATGAGCTGAAAGGGGCTGTTCTATTACATTTCCAGGCAACATACAAATCACTGTTGCCTAGGTGAAGTGGTGTTGGTACTGAGAGGAGCGATATCTAGGCCCTAAGAGCAGCCTCCTAGCCCTGGGGTGCCTTATTTGAGCTCACAGCCCAGTGATCCCAGAAACTCCAAGCTGACAAGAGTTAGTGGTGATTGGGTTGCTTGAGAACTTTAGTTCAGGCTGGTAAATGACCTCCTTCCATTAGACCTGTTTCTCCAGTGCTCTCTTCCCTATCTGAGTGTGCTGTGTGAATGCCCTCTCCAATCTGAGTATGCTGGGTTCATGGGATGAGAAGCAAGAGCAACATTTGGCTAGGTGTTTTATTAACTTAACAAAATTATTGTCTAAAAAAAGATATATAGAGTGCTTTAATGTCTGATATGCTCAAAAGTCATGGATCAGCCTTTAAAAAAACATTTATTTATTTTAGAGAGAAAGAGAGTGCATTAACTGAGGGGAGTGCAAAGATGGCATGGGGAGGAGCAGAGGGAGAGAGAGAGAGAAGGGAACCAGACTCCCTGCTTAGTGGGGAGCTTCTTCTCACGACCCTAAGATCATGACCTGAGCCAAAACCAAGAGTCAGATGCTTAACTGACTGAACCACCCAGGTGACCCATGGGTTAGTCTTTTTTAATGGATTATATATTTAAAGAACCAGATGGAGACTTCTAATGTCAAAAGTACGGATTGAACTATTGTGCTCTGGAAAAGAGGAGGCAATAAACATGTCTTTTATGATTTCTTTACTGTTTTTGAAATAAATCAGTGATGGTGAGAACTTTAGAGTACTAGGCTCTTCTCTTTAGTGACATGCAGGCTCCTGTGTGTGCTAATACCATTAGCAGGGATGGTATTGGTCAATTTGGAGGATCTTGATATTATCATCTCAATCACCATGTGATGGGAAACATTCTTTTTTTTTCTTATAGGCTATATGATATTGCATGCTAAGTTATTAGGTGGATAGGCCTTGGAAAGATGCAGTCACTGTGTATAATTCACCAAAGGAAAAAAAAAATAGACTGTTGCAAATCTGAATGACTAATTTAGAGTGTGTAATTGATACACAAAAACACATAAACATAAATGAAAGAATCTCTGGGAATAATCCAATACAAAGGTCATTGTGTTAATCATTTATCCAGAACTTGATATCCTGAAGTAAGCCAAATGTTTTATGTTTATTACATAACTCTTTGAGGAAAGTATTTTATTTTATTTTTTATTTTTCCCCAAATATGTTTATTTTATTTTTTCAGTGTTCCAAGATTGATTGTTCATGCACCACACCCAGTGCTCCATGCAATACATGCCCTTCTCAATACCCACCACCAGGCTCACCCACCCTCCCATCCCCTCCCCTCCAAACCCCTCAGTTTGTTGCTCAGAGTCCACAGTCTCTCCTGATTTCCCCCCAGAGGAAAGTATTTTAAATCTTATTCTACAGATGTGAAAACTGAGCCTTAAGAATCAGGACATTTGAAAACAATGAGGTAACCATTTTTACTCATTTCTTTTGTGTTTTTTCAGAATTTATATATATATGAAGGTGATATGAATGTATATGTGACTTAAATCTATATGAATATAGATGTCTTTTCTTCCCTCTTTTATATAAAAGGTAGAACATTGTACACCCTATTTTACACTTTGTTTTTTTCACTTAATATATCATGGGAATATTATTATACAAATAAATAACGAGTTTCCTTTCTTTAAGAGTTTCATGTAGCTTCATAGTATTCCTTATATGATTACATAATAATTTAAATAAAAATCATTTAATAATACTCATTTGAATTGTTTCCAATTTTTTGCTATTACAAACAGCATTATGGCTTCTGCTTCCAATTAAAATACAGTGTATACAATACCATTAATCCTATGGTAAAATAACAAAAAACCTGCTAAAATAAGAGTCTTTACTTTGTTGAACTGATTTATAGAAAGTGATGGTGAGCAGAGAGCTGCAACTGCTTTCATATCTGGAGGAAAGCTCATGGTTTATGGTGAAGCAGGCCTCTTATAGATGAAGAGACTTTACAGACTTTATGGACAGTCAAGACACTAATAACAGTATGAGTTGCCAGATAGACTGGAATTTAGAAGTGCCTCAAATGTAAACATAAATGACTTGGCTTAATAATCAACCTCCCCCATCCTCACCCCCTACCCCCAATATTACAGCAAAATTGTCAGTGTATGGAGGGGTGGAAAACAGAGAATTATACAATTTCAGTGTTTGAATTTCAAAATGAGCCAAGACTATATGATGGCTGTGTCTCAACCTCCTCCTAGTTCAAACAATGACAAGATAGAAGAGACTAGCCCTCCACAGTGGATATGTAGGAAACTGAGGTTGGACTGAATGGCAAAGTGAAATGTTCTTGTTTCCATCAGATATCAGAGGTACACTCAATTTAATTAACACTACAACTCAGTCCCAGATCAATTTGACTCTTGATGAAATCTGAGTGATCAAATCCTCATTCTAGCCATCTGTCAGAGAAAAAGACTTGCACTCACTGGAAAAACAAAAACAAAACACCCCTGGAAATTCTCTTATATGAAAAATCAACATTGAGTGAAAAATTATAAGGCATGTGAAGAAACATGAAAATGAGACCCATAATCAGGAAAAAAAAAACAGCAGTCAATAGAAGCAGACTTACAGGTAGGTTGAATGTTAAAGCTTTGGGAAAAATATATAAAATCCAGACCCAAATTGTAGGGAAGCTAGAGTGACTATACCATGCAATAATACCTGAAAACAAGGAGATTACCAGAATTAAAGAAACAAATTAAAAAGACAAGTTAAATGGCAAAAGTGTCATTTCATCAAGAAGACATCAATCCTGGGGTCCCTGGGTGGCTCAGTTGTTAAGTGTCTGCCTTCTGCTCAGGTCATGATCCTGGGGTCCCAAGATTGAGCCCCGCGTCAGGCTCCCTGCTCTGCAGAAAGTTGGCTTCTCCCTCTCCCACTTTCCCTCCTTGTGCTCCCTTTTTGCTGCGTCTCTCTCTGTTAAAAAAAAAAAAAAGACATCAATCCTAAATGTGTATGCACTAAATAACAGAGCTCTAAAATATACAAGCCAAATTGAAAGCACCAAAGAGAGAAATGACCAAATCCATATTAATAGAATAACTGAGCAATTGATAGAACATTATACAAAAATCAGCAAGGATATGGAAGATCAAAACAATACAATCAACCAACTTGACCTTATTTACCTTTATAGAACACTATGTCCAGCAATTGCATAATATACATTTTTTAAAAGTGCACATGAATGTTTGCTGAGAGAAAACATACTGAACTATGAAACATGTCTCAATAAATTTTGAAGAATAGAAATCACAATAGAGTATATTTTCTGACCTTTGCAGAATTAAATTAGTTATCTGTCTATCATCTCTATATCTATCTACCTACTTACCTACCTATACATATTTGGTATTTTCTATACCAAATATTTGGAAATTAAACAACACATAAATGGGTAAAAGGATAAATCATAAGAGACATTTCAAATAAATAAAATGAATGAAAATGAAAAACATCAAAATTTGTAGGATGCTTCTGAAGCAGTGCTAAGAGATAAATTTTTACTTTAAGTATATATATTAGAAAAAGAAAAGTTTAAAATTGATTATCTACATTTCTACCTTAAGAAGCTTGAAAACAAGAAAAAATGAGACAATGTAAGAAGAGGAAGTTAAAAATAATAAGAAATTAATGGATTAGAAAACAAATAATAGAGGGATACCTCGGTGGCTCAGTCGGTTGGGTATTTGCCTTCAGCTCAGGTTGTAATCTCAGGATCTTGGGATTGAGCTCAGAGTTGAACTCTTGGCTCGGTGGAGAGTCTGCCTCTTTCTTTCCCTCTGTGCTCTCTCTCACTCTCAAGTAAATAAATAAGATCTTTTTTTAAAAAAAGAAATAATAGAGAAAATCAAACAAAGCTAAAGTTTAGTTTCTTGAAAACGTTAATAAAATAGATAAACCCCTTATCTTCATTAGTTTGGGCTGCCATAACAAAACAGCATAGACTGAGTGGCTTAAAAAACAAATCTTTTTTCTCACAGTTTTGAAACTATGGAGGCTGAAAGTCCAAGATCAGGGTGCCAGCACGTGCGGGTTTTGGGTTCATAAAAGTTAAATTAAACATGTTATGTGAATTCCCTGATGGAGGATTTTTCTCATTGATCAATTCCTAAGACTTTTATTTTTAGAAAATACATTGTATTCTCTTTACTTCTCTTTGTTCTTTATTTTTTCTTGTGAATTACTGCCCAAAATATAAATTAAGGTGTCACAGAGGGATGGGCGTATGAAATCAGGGGAAAGAAGTACATGGTGGGGTAGGGGGAAGCTTCTTGAAACCTAGGTTAGAATTCAATACTGATCCCTTCCTCTAGATTTTTTCTAAAACCTTGTAACAAGTAGAAAAATTGGTAGTTTTGAGTTTTATTTTACATATCATAGAAATATTAAGAAATAATAACATAGAAGAAAGGAAAGAAGAGCTAAGGATGTATTTGATAGATACCTCTTCAGTATTTAGGGAAAACTTTTTAAGAAATTATGTATTTGGAATTAAAGAGATTTGGTAACTGAGGCAAAAGATTTTTCCAGGTGATTTGGACTTCTGGAAACATGTCAGTAGGACCTATTCTAGAAGTTTGCTCTTCCCCCTTCAGATGTAATAATTCTCAACAAAATGTTATTTAAAAACTGTGATAAATAACTAAGTGAAAGAAATGAAGACATAGAGGTTCCAAGGTATCAGAAATGAAGAGAGGGTTCAAAATCAGCACTGTGAGTAGTAAGTGAACCTATTGTGGCTGACAGGAAGATAAATCTGAATGCAGAACTTAGAACCTCAGACTGATATTAATTCATCTGGAGAGGATTTATTTTTGCTTCTGAAAAGCAGTTATGGTAGATGCAACCATCAATCCAACCAAAGACTGAACTGGTTCAAAGTTGGCGTTAGTCTTGGTGAGTTATCTGATTTCAGGTTGCTCTTACTCCCAGTAAGCCCTTTAGAGGTGCAGACTGAAAGGGTGGGATATTTACTAGAATCTGTCCTCTGGTGGGCTCTCAGATTCAATTTTCATTCTCCCAGCCCCATGAGATTGCCAGAAATTCTGTTCAGCCTTTCAACTTTGATTTTGCTTTTTTTGTTGTTTTTGTTTTGTTTTGTTTTGTTTTACAAATTGGCAAATGACTTGTGGATAAAATGGTTCACTTCTCTGCTCATCTTTTCTGGCCAAAATCTTGGCTCCTCAAGTCTTTGCTACTCTGGTAGCTCTCTGAGGTTTTCACACATGTTTTCTCACATTGTTCAACTTCTTTATGTGTTCTCAGCAGTAAGGTTTGTCTTGGATATACGAACCCACCATTACTTGAGCCAGAAATAACTTACTTGATTATTTGAAACTGTATAGTAGATAATGTTAAAAAATCTGGATCACACTTTTCTAAAAAGTTTTTTTTTATAAATATTTGATAAAATTTTAGAAATTTTTATTACTTCAAATGATCTGTTATGTGAAACTTATTTGTGGTAGTCTGCTAAGTTTCCCTCATTGAAGAGTATAGGTTTTCTTTTATTGAATCATGAGCTTTAATAGAAATAATTGCTATTTTGATAAAATACAGTTTATATATTCTATTTTTAATGATAATGTCTTTTGAGCATTATTTTTATCCAGTGGTTATGTTATTAACAATAAAAAACCATTGCTGTTGTCAAACTATGCTTTCAGTCTGGCTATTGTGTACCTTCCTCCCACCAGGTCTTTGCAGTGGGGTGTATAGTGTGTGAGGGCAGATAATGAGACAGGGTCTTGGAAAATACCTTCAAGAAGAACTGAGGTTTGGTGTCCACTCGGTCTTAGTTTCCCCATCACTCCCAGCAGTGTGATGGGAGAATGGGTGAGAGACACCCAATTTTGAGTCTTTGCTTTTTCCTGCATCAATTTCATTGTCTGAGGCAAGATGCCTTAGCCTATATTCTCTTCTATAAGATGAAAGTTTATATCTCATTTTGTACAATGCCCAGTGCAGTGCCTGGCTTGCAGTAGACACTTGAGAAATTGGGAACTCCAATTTTAAGAGATTCACTTGCATCAGGGAAGAAGTAAGAGTTGGAAGAAGAAACAAGTGGAGCCGGAAATCTACCTACCTCTATCGTTAGAGGGACTATGTGATCTTAGTAACTACCTTCATTGAAATGATTGCACTCTGCCTCAGGTTTGCCTGGTATCTATATCCAAGGCCGTCTGCAAATCCAAGAGGTAGAGCCACTCTGACACAGAGCAAACTGGGACACTGGGCTCTCACCTTGTGATGGGCTTGGCTTCTGACCTTTTGTCTATATCAGAGAAGATAAGGGAGAACATTTTGAAAGAGAGGAGAAAGAAGATAGCCGCAGGAAAACAAAGCAAAGGAGCTGGCAGAAAAAGAAGTGAGGCCTGTGGCACCAAAGGAAGCAGAAAGCTAAGTAGAATAATGACTGAAAGTAGATCCTGAGAAGAATTTATCAGAAGTCTTTAATGTGGTTTTATTTGTGAGGAGAGTGATGGATGACCACAGGGTATTTGAGAGAGCTGCTTAGTAGCCTGGAGAATAGACTGACTGACCATGAGGGACAGGTCCACTGAAAAGCTGAGGTTCAGGGCTGGACAGACCAAGGCAACTGCTGACACAGGTGTAAATGCCTGAGCTTCTTCCCCTTCCCTGTGTGGAACAAGTTGCTGAACAGGTAAACTCATGTTTTGAGTCCATAGGGGCCGAAAAGGGGCGAGTCAATCTGTAGTGTTTATACAACAGTTTTAATCATCCTGTGGCTGAACACAGCACACTTTACAGATGCATTTCCAGAGTGGAAATATTTCGGAGAGACACAGCTATTTTCAAAAAGCTATCTTGAAATGCCCTATGTCTGTGTTCTGAAGACTACCAGTATGAGGATAACCAAAGAAAACTTAGAATATTGATCCTCCTACTTCCCCAGGCTGACCAAATTAGACTCTGTGGACAAACATTCTAAATGCCTTCAGGCGATTCTTAGGCCCAGTGGCATTTGAAAGGTTTGTCTGCTCCATGGGAACCTGGACTGAGGCTGCCTATATAAAAAGCAACTCAGGGATTTGTCAGAAATACAGATTCCTGGGCTCTGTGTTTGAGGACCCATGGTCTGTAGTCTATATTTATTTGGTCCTTATGATTTTGTAACTGGACTTAGCACTATTTTGACAGATGTGCTTCAGGGGAACCTTAAGATCTTGACCCTATAAATGATAGCTCCAACTGATGAGGGTTTATCCATCTTCTGTTTGTGTTAGAACAGTCATATTTGGGGAGGAGGCACAATATAAAATTTCAAATCCCAAATATCTTGTAAGTAAATTGGAGATTGTGGCACATTTTGAATGACGAGCATCTCTTTGGTATTAGCACTGAACCTAAATATTAGTTCCTGATGAATGTTGGGCATCCCCCTTCTCTGAGCAGAATCTAGAAGACCACTCATAGATCTCTTTTAAGGCTGAGGTTTAACCTGAAATGATTAATTCTTCTCTCAACTTATGCCTTCCATTTTCTGAACATTGAAGATTTAGATACCAATTACCAGTCAAAAGGGACTGTCTCAGTCTTGTATACATTGTCTTTTATTAATATGTTCTGAACAGGAAACTAATCTCTTAGTAATTAAGAGATGAATAAGAGTAACATGATATAGAAACAATTATTTATAGCCGAGTACTAATTATAATCTAAAATACTGGGGTGCGTGGATAGCTCAGTTAAGTGTCTGCCTTCGGCTCAGGTCATGATCCTAGGGTCCTGGGATCCAGTCCTGCATTGGGCTCCCCACTCAATGGGATATCTACTTTTCCCTCTCCCTCTGCCCCTCCCCCTAGTTGTGCTCTCACTCTCTCTTACTCTTAAATGAATAAATTTAAAAACCTTATAATCTAAAATACCACATTAACCATGAATCCATAAATTGAGAAGTTATGTTAGCAGAAAAGCTGAAAGTAAATCATTTTAGTGTCTGTCTAATGAATCATATCCAGAAATAATTTAGGTTAACAAGTATCTTTACATTTCTAAGGTTGGTTAGTGTTGTTGGCTGTGGTTTTACAATTAATTTAATTTCTCATTTTGGTGAATTTTTCTCACTGCACTCTGATATTTGAATGATTTCAAGGCATTCTGTTATTTCACCAACTTTTTTCCTTCTTAAAATGACCTGAAAAAGCTTTGGCCAGCCTCCTCTGTTCTTCAATCAGCATTCACCTAAGTACTCTTAGTGGGTGGGAGAAACCATAGCAACGGCAGTGCTGGCAGTTGGGGAAGTTGTTTGGAGGGCTTCAGAAAGCTACTGTTGGGTCTCCCTCAGGATGGCAAGCTAATGAGCCTTCTTTCCTTCCCAACAGCTATGCCACAAAGCCCAGGGAAGAGATATTAGTAGTCAAGACCCCAATTAATTCAATACATTTAGTGGCACTCACTATTTGAAGGGATATGTTTTGGTGATAAAGTGAATAGGTTCTCCCCCATCCAGAAGCCTCCCCATCCAGGAAGGGAAGCAATGAGACCACAGGAGTGCAAACACCCACGGGCTGACCTTGGGGAGGAAGGTGAGGAGGCAGTAGTTCTGCCTGGGGCAAGGCAGGGAGAATCTTGGGAATGAAGACTTTGAACTAGTTTAGAAGGAAAGGCTGGAGGAAGTGACCGGCAGGTAGGACATTATAGGCAGGAGAAAGTTGATGCAAAGCCCAGAGGTGAGGGTAAATAAGCAGTCCTCAGGAAACACAGTGGGCACTTGGGCAGCTTGAGGTTGGGGAGCACTGATACTTCAGCAAGAGAAACTTGGAAGTACATGCTGATGTGAGAGAATTTGGGATTTTACTTTGTATTCTGTGGTAACCTTGCCCACTTTCAGATTCAGTTGTCACTGTTTTCTCCCTGGCAATTCAGGGGCTAACTACACTAAATTGCTACTCCCTGCATATGCTATGTTGTTTCCTACCTGCCTATCAGAAATATCCATTCCTCCCCTTTCGCCTGCCTAACTTCTAACTATCCTTTAAGATTCACCTTCTTCAGGACATTGCCCAGATGTGTTGGCTGCTCCCACCAACAAATTTCAATGACTCCTCGTTTATCACCATCACTATTGTTGCATTGTCGCATTATTTTAGAATTCTCTGTTTGTAGCTCCAGCTCCTCCACTAAACTATAGAGAGTCAGGATATCTCAGTCATCGGTCTGTCTCCTGACAGTCAGCAAAGGACCTGACTCCTGGGAGCCTCTTAGTTAGTAGAATTGATAGTTTGAAATTTTAGTCAGAATAATTCATTTTGCAACCTGTAATAAATTAAAGGAGCTAAGCTATGGCCATCAATGACTGCTGACAGCACCATAAAGAGACAACCAGACATTATGTGCCTCCTGGTGGGAATATACAATATCAATTATCAAACACTCTTGTAAAAGAAAAAAAGTCTGCTAAAGCCTTTAAGTCTAATTATCAGTTTATAGAAAATGCAAAAGATAGAAGAACATACTAAATACCTCAATCAGCAAAGTCCCTTATCATACCAACAAGATCTAAACTGACTGAAAAAAATCAATAGATGCTGAAGCCAAGATGACAGAAATGCTGGAATATCTGTTAAAAACTTTTAAAGCAATCATGATAAAAATACTCCAACAGGAAATAACAAACATGTTTGAAACAAATGAAAAAAAGAAAGCCTCAGCAAGAAATAGAAAGCCTCACCACACACACACAAAAAAGGAATAAAAAAGAACCAAATGGAAATTTTAGAACTAAAAAACATAATAACTAAAATAAAAAGCTCAGTGGGTGACCTCAACAGCAGAGGGATGGAAAAGAGAAAAGAATCAGTGAGCCAAAATAATAAAAATCACTTGATCAGACAAGACCAAGAATATAGAATGAAAAAAAAGAAATGAATGGATTTTCAGAGACCTGTATCACTACAAGAAAAGCCTTAACAGTTATGTCATTGGAGTACCAGAGGAGAGAAGAATGAGGGCAGGACTAAAAAAGTGCTCAAAGAAATAATGGTTGAAGACTTTCCAAATTTAGCAAGAGACATAAACCCACAGATTCAAGAAGTTAGCCCTAAACAGGATAAATCTGAAGAAGTTATGGCAGAACACATCATAATTAAACTTCTGAAAACTAAAGACAAAGAAAAAATCTTGAAAGCAGCTGGAGAAAAACAATACCTATTGGTATTGGGAAATAAGGAAAAACAATCCAAATTATAGAGGATTTAAAAAATGTTTTTATTTATTTATTTTTCAGAGAGAGTGTACAAGCACAAGCTGGGGGAGCGGACGGCAGAGGAAGAAGCAGGCTTTCTATTGAGCAAGGACCCCAACATGGGATTCAATCCCAGGATCCTTGGATCATGACTTGAACTGAAGGCAGACACTTACCTGACTGAGCCACCCAGGCATCCTTATAGAGGATTTATCATCACAAATCATGGATGCCAGTATAAACTGGCACAATATTTTTCAAGCCAACCAAAAATTCTAATCCCAGCAAAAATATTCTTCATGAATAGAGAGGAAATCCAGGCATTCACAGATGAAAGAACTTTCATAAAATTTGTCACCAACAGACATATCTGAAGAGAATGGCTAAAGAAAGTTCTTTATATAGAAAAGAAACTAAAGAAGGAACTTGAGAACATTAGGAAGAAAGAATAGAGTAAGCAAAAATATGGGTAAATACAATAGGATTTCCTTCTCTTGAGTTTTCTTTTTTCTTTTAAAGATTTATTTATTTAAGAGAGAGAGAGAGAGAGAGTGCATGTGAGTGGGGAGAGGGGCAGAGGGAGAGAATCCTCAAGCAGATCCCCCACTGAGCATGGAACTCTGCATGGACTTGATCCCATGATCCATGAGATCAAGACCTGAGCTGAAAACTAGAGTCAGACACACCAACTGAACCACCCCAGTGCCTGCTCTTGAGTTTTCTAAATTTAACAGTTGAAACAAAGGCTATAACACTGTCTGATGTGATTCTAGATGTATGTATGCAGAGGAAGTATTTAAGACAATTATAGATGGGTGAAGAAATGGGAGGGGAAGTAAGGTTTCTATATTTAAACTGGTAAAATGATGATGCACGCAGACTGTGATGTTATGTATATGTAAGATAATACCTACAGTAGCTACTAAAAAAGCTATAGGAGGATGCATTCAAATCACTAGGTAAATAAATATGGAATTCTTTTTTTTTAAGATTTCATTTATTTGACAGAGAGAGACGCAGGGAGAGAGGGAACACAAGCAGGGGGAGTGGGGGAAGCAGGCTTCCTGCTGAGCAGGGAGTCCGATGTGGGGCTCCATCCCAGGACCCTGGGATCTTGACCTGAGCCAAAGGCAGATGCTTAACAACTGAGCCACACAGGAACCCCTAAATATGGAATGCTAAGAAACATTTTAGAAAACCACAGGAAGGCAGGAAAAAGAAAACCAAAATAGAAAATAGGCATTAGAAACAGAAAACAAAAAATAAGTGGCTTAAGTGGTGAACTTAAGCTTTAAACTTCCAGCAATTAAATTAGATGTAAATGGTCTAACTACACCAATTAAGACACAGATTGACAGAAAGGATTATAAAACATGATCCAACCAGATACTGTCTACAAGAAATTCACTTCAAATATAATGACATAGGTTGAAAATAAAAAGATGGAAAAAGATATGCAAACAATCAAAGGAAAGCAGTAATGACTAATGACTAATGATTAATATCACAGTAGGCTTTGGAGCAAAAAAAGTCACCAGACACAAAAGGAGCAGCATATAATGATAAAAGTGTCAACTGACTAGGAAGACATAATAATACTAAATGTGTATGCACTAAACACAGAATTGAGTAATATACAAAGCTAAAACTGATAGAGCTGAAAGGAGAAATAGACACATCCACAATTAAAGTTGGAAACTAAACACCTCTCAAAAACTGATACAACAACTATGCAGAAAACTAGCAAGGATATAGAAAAACTCAACACCACCATCAACCAACAGATCTAATTGACATTTCACAGGACAAGCGAATATACATTTTTTTTCAAGTGCTCATGGAACATATACCAAAAGAAACCATGTTCTGGATTATTTTTAAATGTATCCAGGATTTGTTTTTATCAGGTAAGGTAAGACATGCAGACTTGGAAATGACTGGCATGAAGGAAGAAGTGTTAACTCACAGCTCTCTAGAAACAGGAGGGACACATGAGGGGAACACAAGGGTCAGTCAGGAGACAGTGGGAGTGCAAAGAAAACATGCGCAAAACTCTTCATTATTGTTTCTGTGGGAAAGGTAAGGCAGGGTAAACAGTCTTAGGATTGGCTAGTTTGAAAAATTTCAGCCAGTTGTCTGGTATCTGGCCCTGGGGTGATTAGGGCAGGTGGATAGTGGCCCAGCCCTTTGAAAGCCTGGTAAAAAACGTGGCTGAGGTTATTGGTTTTAGATTGGTTTGTTTTATTATGAAAGATGCACTCCTGGGGAGTTGTTTGCTATCTTTAGGAATTAGCTAGCCATGGGAGGGACAGTCTTAGCAGAGTTAGTAAGGCCACAGATGTCAAAACATCAGAATAAAAAGACATTCTTAATAAATTGGCTGTAAAACAAACCTCAATGCATTTAAAATAGTTGAAATAATAAAGAGAATGTTCTCTGATCATATTGGAATCAAAGTAGAAATCAATTACAGAAAGATAACAGGAAAATCTCCAAACACTTGGAAACTAAAACATACTTCTAAATAAATGATGGGTTAATACATTGTATTGAATGAAAATAAAAAACACAGCATATCTTAAATTCCACATATGAGTGAAGTCATATGGAACTTGCTTTTCTCTGACTGACTTATTTAACCTCTAGATCCATCCATGTTGTTGCAAATGGCAAGATTTCATTATTTTTTATGATCTAGTAGTATTCTATTGTACATATACCACATCTTCCTTACTCATTCGTCTATTGATGGACACTTTGGTTGCTTCCATATCTTGACTATTGTAAATAATGCTACAATAAACATAAGAGTGCATATATTTTTTCAAGTTAGTGTTTTCATATTCTTTGGGTAAATACCCAGTAGTGGAATTACTGGAACATATGGTAATTATATTTTTAATTTTTTTTCAGGAAATTTATACTGTTTTCCACAGTGGTTGCACCAGTTTACAGTACATCTGAAATTAATATAATACTATATGTTAATTATACTGAAATTAAAAATTAAAAAAGAGAAGAAAATATTGTAACTTCAAAAAAATATTCAAAACTCAATAAAAAGAGAATGTCATTAAAAAATACAACATATCAAAAGTTGTGGAACATATCTAAAAGTGTGATGATAGGGAATAGTACAGCACTGAATGCATATGTGAAAAGAGGAAGAGACTCAAATCAATAATCTAAGCTTCCTTTTCAGGAATCTAGAAAAGGAAGTGCAAAATAAACCCAAAGTGAACAGAAGGAAAGAAATAATAAAGATAACATCAGAAATCAATTAAATTGAAAATAGAAAAAGAATAGAAGAAATTAATTAAACAAATAGTTGTTGGTTCTTTGAAAAGATCAATAAAAGTGACAAAAATTCTAACAAGATTAACAAAGGGGAAAAAAGAGAGAGGACACAAATTACCAATATCAGAATCCAATAGGGTATATCACCTATAGACATCAAAAGGATAATAAGAGAATACTATGAACAATTCTATATTTATAAATTTTATAACTTAGACAAAATGGATCATTTCCTCAAAAAACTCAAACTACTGCCACTCATCCAATATGAAACAGATACTTTGAAAAGCCTTACAACTGTTAAGGAAATTGAATTAAAAAAAAAAACCACCAAAAAACCCCCCAAAAGCCAAAACCTAAAAAACCTCAATAAATGTCTAGATAATTTCAGTGGGGAATTCTACCAAACATTTAAAGAAGGATTACCTCCTATTCTACATGATCTCTTCTAGAGAATAGAAGAGGAAAAAACACTTCCCAATTAATTTTGTGATGCTAGTATTAGCCTGATATCAAAACCAAAGACAATACCAGCAAAACAAAACAAAACAAAACAAGGCCCCCCAAAACCCAACAAAACAACAGAGAACCATCATCTCCAGGAATATAGATGTTAAAATTCTTTTTTCCCCATTTTTTTTGGTTTTGAGTTTTTATTTAAATTCTAGTTAGTTAACATATAGTGTAATATTGGTTTCAGGGGTAGAATTTAGTGATTCATCACTTACCTATAACACCCAATGCTCATCACAACAAGTGCCCTTCTTAATACCTATCACCCATTTAGTACATTCTCCACCCACTCTTCTTGAACAACTCTCAGTTTGTTCTCTATAGTTGATAGTCTCTTATGGTTTGCTTCCCTCTTTTTTTTTTCCATCTCCTATATTCATCTGTTTTGTTTCTTAAATTCCACATACGAGTGAAATAATATATTTGTCTATTTGTCTTTCTCTGACTTATTTAGCTTAGAATAATATATTCTATTTCTATCTACATTATTGCATATGGTAAAATTTCATTCTTTTTGATGGCTGAATAATATTCCTGTGTGTGTGTGTGTGTGTGTGTGTGTGTGTGTGTGTGTACCACATCTTCTTTATCCATTCATCAGTCAATGAACATTTAGGCTCTTTCTACAATTTGGCTATTGTTGAAGCCCAATGGACATTTAGGCTCTTTCCATAGTTTGGCTATTGTAACAGCTAATGTTGCTATAAATACTGGGGTGCATGTACCCCTTCAAATTTGTATTTTTGTATCCTTTAGGTAAATACCTAGTAGTGCAATTGTGGGATCATAAGGTAGTTCTATTTTTGAAATTTTTTTTTCCTATTTTTGATTTTTTTTTTCTATTTTTGATTTTTTGAGGAAACTCCATACTGTTTTCCAGAGTGGCTGCATCAGTTTGCATTCCCACCAACAGTATAAGAGGGTTGGCCTTTCTCTGAATATTTTTCAATATATTGTTTCCTGTGTTGTTAATTTCAGTCATTCTGACAGTTGGAATCTCACGTGAGCTGGAATCTCATCATAGTTTTGATTTGTATTTTCCTGATGATGTGATGTTGAGTATTTTTCCATGTCTGTTAGCCATCTGGATGTCTTCTTTGGAAAAATGTCTATCCATGTCTTCTGCCCATTTCATTACTGGATTATTTGTTTTTTGGGTTTTGAGTTTATAAGCTCTTTATAGATTTTTTGCAGCTTATTCCAGCTTTATTTTATTTTTCCCCCAAATACATTTATCTTATTTTTTCAGTGTTACAAGATTAATTGTTCATGCACCACACCCAGTGCTCCATGCAATATGTGCGCTCCACGATACCCACCACCAGGCTTGCCCAACCCCCAACCCCACCCCTCCAAGACCCTCAGTTTGTTGCTCAGAGTCCACAGTCTCTCGTGGTTCATCGCCCCCTCCAATTTCCTCCCATTCACCCTTCATAGATTTGGACAATAGATATGTCATTTGCGAATATCTTTTCCCATTTTGCAGGTTGCTTTTTAGTTTTGTTAATTGTTTCCTTCGCTTTGCAGAAGCTTTTTATCTTGATGAAATCCCAATTGTTCATTTTTGCTTTTGTTTCCCTTGTAGATGTAAACATTTTGAATAAAATATTAGCAAATGGAATTAGTAATATATGAAAGGAATTACACATTGTGATGAAGTGAGGTTCATTCCAGGGATGCAAGGCTGGTTCCATATTTGAAAATCAATTAATATAATCCAACATAATTAATTAAAAGAGAAATCACATGATTATATGATTTACTGCAAAGTTTTTTTCTACAAAATGTAATACCCATTCACAATAAAAACTATCACAAAAATAAAAATAGTGGGAAACTTCCTCAATTTAATAAAAACGTTTATAAAAACCTACAGTTAACATTATACTCAGTGGCAAAAGATTGAATTCCCTCCCCTTAAGATTGGGAACAAGATCAGGATTTCTGTTTTTATCATTCATATTCAACATAGTATTGGAAGTTCTAGCCAGTGCAGTATGGCAAGAAAAGGAAATAAAAAATACATAGAACAGAAAGAAAGATAAAAAACTATCCCTATTTGCAGATGATATGATTGTAAATGCCGAAAATCCCAAGGAATCTTCTAGAACTAATAAATGAGTTCAGCAAGATCACAAAATACAAAAAGCAAAACCAAACCCCCAAAACCAAACCATTTATTTCTTTATACTAGTAGTGAACAGGTAGACTTTGAAATTAAAATAAAAATTACTTACAATCAAAGAAAATAAAATACTTCAAAGTAAATCTAACAAAACATTTACATGATTCATGTGCTGAAAAGTACGCGATGCCGATGAAAGAAATCAAAGAAGATATACATAGTGAGATATACTGTGTATATGGATAGGAAGATTTGACATAGTGAAGATGTCAACTCACCCCAAATTGATATACAGGTTTAATGCCATTTCTACCAAAAGGCCAGCAAGATTTTTTGGTAAACATAGACATGATAATTCTAAACTTAATGTGAAAAGACAAAGGAATTAGATAGCAATAAGCAATTTGAAAAGGACGAACAAAGTGAGAGAAATCTCTCTAGCAGGTTTCAAGGGTTATTTATATAATATAATAATCAAGACTATCTGGCATTGGTGGAAGGATAGACATGCAGATCTATGGAACAGAACAGAGACTCTAGGAATGGCTCCACATCAATCTTGTAACACTGAAAAAATAAAATAAACATATTTGGGGAAAAAATAGCTCCACAACAATATGCTTAATTGATTTTTGACAAAAATACAAAACAACTCGATAAAGGAAAGATAGCATTTTCATCACATGGTGCTGGAGCAACTGGACATCTGTCTATAGGCAAAAAAATGAACTTCAACTTAAGTCTCAGACTTATATAAAACTTAACACATAATGGACCACAAACTTAAATGTAAAGTGTAAAACTATACGGCTTTTAGAAAAAAAAAAGAAAAAGAAAATCTTTGGGATCTTGGATTAGGCAAAGACTTCTTAGACTTGACACCAAAATCACAATCCATACAAGAAAAAAAATTGGTAAATTGGATGTCATTAAAATGAAAACTTATTGCTCTGCAAAGATTCTGTTAAGAAGATGAAAAGAAAAGCTTGAGTGGAAAAAATTCATGAATTACTATCTATCCAAGGGCTAGTATCTACAATATATAAAGAACTTTCAAAGCTCAACAGTTAGAAAAAAAATGTAGTCAGAAAATGAAGATGATTTAGAAATAGCTAATAATCACACGAAAAGATGTTCAACTTCATTAGCCATTATAGAAATGCAAATTAAACACGTCTATCAGAATGGATAAATTAAAAAATAGTGACACCACCAAATGCTGACAAGGATGAGGAAGAACTGGATTACCCATACATTGCTGGTGAGAATGTATAATGGTGCAACTACTCTGGAAAACAGTTTGGTAGTTCCTTAAAAAATGAAATGTGCAACTACCATATACCCAGCAGTTAGACTCTTGAATATTTGTGACAAGAAATGAAAATATGTTCACAGAAAAATCTGTATATGAAAGTTCATATTTTTTATATAAGCCCCAGACTGGAAACAGCCCAGATGTCCTTCAGACAGTGAACGGTTAAACAAATTGTGCACATCCATACCATGGAACATTACTTAGCAGTAAAAAGGAACAGACTATTGCTGCACAGTGACCCAGATGAATCTTCAGAGAATTATGCTGAGGGGAAAAAAATCCAATTTCAAAAGGTTGCAGACTGTATTATTTCTTTTATATTAACATTCTTGAAATGAAAAAAAAAAAAACTATAGAAATAATGAGCAGATCAGTGGTTGCCAGAAATCAGAAAGGGATGTGTTCAGTGGAGATGGGATAGGAAAGAATTGGGTGTAGGTATAAAAGGATCATGTGGGGGATCCTTGTGGTGATGGAAATATTCTGTGTCTTTACTGTATCAATGTCAATGCAGTGGTTGAGATCCTGCAGTATAGTTTTGCAAGATATTACTATTGAGAGAAACCGTGAGAGGTGCACATGGACCTCTGCATTATTTCTTATGCCTACAGGTGATTCTACAATTATCTCGAAATAACAAGAAAAACAAGAGAGAAGTCTGTACGGGACAATTGGGGAATTATGAACCATGACTGGATTTTGAAATGTGATGGTGGCATTATGTTTTAGTTTTAAAAGATTAGTCTACTCTTACAAAACCCATATTGAAATATCTATTGATGAAATGATGTGTGTGGAATTTGCTTCAGAGCAATCCAGAGTTGGATATAAGGAGGTGAAAGTCTCCTGGGAAAGTGAAAAAGCATGAATAGATCATTGTTGGAGCTAGGTGAGAAGTGCGTGGGATTTTTTAACATCATACATTATATGTGGTCATTCAGTATGGAGCTGTGGGAACCAGTGCAACATGGTGGTTAAGCCTTTAGAGACAGTTGGACTTGGTTTGAACTTTGGTTCTGCTACATATTACCTCTGTGACTTTGGGCAAGTTATTTAACCTCTCTGTAAAATGGGATACTATCTCAGGGTAATTACAGATAAATGAAATTGCCAAAGATACGATGAGAAAAAGAAAGGTCTTCTATCAAGGGATAGGAGAGGGAGGGAAGTCAATGCAGGAAACAGAGGAGCTGTTGGAGGCGGAGACCCAAGTCTAGGTTGGGCAGTTTCTTGTGCCTTGGAATCCAAAAAAATGTCTCAAAAAGAGTTTTCAGAAGATGAAAACTGATAAAGAGCCATGAGATTTGGTTCAGCAAGTCATGGTGCTGACAGTGGCTTGGGTTTGGTGGTGAGGGTGGGCATAGATGAAGGTGCTGAGAAGTGGATGGGGAAAGAAAGTGTGGCCCACCTTGGAGCAATGGTTTGGAGAGACAGTTCCAGAGGGAACGAGCATGAGGGGTTTAAAGAGCAGAAAACAACTGGAGAAGAGAAAGAGATGGAAAATAAGAAAGGAGGGACCAATTAGATGGTGTTGTCATGAGGGGGAACAGGAGTCTCAAGATCATGGTGGGAAAGCAGTTCCTTTCTGATGCAGATTGGTATTGCTACTAAGGCTATTTTATGTGCCCCTGGTATTTCACCTTGTCCTTCATTTGATCCTCATTCGATTAGCTATTTAAAAAGAAAAGAACATTATAGGACATTAGGAATTATGAGTGCTAACTAGATTTTTTAATGGGATGGTAGGATTGTAGTTTTGTTTTTAAAAGTTAATCTTTGCTTTTCATAGTTTGATACTGAGACATTTATGAGTGAAATGATATGTCTGGCATTTGCTTTGGACTCTGAAGAAAATGAGAATATTTTGTTTTTCTAGAGAGACGTTTTGGAATCACGGAGCCATGTTGACATGTGTCAACATGTAGGTTTGGTTTCCTACCAACTCAGTAGGTTTCCTCATGCAGAATATGCCATGCTAATGTTGCCCCTTTACACAGTGGTTTCATGTGTGTGTGTGTGTGTACGTGTGTGTGTGTCTTACCACTCCAGAGTGACCAGTCTATGACTGACTCACCAGCACCCACCCTCCAGGCATCTGTGTTCAATATGGAAATCCCTGAAGAGAAAGGTTTCCTCATCTGTGGGTGTGAAGCTGTGTGTGCTTATCTCAATCGCCATGGTCTGAAGGACTCAGGTAATGAATGAATCCTTTGAGGCAAGCTTTGTCTGAGAGCTGCATCTGACTTCCTCAACCTCCTCTCTATCAGAGCTGAACTGACCCTATGTCTTAAAGCAGCCAAATCCTCTCCAAGCAAAGGACTGGGTGGACTGCTAAGCTCAGCTTCTGCTCATTTGATGTGAGGATGCAAGAGTCGGGGGTTGAACTACTAGGCAACTCCACCCACACACCATTAGCCTGCCCACCAAGAGTAACCCAACCAACTCATCATATCATGTGAGGAATGACCACATGGAGGCCCAGACTGAACAGAAACCCATAATATAGATGAAGGCATAAGCAATGGGGATAATCTTTATTGAGGTGAGCACATTCATGTCAGCTGTTCACAATGATTGCAAATTGTCTAGTTTTAAAAAGCTTCCTACTTCCATACAGCTCTGTCTACATTCAGGAATCAATAAAAATATTTTGTACAATGAACAATTTCCACCTTAAGAGTATCACAATAGTTCATAAATTTGTCAATAGACAATGCAAAACAGTATTTACAACAAGATAGACTCTTTGTAAGTTCAAAATTTAGGTACTTATGGCATAATTCTAAAACTAACATTGTATGTTTTCCCATGTAAGAAAGGCCAGTCATTATAAAAATACTTTATATAAATTCAAAGTCAGAAAACATTCAATCCTATAAAAATATCTTTTACTAATCAAAGTATCAATTTCTACATAAATGTTCTTTATCAACAACAGTTACATGCTTAAATTTTTAGGAAATACGTAGTATGTTGGATAGTCCATATAACATGTTAAAGGCAACTTCAAGGCACAGTTGTTATCCTGTCTTAGTCTTCAGAGATAGACCACATATTTGATTTTGCTGCATATTAATGGAAAAATTATTCTACAAAAAGTTAACCCAAGCATCTATGTATTATGAAAGCATTTATAAAGACAAAGTCTTCAGCCTATGGAAGGGATTTTTAGATGGGCATTACCTTCAGGAGAAGGCATCGTTTTTGTTATGAGTCAGGTACATAGTGCTTTGAAATGTTTAACTGGGAAAGCCTGTGATGGCATTTTGACCACTATCTGAAATCAGCTCATTCATTTCATTTTGCTTACTCTCTTTTAGGGCGTGATTGGGATGATTTCTTTGTGTTTGTGTTCTTTTTGATCTCCTAAAACATACTTTCAGCAGCAGGTAACACAACTCGGCCACATTAAGCAGCATGCAAATCACAGATGCAGAAATCATAAAAATGGTAAACACGGTTTTTTCAGTAGGTCTAGAGATAAAGCAGTCAACAAGATTGGGGCAGGGATCAATCCCACATTTCAACACCCAGGGCAGGTGGTACCCATTGTAAAGGAAGTAAAACACATACATAAAGGATGCTTCAAAGATGATTCGGAAGAAGATACTGCTGGTGTATGTCCACCACAGGGACCCCTCTATCCGAACCTTCTGCTTTTTAATGTCTTCTAAGTCTTTGAATTCATTTCTTTTCTCTCCTCGCCTAAATTTGCGGGCAGTCTCATGTCTGTAGTAGGCAACGTGCATCGCTACCAGCAGGGCCGGGGTTGAGACAAAGATGAGTTGCAGTGCCCACAGCCGGATGTGGGACACAGGAAAAAAGTGGTCATAGCACACATTTTTGCATCCTGGTTGCAGAGTGTTGCAGACAAAATCTTCCTGCTCATCACCCCACACTTCTTGAGCAGCCACTACAAGGATCATGACACGGAAAATGAAGATGACAGTGATCCATACCTTCCCGATGCTGGTGGAGTGTTTGTTTACACCCCCGATGAAAGTGTGTAGGGTACCCCAGTCCATTGTGTTGGCTTATTCCTAAACAGACAAAAATTAGCCAGGTTAATTAATGGCAAGTTCCTTTGATTTTTATAAAATAGTATAGTTATATTAGAGACCAAAGCACATTTCTCTAGAAGTATGCTGTGGGGGGCACTTGGGTGGCTTAGTCAGTTAAGTGGTTAGTGTCTGCCTTCAACTCAGGTCATGATCCCAGGGCCCTGGGATTGACCCCCATAAAGGGGTCCCTGCTCAGTGGGGAGCCTGCTTCTCCCTCTCCGTCTGCTCCCTACTGCCCCATTCCTGCTTCTCTCTCTTTCTTCCCAAAATAAATAAAGTCTTAAAAAAAAGTATGCTGTGATATTTTATAACTTCAACCTCCTAGGTTGCTTGTAGGTTTTCCAGTAGGCAATGCCCACTCTAAGAATATTTGAACATATTTGAACCAG
>CM052810.1:71278162-71300593 GCA_028533885.1 Nasua narica | reverse complement strand
TTTTTTTTTAAAGATTTTATTTATTTATTTATTAGGGAAGAGAGAGAGTGAGAGAGAGCATGAGAAGGGAGAAGGTCAGAGTGAGAAGCGGACTCCCCATGGAGCTGGGAGCCCGATGTGGGACTCGATCCCGGGACTCCGGGATCATGACCTGAGCTGAAGGCAGTCGCCCAACCAACTGCACCACCCAGGGGCCCTGAAATCATGTGTTCTTAGGAGGACTAATGCTACATACTACTGAAAGGTTCTCTTCTGAAAGAGAATTATAAGTTTTTACAAAAGGGGCTCACTTGCTCTCCACCATAACCAAGGCTGACGCTAGCTTTCTGTCCCCAGTCATGTGCATCAAGAGGCATGGATGAAGGGAACCAGCAATGCAGGGCCCCTCCCTCTTAATGCACTGATTTAGCATCCTGAAAGAAAATATTCTTGACTTCCACAGGAACTTTTGCTACAATTCAAACAGATGCCTTCTTACCTTACATTGTCACAGAAGACTAGAGAATTAATCAGCATTTGGATTAAAAAAAACCCCAAAACTCAAGAATCTTTTGAAAGCAAAGACTTTTTCTTCAGCAAAACAGGCTTACACAAATAGTCAAACCTTTTAAGGGATGAGGGAGCCGCCGAAGTCCTTTCATTGATCTGTCTCTTGTATTTGACTGCACACTGGGGTCAAGCTTCTCTTGACGCTGACCCCCGACCTTTCTGGCCCCATGTCCTGCCCACAGCTCTGCCCCCTCTGTATCACATTTGTTGTTCTCTGAGACAACTGGGTAAATGGAGGCCGCCTCAGCTCCTTCAGGTATGCTCAGCACTGAGTCTCTGGATGAGGGGCTAATGTGTGCCCCAGAAGCAAGTTGATGCTAATAAAGTCAGCCACTCTATTATGAAAAGCAGACTTCCACTTTAGTTGGTTTTCTGAGAAATTCATCTTTGCCCTTGGTTTGGTTTTTAAACACCACCTTTTTCTCAAAAAGACATAGGCCCAAGGGAAAACGCCACCATCCACATTATAGGTGTATGTGGATTCCCCCTATGTCTGAACTACGCAGTGGAAGTAAGCGGCACACACTGTGGAGGGTGTGGGGAACGGAAACACAAGCAGGGGCATTAGCTAGAAATTTCTGCATCATGAGTTTCTCCCGTCTTCTCCTCTTGTCAAAGCATATAGAGCCCAATTATAGGAAAATCCCTCCCTGTCACCACATTGCCAAGCCAAGTAAATAACGATCACCAAGACTTCCATAAACATTTATTGAATGTCTATTGGATATAGATGTTAACTATTTCATCTTTGCATCGCAAGGCACAGTCCAGTTCCCAGCACTGGGTAGGTTCTGAACAGAGCTGCAGAGCAGATGGGGGATGCAGAGGCTCACGGCTAGAGGCACAGGGGACAACTTCCAGAGATGCATTCCTATCCTATGAGACTGAAGGTGTTAGATCACTACTAAGCAGGGAGAGAGCACATAACATCTTAACAAGAAAAAAACGGGGAAGAGACAGCATGACTGCACTTCAGTGCCTATATTTTCATTTTATTAATGAAGTCATCAGAAGACAGGCTAATTAAAGTTATCATGGAATTTCACAGATGCTTATTCTTTCCTTGAATAATCCCTAAGAAGGAGTCACAGAACAGCACTTCACAAACCAGCACCCTCAGACTATTCAGGGCTTCCAGACGCTGCAGGCCAACACCAAAGCCAAGGAGGTGGAGCCGGGAATAAGGAACCAGAAAAACAGTTTTGAAGGATTTAGTGCATACCAGCCTATTCCAGTTCCACTAGCCAGAAAGAAGTAAAGAACTTCGAAATATTTATAGATCTTAAAACTTGTTCAAATAACGTGGAGTATGAAAAATTTTAACACAGAATATGATAAGAACATTTGAATTCTTAAGTCTAAACTAAAATTGAGCCAAAAGCTTACACTGTGGCAGAAATGAGAAAATGCAAATTACGGTTTTAACTTAGCCTAGACTTTAGGGAAGCATATTAATTTTTTCAATGAACGAAAAGACAGGTGGAATCCCACAGCTGAAGGCTTGAAAAGAGGTGTTGGGGCGGTGGGGGGGCAGACAAGAATTCATAAGTGTGTCATACAGTTCTGAGGGAGTCAGCTAAGGGAGGGAGAACCTTCTAGAAGCACTGAGGAGTTCAGATTTTCAAGCAACAATAAGATGAAAGACAACCCAGATCACCACACACAAGTGGAGGGGCTCAGACTTGTAACAACAATGTCAAAAAATTTAATCACTAATTGAACCTTAAAAAAAAAGTGAAATAAAAAAACATGAAAAAGAAAGAAAAATAACATACTTGAGCCAAAAGAAAAGAAAAAGGTGGGCACAATAAAGCACAAGGCAAAATTTTACCTGATAATAGAGAAAAGGCAGAAACTCTACTTTATCAAAGAGAAATTATTTAAAAAATTATTTATAAAAGCATGATATAAGAGAGGTGTGAAGCTGGTGCCTACCTTCTGAGAAAGAGATTTTCAATGTCCACAGTAAATATATCTTTGATTTTAAAACTCATCTTGGGGGGCACCTGGGTGGCACAGTAGGTTAAGTGACTGACTCTTGGTTTTGGCTCAGGTCTGATCTCAGGGTTGTGAGACTGAGCTCAGCGCAGTCTTCTTGAGTTTCTCTCTCCTCTTCCCCTGCCCCTCAATCCCCACACACTCTCTCTCTCAAATAAATAGATAAATCTTTAAAAAATTAAAAAAAAACTCATCTTGGATAATATGAATTATAAAATTAATTTTTAGTTTATAACGAAAGTCTTTTTAATAAATTTATCTAGTCATTGCTAATTATTTTCTATCCTGGAAACATTTCAGGAGGTAGAAACACATCTTGATGTTTAAATATATTTTATACAGCTGTTCACCTAGGGGGACAGACCATTCTCTAATAACCAATAAACACCCCCCATTGCAATTTGGCTTAATTAAGTGCCCAATCAACAAGTTTTTGATTTATTGAATAAAAGTTCACATTTTCTTAAACCCTCCAAACTGCAGAGAATTTAAATTCCTCCACAGGTAAGAACGCTGTTTTTCCCTGACTTCTTTATCAACAGGCTTCTGAACAATGGCTCACCCGTGGTCACCTATTACCTGCCCTTCCAGCAAGCAAACTGATCAAGGTGCAAAAGGACAACTCAGTCTGAATGAATCTGGAGAGGCTGAAGCCATGAGAGAGGTCAGGAGGTCAGAATTTCCACATAAGAATATGGTCCCAGCTTTCTAGAAGCAAGGTCCTGGCACCCTTGCCCTAGGGCTTCTCCTTCTTAAAAAAACAGGGACAATTATGACAGTGGTTTTATTTCTTTTGGCTTTTCTGGGTGTCCAAATTACACATTCTGAAGTTCTTTCCAAGTAGCAAAACTGAACAGAAAATAATCTGTTTTACAGTACTTTTGACTTCCACGAATAATCAGTAATTTCCCCTGTGCCTTTAAAAGGAGAAAAAGAGATGCCTAGGTCACTAAGAAAAATGAGTGATTAAGCCCAAAGTGTGTCCAGCCTACTGATCACTCAAGACAATCAGGCTAAAGACAAACCACCTGATCTACAGTATCTTCCTGCAGGAGCAACAAAGGCCCTATTCTCACAGTAGAAATGACAGGAAGCGCAGCTTTCCATATTCTGTCTCTCCCTTGCCCTAAGCTCGTTGCTGGAAAGCCATTCAGTGAATGCGACCCCATATTTCCTACAGTGAGAGCTTCTCTTTTGTTCTTCTGTCTAGCCCACATCATTCCTGAGGGTCTTATGTATATGGGTCCTAAGTATTATTGTCCATGTGCTAAGAACAGAAGGACAGCTTGCCTGACAACTGTCAGGAGCCAGTCAGAGAAAGGGACTGCCCCAAACTTCCTGACACTTTGCTGCAGTCACCGGAAATGCCTGGCTGCTCTCAGGACACTCTTCCCACTGGAGGAGCCCACTAGAGGAGGGATCCCACTAGAAGCTTCAGCTCCATTCATCCTGACCCGACCTTTCAGTGGGTTGAAGCCACTTCTGGCTTACTGAGGGGGAAGAGACTGCCCACTGGGCCCAACCCTCCCCTGCCTCTCCCTGTAAAAACATAACTCCTGGGGTAGCTTTCCATCAACATTTGGGTTGTAGATTTGAAGGCTGAATGTTCTTTGAAATTTCTTTCCAAAACAGCTGCATCTGTTGGAACACTTTGCAATAAGTATTAGCAAACAAAATACCTCCTTCCTTTCATGCTTTAGACTGGCTGCAGCCAATGGGAGGAGACTTTTCAATAAAAAGTAAAATATTAACTCTTGGCGAACGGAGAGGTTTATCTTAACTGGTGCCTTTCTGGCTCTCTTCTAAGGAAAGAATACATCTGTCTAGCTTCCCTAGTCTTGTCTCCATACAAGAAGGTGGTTATACTTCATGGCACCTGGGTGGCTCAGTGGGTTAAGCGCCCAACTGGATTTTGGCTCAGGTCATGATCTTAGGCTCAGGATCTCAGAGTCCTGAGATAGGGCCCTGCCTCCAGTCCCCACATCTGGTCTGTGCTACTGATCAGGGAGCCTGCTTAAGATTCTCTCTCCCCCCTCCTTCTGCCCCTCCTCTGCTTGTGTACTCTCTCTTTCACTCTCTCTCAAAAAAAATGTAGTTACACTTCAAGTTACAATGATAAACTGTCTTTGCTTTTGTAGTATATCTAATCATGGTGAATAACTCTATGTTGCATTCTTGATACTAAAGCTCCAGTCTAGAATACTTAGCTCTAAGAATAAGTAAACCATTGATCTTATTTCTGTGATACACACAGCATTATGAAGATAGATTGTTCTTCCCTTTTACAATTCAAATAATTTAAGTAATAAAATTTCTTGATTATTTTAAAACTTAAGAATTTAATCATAACTAGTTTGCTTAACAATGCCATTTTAGTTTCACTGACGATAGAACCAAAACTAAAGCTTTAAAATTATAGTCTCACCCCTTAGCAGACACCAAGAGGTGGAAAATGTCTTTCTAGAAAGTTCCATTTCCCTTTGGAAGACCTTTTCAAAGT
The DNA here is from genome assembly GCA_028533885.1 of Nasua narica. Taxonomy (NCBI): domain Eukaryota; kingdom Metazoa; phylum Chordata; class Mammalia; order Carnivora; family Procyonidae; genus Nasua; species Nasua narica. The sequence goes on along the minus strand of CM052810.1, from coordinate 71,295,546 downwards.
TATTCATCGAATATTTGATAGACCTGAGAACAGAACACATTCCTCATGATTTCCACATTTGCTCTAGGTAGTTGAGGGGTTTCATATTGATAAAAAACAATGTCAAAGCATAACAAGCACATCTGAGCCTTACTTCCAAGGACTCACAGCTTATTGGCCTGGAGAAGAATTAGGAAAGCTTCCCTCCTCAAGGGCTTCGGGCTTTCTTCTACACCATTTGATTGCCTAAAAACCAATGTTGCACAGTCATGACATGAATATAAATCTTTGCACAATTTCAGTTCAGTGATGATGTCACCTGTTGAGGGAAAAATTGTAGATGTGGCCATATTTCTTTAACTACTTCCCACGAGTCTACTGCATGACTTTTGTGGGTAATTTTTCTTTATCCCCAGAACTGTTATGAAGGAAGTCTAGAGACTGCCAGTTTCCTGAGGCTTCATACTTTGAATACCAATAAAATAAAAATAAAATCTTTAGTGTAGATTCTTTGCCTTATCAAAATAGTATTAATACCCAATCCCAAACCTCAAGCCCATTCTCTGAGCAATTGAGAAAAAGAGTAAAGGAGTTTGAGAAATTGGATATGCTTCTTTATTCCCCAAATCCGCAGTAAAAAAAAAAAAAAAAAAAACCAAACACAACGAAAAACCATACACAACTCAAACTCTCTCTTTAGTCAAGAAGAATCTATGTCTGTTGTCTCTAGAAAGCTCAGGTTATCCAAGGGATAACCTTATCTCTGATTTTTAAATTTAATCACTCAAAATTGCATCAGCTGTCCATTCAGACTAACAGCTAGTTATAAAATGGATTTAGGATCTATGTACTTCTTCAAAATTCACTCAATAAAAATGAAAGAACTTTTTCTGTGTATGGAGTCTAAATATAAACATGGACAATTCATAAAATTACATGCGTTACTTAATCCATTTGAGAAGTCCGAGAGTTAAAACATTTTCCATTAAGCAGTCTCTGTTCATCCAAGCAAACTTGTGTCTTTTCCAAAGATTTAAGTCTAACTTGAGTTGAATGACCATGAAAATAAAAAAGGAAAAGGCACTCCATAGACCTGGTTCCATTCTCATGGTTCAAGCAAGTAAAACAGAAATCTTAATAAATCATAATGCAGCCATTGGAAAGATTATGGCCTCATGGCCAAGAAGCTTGTATTGAAAATTATTTTCTCACAATTTTACTCTATTTAACATTTTAACTAATGTCTACAAACCACTCATAACTCCCGGAATATTCAGATTGAATCAAAGGTGCATGGTGAGGGTTTGCAAGTAAGAATTTTCCTTTCACCCTACTCAATTGTTTAGACAGAACTTCTGCAGTTCTTTTCTTTCTTAAAGCTGTTATAATTCAGAACATAAAAAGTAAGAAAAAGAAAATGAAGTGACTGTTACCAGTATCAGATATGGTTTTAAAATAAAAACACAAGTGAAGCTGCTCAACTGATTCATGTCTTCCCAGTTTGGGTCACTACGGAGATGGTGATGGGGGACCCTGCACCCCCACCCCAGTGATGTCACAGGCTAGAGGGTGTTGATGTTCTCTCCTAATAACTTCCTTCTCCCCTCCTTGGCAGGGTTCAAACAACACCCCCAAAGACTCCGCCTGATCCAAACAACAGACAAAGCTCTCCACAGGAGCAGTTTTGAGCAGCATCCTGCAATTCTAAGGAAACTGCATTGGGGCAGGACACTTTCTTCTAGAACACTGGTTAGATTCTACTAGAACTGGGGCAAGAAAATACTTCTAAGGCATAAAGTCTACTGAAGGGAAAGAACAATGATACATGGTAACATTCAGTCAGGCACTACACTGACAGCGAGATTCCACCTAGGGGACACTGCGGTCACTGCTGGACCAGGTGTCTCTGAAGTGGCTGCACGTCTCGATCCCCTACAAGCCTCCATAACTGCATTCAAGCCACACTCACCTGAGGTTCAGTCCTGCTCTCCAGAAAGGGAGGCCAGGCCCGTCAAAACACACGATGCCAGGAAACACCTGGGGCTGCTCTCCTTCACTAGACAGGAAGTACCTTCTGGTGCCTCCATTTAACTTTAACATTTTAACTGACATGTGTCACCAACGACACTTAATTATTGTTGTCCAGTAATTGCATTATTGTCATCTGCGTTTCTCAAGTTCCTTGGGCATACATCATGCAGCCACACGGGTCAGTTCTACCTGGGACTTATCCACTAGCCCGGTTGAACCGGCTTTCCTTTTCCCCAGATCCAAGCAGGACTTCGTCAGGGTTGCATAAAAGCAAAGAAAATCCAAAATGCAGCAAAGGAAGTGGGGTAAAGGGGCACGGCTCCACACCCTGGCCACTGACACATACGAGGTAGTGTATTTATAAAACCTGTTGTGCAGGTCGAAGGGGGACCATCTAGGGCAAAAGTCAAACCCATCCATCCTCTTTCCTCCGGATGCGCAGAGGACTCCAGGAATCCGGCAGGGGCCCCAGCAGACGCGGGAGGATGCGGATCCACAGCAGATAAGGTTGCCCTGGGCAACCCCAACGCGGGGACACCCACCCCTGCCCGTCGCCCAGCGATCGGAGGGTGACTATGCCCTGCGGCCACAGGGTCCACCTTGGATCGATTGCCAGCAAGGGTGACAAGGGCCAGAGAGGAGACAGGCTGCCTACCTCACCTGCTCGGGGTTCACCGAAGCGAATGCTGCGGGCCCACGGCTGAGACGGCGCCGCGCGCCCGCGCCTCCCTCACCGCGCCCCCTAGCCATTCAGGGGGCGTCGTCCCCGTCGCGGCGTGCCTGGCGGCCGCTTACCTACTCCGCCCGATTGAGGCCGGGGTCCGGGGTCCAGGGGCGAGGGGCTCTTCGCGCAAGGCGGCGCCCTCCGCCGCTCCGGTTGGGGCGCCGAGGACTCTTGGGCAGGTGTCGGGAGTGCGCAGTCGGCGCTCCGGCTCGGCTTCGGGTGCAGGCCTGGCTCCCACCCGCAGCTCTTTTAACTGCGCCGCACCCCGCCTCTGCCCTGACGCTTCCCGGCGGGCTGCAAGGCGCGAGAGCGCGGAATTCCGACGCGCGCCCGCCCCTGGGCGCCGAGGGCAAGGCGGGCCCTCCCTCGGGGGCGCGGAGAGCGAGGGTTGGACGCGGGGAGCTGGGGGTGTAGGACTGGCCCTCCCTCGAGGGTGCGGGGAGCTAGGGGCACGGGTGGCAGGAGAGGCCCTTCCTCGGGGGCGCCGGGCTCTGGGGGCTGGCCCGACCAGGCCCTGAAAGGGTGGGGCGGCCCACGTCTCCTGGCCGCTCCGGGGGTTCGCTGGCAGAAGCCGCGCTCCGGGTGGGAGGCCACTCGGCCCCAGAGCCAGGTTGTACTGGCCAGGCGCCCTAGGGAAAGGGACTGGGAGACTGGGTCCGCAGCCCTTAGCGAGGTTTTCTAAGAAGGTGGACTCGCTGGAATCAGTGTTAGGGACAGGTTGTTTTTGCCAGGTTACATCCTTTTTTTCCTGGACACTGGCATTCTCTTATAGCCGTCTGTTTACCCGTGCAGGGCCTTCTCCTAGAGAGCAGCCTGGGGGCACAGAGGCTGTTGTTCTTTGTTAATTAATGACCATTTATAGGAGTTGAAGAGGTTATTTTTATTAGTTACCTCCATCCTTTGACACCTCCTCCAGGGGAAGCAGAGCAGGCTTCCTCGCTAGCTTAGCGTGCCACGTAGGGACCCAGCTGGCGCCCTCCTTTCACAGACAAGGCTCAGAATGCCCAGAGTAGGCACCGGGGCTGGTGCAGAAGCTGCTGGGATGGAAATGTTGGAAGCTATTTAGGGACCCGACTTCACAGGTTCAAACCTGTTCTGCATCAGACAAGAGGTGTAAGACTTGCTTATTTCACAAAATTGGATGGTAATTAAATGTCCGCACCTAAACCATAGGCTAGCTGTTGGGTCATCTTCTCTCATGCAACAGGTTAGTGGTGGTTCTTAGGATGCCTCTCTAAGGTCCTGAAAAATGAACCAAGACTATAAAGATCTACCTTCTGAAATATTTTGAGAACAAGATTCTCACAGAATTGCCCTGCCTCAGATAAGTTTAAAACACTTCGGGGTGGGCCATGGAATGTCCTTGAATATAAGGTTGGCGACACACAAAAACCTACTTTAGACTTTTTCATTAGACAGACTTGCTGTCTTAGTGTGCCTGTGCCTTGAATGTTCCCTCAGCCTTAAGGGTGTGGCTGGTCCTCTCCTGCCCTCCTTTCTAGTCTCTCCATCATTCCCCCCAAACAAATGTGCCTGCCAGGTACATCTGTTTGCATAGTAACATAACTCAATTGTAAAAGTAGATTGTAACCCTCTTTGGGAATTATAAACAATTTAAGCCTTTTTTTGCATTCCCACCATACTAAAGTACTTTGCACATAGTAGATGCTGCTCCATGAATAGATGCATATTGACTGGCAAAGCCCCAGCAACATAGCAGATAATCCTAGAAATGGCTTTTGTTCCTACAGCATGACTGCCCACATTCCCACTCCTTACAGCTGCTTCCATGCAGCATTGCGTTTGAACACTTATCTTCTGGACCAACAGAAGTTGTACCAGGACCCTTCCAGGAAAGAACTTTTGAACTAAAGTAGTCACAAAGAATGTGTTACATTTGCTCGGCTTCCCCAAAGAGAACTATCTCAACACTATGCAAAAGTATCTCTTTTCCTATTCAGTTTACCTGTGGCTTTTCACTTTGCTTCTTACTGTTTAATCCCATCCAATTTTCACTTATCAGATGGTCCTATTGCAGCAGAAATTTAATATGGATTATATAAATGTACAGACTTGTTGAGATGTTTCTTTTTTTTTGAAATTTTAATTTTTTATTAACGTATAATGTATTATTTGCCCCAGGGTACATGTCCATGAATCAGCAGGCTTAAACATTTCACAGCATTTGCCATAGCACATACCCTCCCCAATGTCCATATCCCTACCCCCCCACCTCCCAGCAACCCTTAGTTTGTTTCATGAGTTTAGGAGTTGTTGAGATGTTTCTTGAAAACTGCAAGTTAAGGATTTTATGCTAATGAGAACCAAAGGCACCTAGAGTGTTGACTGGGTTGTTGACCTGTGTGACAAACATGGAAAAACTTTCTGAGCTGATTAAAACCCTACAGTCCACTTAACACTATCACACAATTCTGAAGATAAGGCTTTTGCAGTTCTGGTTGTAATCAGTGACATGAAACTCATTTGATCGATATCTTCCCTCTCCATCTTCATGGTGATTTCCAAAGGCCATAAACTTAATCTGTACAGAATATATGGAGTGTGGATCTTCCTTTGCAATACCAGGAAGTTTGAAAGGGTGATGGTGAGGTAGTCTTTTGAAAATCTGTAAATTCTCTAGATGACCTCTCTTGCCTTTACATAGAGAACAAAGGAGACTCCAGCCCCCACTCCCCACCAGTGCCCCCACCCCATGTTCCTCCCTTTTGGCCACTGGCCCAGACTAGCAGTCTAAGGTGGAAATACAGCACAGGGACTCTTCCTTGTAACTGACATAGTCCCAGACACCCAGAAGGGAGAGAACTGTGTGCTCCTTTTAAATAAAAACTAACAAAAGCCTATATCGAGCAGGCCTGTATTAGGCAGAGGACGTAGAGGAGACAGTTTCCATCTTAAGAGTTTTCCAGTTTGATTTTTCAAATCCATGTGCAGAGATCATGTGTAATGCTGTTAAAAGGATGATACAATCCTATACAGGTTCCTGGGAATCTAATTTGTGGGGCTTGGGTGAGCCCAGGAACTTTCACTTTAATCAATTATCTTGAGTATTGCTGATATAGGTGGTCTGAGAGCCATACTTGGAAATTTGCTAGTTATGGATCTTCCTTGCCTTTTGATATTTTAAAAGATAGTAGTGTTTTTATTTTTTCCCATGTATTTCTTTTTATTTCATTTCATTTCAATCCAAGTATGGTTAATATACAATGTTATATTAGTTTCAGGTGTACAATATAGTGATTCAACACTTCCGTACATCAAATCTAGAAACAGACAATTTTTTATTTATTTGAGAGAGAAAGAATGAGAGTAGGGGTGGTGGAGAGGGACAAGCAGTCTCCCTGCTGAGTGCGGAGCCTGCTGTGGGGCTAGACACAGAGCTCAATCTCACGATCCTGACATCATAACCTCAGCTAAAAATCGAGAGTCAGACCCTTCACAGACTGAGCCACCCAGGCACCCCTAGAAACAGACTCTTAATTACAGAGAACAAACTGAAGATTACCAGAGGAGAGGAGGGTAGGAGGATGAGTAAAACAGGTGATGGGATTAAGGAGGGCACTTGTGGTTTTTAATTATGGTAAAATACATATAAACTCACCATTTTAACCATTCTAAATTGTGCAATGCATGGAGACATTTAGTTCATTCACAGTGTTGTGCAACCAGCACAGAACCGTTTAGTTCTTTTTTTTCCCCAAATATGTTTATTTTAATTTTTCAGTATTACAAGATTGATTGTTCATGCACCACACCCATGCTCCATGCAATACGTGCCCTTCTCAATACCCACCACCAGGCTCACCCATCCCCCCCACCCCCTCCCCTCCAAAACCCTCAGTTTGTTGCTCAGAGTCCACAGTCTCTCCTGGTTCATCACCCCCTCCTATTTCCCCCCATTCGCCCTTCCCTTCCTTCTCACGATGCCCTCCATGATTTTCTTTATACTCCACAAGTAAGTGAGACCATAAGGTAATTGCCTCTCTCCGCTTGACTTATTTCACTCCGCATAATCTCTTCTAGTCCTGTCCATGTTGATACATCACATTGCCTGATTTCAAACTTTACTACAAAGCTGTGATCACCAAGACAGCATGGTACTGGCACAAAAACAGACACATAGACCAGTGGAACAGAATAGAGAGCCCAGAACCGTTTAGTTCTATAACATTTTCATCACCCAAAAGGAAACCTAGTATCCTTTGAATAGTTACTTGCATTTCCCAGCCCCTGGTTAACTACTGATCTACTTTCTTCTGTCTCTATGGATTTGCCTGTTCTGGATATTTCATGTAAAGAGGGTCATACAATATATGGTTTTTTGTGTCTGGCTTCTTCCATTTACGTTAATGTTTTCAAAGTCAATATGTGTCAGTACTTCATTCCTTTTAACAAGTGTAGATACCACATTTTATTTATCCGTTCATCTGTTGACAGATGACTTCAGTTGTTTATACCTTTTGGTTATTGCAAATAAAGCTGCTGTGAACATTCATGAACAAGTTTTTGTATGAACACTTGTTTTCAATTCTTTTGAGTATAAACCAGAAAAGGAGAGGGACCTCTGGGTCATGTCATCATTCTACGTTTAAGTCATTGAGGAACCGCCCATTTCCCATTGCAGGTGCACCATTTTACAATCTCACTACCAATGTCTGAGGGTTTCACTTTCTCTACATCCTCACCCACACCTGTTATTTTCCTTTTTCTTTTTTTAAGTTACAGCCGGCGTATGGGTGTTATGGGATTATCTCATTGTGGTTTTGCCTTCCTTTTCCCTGATGTCTAATGACACTGAGCATCCTTTCATATGCTTGTTGACCATTTGTATATCACTGGAGAAATGTCTGTTCAATTATGGATATTTTAATGTGATAACGTGATTTCCAAATACTATCTCAACAAATACAGAGTTCCTATGATATGCAAAATGTAGGTTGCTGCCCAACTCTGGCAGTTCTGTGTTCCCTGTGGATTTTGGTGTGATGAGGCAAGGATTTTTTTGGAGGATAAAATGTATGCCTGTGATGGCTAGTGAAATTAGGAAGGGGTGTAGCAATGGTCTCACCCTGAAGCAATCATCAAAAAGCATGCCTACCTGCCACTACTCTTTCTGGCTGTCAGTATCAGAAGCTCTGTGGCTTGCCTGAGATACTGGTTACTACTCTGCAGTTGTTCTCGTCTTCCATGTTGTTCTTCAAGTAGATGAAGTGAAAGGGCTTCTTGTGGTTTTGGTCCTTTTATTTTATTTTTTTTTTTGTTTTATTTTTTTTTATAATAAACCTTTTATTTTAGAGCAGTTTTGGATTTATAGAAAAATTTCAAAGATAGTACAGAGAGTTACCACATACCCTCCCTCAGTTTCATGGCCTGAGCTGGGAAGCACAGAGCAATTGGGACAGTCTGCAGGCAGGCATGAGTGTGAGGCAGCAGGGATGAATGTGGTGTGTTCATGTGATGGCAGGTGGGGGGCAGGGACTGGCTGGCCTGGCTGGAGCGGAGTGCTTGTGTTAGGAATACGTGGTCAGGCAGGGCCAAAGTGCATGCCAGGGGTTATCAGTCAGAAAGAATAATTTAAACTAGCTATGAAATGAAAAAGAAGGCATATGATGCCTCTTGGAGTGAACTGAATCTGGCAATTTTAATGAAGTGTGCGTTCGTTATGAGTTAGTACGATGTGACTGCCCAACAGCCATTGTAATTTTGGGCACTATCAATACGAGTTTGGTGACTCAATGAGGTGAATGCTTCTTCCCTCTTTTCTAAGCTATTGATCTCCCCCAGTGGGAGCTGACACATTTCTTTACAGGAGACATTTACAAACTAAACAGAATGGGCAGGCAGTGGGTTTCTATCAGGGGAGAAGTCAAGCAGAGGCCAAAGGACTCAGCCAGGTGCTATCTGGATGGCGGACAGACTGAAGATCTGTTAAGTGGAGAAGCATTGGTAACATAATCACCACTGGGGCAAAAAAGTTGAGTCCAGAGGTTCAGCTTTGAGCTTGAATGATCTAAAGAATCATATTTCTCTTCCATTGACAAGAAGATATGTTGGCAAAGGAAGCTGCCTTGGGAGTGAGTGATGTCTGGTGAGGCTGACTGGGGTGTTGGTGAAACGTTATTGGTGAAGTGTGGCTGAATGTCGGGAGTGAAACCCTAGATCTGGAAATTCAGTCTTGTTTCTGACTCTGTTTACCATTTACTCCTGTTTACTCAGTATTTTCCAAACTGTCCTGTACTTTTCCCAACTGAGGTCAAAACCCTATCCATCTTTCATGGACTTGCTTTTCCGCAATTGTTCTTTTTTTTTTTCCCCAAATTTGTTTATTTTAATCTTTCAGTGTTACAAGATTGATTGTTCATGCAATTGTTATTTGAACCTTGTTTCTCCCCGTTTACTCCTGGAGAGGTATCTTCCCTTATGGACTCTCCCCAGTTCCTCGGCCCTCCCCCTGTGCTCTATGTGCAGCTCTCCCTATGCTGCCTCTCTTGCAATTATTTCCTTAACTGTTAACACATTTCAGGACAGAACCCATGCCTTACTTATCTTTGTATCATTGCCCCTTCCCCACCCTTAGTACCACCCACCTAAGGCACAAACCATGTCTGCTGCTTCTCTGTAATTGATGGAGTAAATCAGTCATGTTAAAGTGGAATTGAGTCAGTATATGGTCACTTCTTGGAAGAGTGAATTCTATAAAAGAAGGAATTGGGTAGGAGAGAAGGTGGAGGTGTAAACACTGAGACTGCAGGAAAGAGGAATGGGAGCCAACAACAGGAGAGAAAATACAGAAATGGAGAGACAGAAGGTTAGCCCAAGGAGGGGAAGAGTATAGTAGCGTGGCTGACTGGGTGGGGACAGAGTATTTAGGAGGTGTTGTGTTAATCGGTATTCTCCCAGAAAACAGAATCAATAATACACACACACACACACACACACACACACACACACGTATTTATGTGTATATACACACATAAATTTATTTTAGGAATTGGTTCACATGATTGTGGGGGCTGACAAGTCCAAAATCTTCAAGGTAGCCCAGCAGACTGGAGACCCAGGGGAGAGTTGTTATTGCAGCTTGAGTCTGAAGACAGTCTGGAGGCAGATTTCTCTCTTTGGGGGACATTGGTCTTTTCAAGAAGACCTTCAGCTGATTGGATTAGGAGACCCAGCCACATTATGAGTAAAGACTCAGCTTTACTCAGTCTATGGTTTAACTGTTAATCACATCTAAAAAATATGTTAACAGAACATTTAGATTCATGTTTGGGGCAGTTGGGTGGCTCAGTCAGGTAAGCATCTGATTTCAGATCAGGTCATGATCTCACGGTCCTGGGATGGAGCCCTGTGTCAGGCTCCCTGTTCATCGGGAAATCTGCTTGTCCCTCTGCTCCTCCCCCGATTGTGCTCTCTCTGTAATAAATAAATAAAATCTTAAAAAACAAAAACAAAAAAATCATTTAGATTCATGTTTGCCCAAACACCTGGGCCCTGTAGTCTAGCCCAGCTGATGGATAAAATTAACCATCCCAGGTGGTTCAGTCTTCCTCCCGGCAGATGAAACCTACCAAAGGGAGCAAAGCTTTAGGGCCACCACAGTAGACAAGGTTACTTCTCCTTCAAGAGTTAACAGTGGAGCTGAGGAGCCAGCCAGTAGATAAGCAAGTGCAGTACAGCACTGAGAGCTATGATAAGAGTGGTCAAAGGCAATAAGCACCATAAACAGGCCAAGAGCATGGGAGCAGAGTAGAGGCTTCTGAATACAGAAGAGACTTGTTAAGACCCTAATTTAATGTCTGCCATGCAAGTGAAAAGAAACAACCACAGAAAGTTAACAATTATTTGTTATCCTGTCTGAGGTGATTTTAACAAGTAATCTTACTCCCCCCTACCCACGATGAATATATGATATACTGATTGTAAGAAAAATAAAGATGAAAAAATAAATTAGAAGAGACTAGGGATATTGGAGAGTATGCCTTTCTTCCTTCTCTCTGTACAAATAATGAAGAATGAAGACTATATTGGAGACATTTTTCTAGGATCATTCCCTTTGGGAAAGAAGAAATTGCCTGCTGATAAGGTGTTGAATTAACTACAAATGTATCCTTCTGGAGCAATGAACTTCTTATATAGAGTTTACTTTTTTTCCATGATCATTCTGCAAAATATAAGTTTCCTGACATGACACATAACTGTTGCAGTCCAGGTGTGTTATCAGCTGAAGGTTTCTGGGCCAGGGCCTGAGGTGAATGTAGCTCATGACCAGTTTTTTGAGTTGAGGGCATGGAGATAGGAGTTAAGGAATTTATCATGGAATATTAGAAGGCAACACAAGTAAATTCACATTAACTGTGACAGTGAAATAAAAGCAGACAATTTATTTTAGGTCTACTCCCAACTCTACCTAGGAGTTTCCAAGTGGACTTTTTCAGTAACAGTCTTTCTAACTTCTCTGGCAGATGATCAAGGTCAGTGAGGCTTCTCTGTGACAGGCACTTGAGATCTCAAGGTTTTGTAGTGTGGTTTGTCCACACAGGTACCATCACTTGGGGATAAGAATACTTGGCTCTGGGGTTCCTAACTCAGCTTGCAGCAAATCAGAACACATTTTCAGCTGAGCTTGAGTATTGCTTCAGAGAAGACATTCTGAGTGCTGGGTGAGATTAGAGGAAATGCAAGAGGATGGGAAAGAAGGCCCCATAATCTCTCTGCTTTCCTGCTTCCTAAAAGTTCCAGCAATAGCAATGCGGTCCCTCTTTCTGCTTCCCAGCTAAATCCTGCCGTACTCCAAGGATGATATAATAATGTTTTTGTCATTTATTAATAAACATCATGGAACAGGCATTATCTCTACCTTCCAGGAGTCCCACAAAGCAGGTAATACTGTCCCTATGGAGACACTTGTGACTTAAGACGCTTCCCAGCTAGGTGCCAGAACTAAGATTCAGATCAAGTATCATTCAGTCTCCAACTTTATAATTGTTCCCTACAGGCTGCTACCTTAGAATGTGCCCTCCTAGAAGCTCCCCTTAGCATCCACTCATCTGCTTTCTCTTGCCTCTAATTTTACCTCTCCCTCAACACTGTATTTCATCACTTCTCCAATGGTGATTTTCACTACTTTTCTGCTTTTCAGTGTAAAGCTGTGGGGTGAGGTGTCAGCTAACTAGTCAGGCTTCTGAGTGCTCTCTATGCTGTCCTGGCTTTGGAAAATCTAACTACAGCCCCAGCCCCAGCTGTTATTTGTTAATGAATCCTGGACAAGTGAACTTGCCATCTTAAAAATGTAAACATGAAATGTGATAATAGGTGAAAGTTCCTGACAAGACCTGGCACCTGGGCAGCTGCTCACTGGAAGCTGATTTCTTCCCTTCCCTCTCTTTCTCCTTCTCTGTCTTATTCTTACTCTTTCCTCCTCAGTAAAGTGGGGATATTTTAGCATCTCAGTATTCTTGTGAACTTAAGTGAGACCAAGTGTATGAAAGGACAATCAAAGTGCCTGGAATGTAATAATGTCTCAAACTTTGCCCCACGCCATTTCGATACCACATTTCTCACTCAACAAAAAAAATGTCAACAGTTGACTAATTGCTTTCGTGTCACGTTTCCCCACCCTTGCCTGGCTCTCTCTTGTCTTGCCAGGTTGTAATTTGATGGTATTGCTGCAATGTGAGTTTGGGGAAACAGCTTCTATAATCTCAGCTGGGATGGTGCTTGTTTGAGTTTTGGTGGCCTCGTTTGTTTCTAGGATTCCTGTTGTGTCAGTCAGTGCCTGGGCTCTTTGGAATGGGCTTTCTGGAGTGCTCCTGCCTCCTGTGCTCATAAGTGTCCAGGTTGTCTATTTGAGCTTGAAGACATTGCAGGGAGACTTTAGAATGTCCAGAGGAACATTTGAGAGAAGCTGGGGGAAAAAACTTGTGGCTCAAAGCTGCCCCGTGGATTTATTTTGCCCTCATTTATTGAAACATATTTCTTAGAATCTCTTTATTCCTTCTATTTCATTATTCATTTAGATTTGGCTGATTTAAAACTGCATATCTGTCACTGTAAAGATTTAGGTGGTTTAATATTCTGGAGAACTTCTCCTGTTCTAGGAGAACAGGTTAATCCTGCCTAGCTCATCCTGTTTTGTTCCTAGTTAGTTCTACCACTTAGGATGAAATAATTCAATTTGAGAAATGAAATGTGAAAAGAATAAAGCAGCTTTTAGGGAAAAGAAAGAATAAAAAGGGCAGCTCCCACGTGGAAGTAAGGTAGAAAGTTAGCCCATTCTTACTTGGTTGGCTCTTTGCTGTATCACTTTATTTATTTGGAAATATTATAAGTTATTATAAATAACCCTTATTTCCTAATGTTAATATATAGAAAAGCTTCATCAATTGAGCCCAATATCTTTCTTCCCATTCTGAATTATTTGAAAGTTTCTAAAGTACTTAGAGATACAGCCATTGCTTTTAAGAATATGTTGAAAAATAGGACTAAACAAAAATGTATTGCCTAATAGAAGTTCTTAGGAAATTGATGCAAACCTTTCTATCACCATCATTTTTGTGCACATAGATGCTTTTAAAAGATTTTAGATTTGTTCTCCAGTTTAATACTTTTTCAAAGAAGTTTTACACTGTTAGTTTGTTAGCAAATCTTTTCTCTAAAGTAGTGAAAAAGTAAAATTTTAATTTATTTTGAATCTCTATGAGTTACATTATTTTGAATTAGTGCAAAGTTTCATCCCATAGCTTTGTGTTCTATCTGTGCACTGGATGACCCATTATTTTGTATTCTATTCTGTTATACTATGTATGTTCTTTCATTCATGCTAATTACCGAGAGGTGGCAATATGTTTGTGCCTAATATTGGGCAGCATTGAACTGCCTTTGCAACCCAGGTCATGGGATTACACCTCTTCTTGGATCTGGTCAACAGCTCATCCCTTTATTCTCAGATGCAACTACCAGGAAAGAAGATCTTCTAACTGACTTGATACTAGAATATTAAAACAAGTACAGACTCACGTGATGTTGCATCTCTCTTTTTCTCCGTGGGAAAGTTGGAAAGAATAAACTTTGGGAAGAGTAAGATACAAGGAAGCTGGAAAAGGTTTATTGTTGGATAGCCAGTTTTCCATAATCCATGAGGTTGGCTATAATTTTATGAAAGGATTAGACTAAAACTCTGAGTAGTGTTGATTCTCTTCTGCACTAAAAGCTCTTCCTTCTTCTGTTTTCTCCTTTCCTACCAATCCCATGTACATGGTCTCTAGAAATTGGAGGTCTCACATGGGCAAGTCTCCTAGGTATCCAGAAGAGGCTGGACATTTAGGTATGGGGTGCAGGTTGGGTATAGTATCTCACCCAGTAGTGCTTCATAAATGTTCATTGAATGTATGAGATATATAAAAGGTTCAATGGCATTCTAAAAGTCCTTTGGAGACTTCTGGTTTCTGGCCCAACATGTAGAGATCTTGGAAGTCATCACTCTTATTCTGACAAAAAGAAAAAAGTTAAACAAACTGAAAATCGACAACTCCTCTTAGATCCATCAGAGAGTTGAGGTCACAGAGAAACCACTGCTCCCAAACTGGAGAGGGAAGCAGACACAGAGAATCATAGCTTTCCAAGAGCAAAAGTTTGCTGCTAGAGACAATACTGTACCTTTTACCCAATACATCATGTCTGGTTTTCAACAAAAAATTGTAAGGTATGCTAAAAGGCACAAAAGACAGTCTGAGATTCAAAGCAACTATCAGAACCAGACTCAGATATGGCAGAGACTTGGAATTATTAGACTAAGAATTTAAAATAACTGATTAATATGCTAAGGGTTCTGCTGGAAAGTGGACAACATGCAAGAGCAGATGGGTCATGTGAGCAAAGAAATGGAAACTCTAAGAAAAAAATAAAATACAATTCTAGATTTCAAAAGCACTGCAAGAGAAATGGAGAATACCTTTGATGCGTGCATAATTGAACTGGTCATGGCTCAGGAAGTAATCAGAAAGCTTAAAGATATGTCAATAGAAACCTCCCAAACTAAAAAAAACAAGGAGAAAAAAAAAGAAAATTAAAGAACAGAATACTCAAAAACTATAGAATTATTACAAAAGTTGTACAATATATGTAATTGGAATGCTAGAAGGAGAAGAAAGAGAAAAGAAAAGAAAAATATTTGAAGTAATAATGACTGAGAAGTTCTCAAAATTAATGATAGAGACTACACCACAGATGTAGGAAGCTTAGCGAATACAAAGCAGGATAAGTATTTAAAAATTTACATCTAGGCACGTTGTATTCAAATCGCAGAAAATCAATGAAAAGAGAAAATCTTTATTGAAGCCAGAGGAAATATACCCACCTCATTTAGAGAGGAATAAGGATAAGAATTACATCAGACATCCCTTATGAAACTATGCAGGCAAGAAGAGGGTGGATAGAATGAAATAAAGTGTTGAAAGAAAAAAAAAACCAAACCAAAACTGACCAACCTGGGATTCTCTATCAGTGAAATTCTGCAAAAGCAAAGGAAAAATACAAATATTTTCTGATCCCATTTTATGAGGCACCTAGAATAGTCAGAGATAGGAAGTGGAATGGTGGTTGTCAGGAGGTGGGTGGAAGAAGTTATTGTTTAATGGATATGGGAGTTTCAGTTTGGGAAGATGAAAGAATTATGAATATGGATGGGGAGAAGAAAATGACTGAGCTACAATATGAATATACTGAATGCCACTGAAATGTACACTTAAAAATGCTTAAACTATAAGTTTCATATCATGTATATTTTATCACATTGTATAGATATATATTTATATCATGTATAACTTATCACAAAAAATAAAAATATTTTAAAGTGGAGGAAAAAGAACAAAAACAGAGTAAAAGAAATAAAAGACTTCCTCAGACAAACAAAAATTGAGAGAGTTTGTCAACAGTTAATCTTCTTTGCAAGAAATGTTAAAGGAAATTCTTCACAGAGAAGGAAGATGATATAGACCAAAACCTGGATCTACATAAAGAATGGAAGAGACATTACAGAAGACATAAATGAGGGTAAAAGGCAAAAATGAGGGTAAAATATGATCTTTTATTCTTATTATTCTTAATTGATCTAAGAAAAGTTTGCTCAAAAAAATAATTGCAAAAATTGTTCAGTTATATATAAGTGAAATGTGTAACAATTCTGTGTAATACTTGATATGATGATCTGATGATAATGTGTAATACTCTGATATGAGGTATGTGAACTATTCATGAAGTAGATAGTTGAAATGGTTATTTGAAAGTTAACTTATAGTAGTCGAAAATTTGCACACCTAAGAGCAATCACTAAAAAAAAGCAAAAAAAGGAAGTATAATTATATCATGAAGAAAAAAACTGCAATCATATAAAATGCTCAATTAAAACAGGAGAAGACAGGGGCACCTGGGTGGCTTAGTGGGTTAAAGCCTCTGCTTTTGGCTCAGGTCATGGTCTCAGGGTCCTGGGATCAAGCCCTGCATCAGGTTCTCTGCTTAGCGGGGATCCTGCTTCCCCCCTTTCTCTCTGCCTGTCTCTGCCTGCTTGTGATCTCTGTCAAATAAATAAAAGAAAATATAAAACAAGAGAAGACAGGAAAAGAGTGGAAGATCAAAAACAAAAACAAAGGCAATAAACAGAAATAGTTACAAATATTACATATTAAATCCACTATACCAGTATCAACTTAAATGTGAATGGCCTAAATAGACCAATTAAAAGACAGAGAGACTATCATGGTGGATAAAAAAAATACAAAAACCTACTTTGGGGGATGTTTGACTGGCTCATTTGGTAGAGCATGTGACTCTTGATCTTGGGATTGTGTTTGAGACCCATATTGGGTGTAGAGATTAATTTAAAAAAACAAGATAGTGTAGGAGATTATCTAGAGGAAATCTTCAGTTTGATGATGACTTTTTAGATATAATACCGAAAGCACAATCCATGAAAGAAAGAATTGGTAAGTTGAATTGCATTAAAATAAAAAACTGAATGAAAAGACAAGCCAAAGATTGGGAGAAAATATTTGCAAAGCACATATCTGACAAAGGACTTGTACACAAAATATGCACATATTCTTAAAACTCAACAATAAGAAAACAAAAAACTCAATTTTTAAAATGGGCAAAAGATATAAACAAGAAACCTCACCAAAGAAGATATATACATGGCAAATAAGCATACAAAGCAATGCTCCACATCATATGTCATCAGGAAATGCAAATTAAAACAACAACAATGAGATACCACTATACTTACCAGAATGGCTAAAATCCACAATAATGAAAGGACCAAACACTGGCAAAAATGTGGGGCAAAAGGAAGACTCACTCCTCGCTGATGGGAGTGCAGAATGGTGCAGCCACTTTGGAAGACAGTTTGGCAGGTTCTTACAGAACTAAACACTATATTACCATACAGTCTAGCAATTGCACTCCTTGGCATTTACCCAAAAGTGCTAAAAACTTAACTTTAACACAAAAACCTATGCACAGATGTTTAGATATTTTTATTCATAACTGTCAAAACTTGGAAGTAAACAAGATGTCCTTCAGTAGGTGAATGAATAAACAAACATGATCTCTCCAGACAAGTGAATATTATTTAGTG
>CM052810.1:71266017-71278062 GCA_028533885.1 Nasua narica | reverse complement strand
AGATAATTGACTCTCTCCGCTTGACTTATTTCACTCCGCAAAATCTCCATAGTCCTGTCCATGTTGCTACAACATCATAAAGTCTATCTCTGAAAAGCCCACAGCAAATATCATTTTCAATGGGGAAAAGCTGACAGCCTTCCCTTTGAGATCAGGAACATGTCAAGGATGCCCACTCTCACCACTCTTGTTCAACATAGTACTAGAAGTCCTAGCAACAGCAATCAGACAACAAAAAGAAAGAAAAGGTATTCAAATTGGAAATGAAGAAGTCAAACTCTCTCTCTTCACAGATGACATGATACTTTACATGGAAAACCCAAAAGACTCCACCCCCAAACTATTCGAACTCATACAGCAATTCAGTAATGTGTCAGGATACGGAGAAAATTTAAATGCATATTACAAAGTGAAAGAAACCAATTTGAAAAAGGTACATACTGTATGATTCTAAACTATATGACATTTTGGAAAAGACAAAACTATGGAGACAGCTAAAAGGTCAGTGGTTGCCAGGAGTTTGGGGAGAAGAAAGGGCAAATAGGTAAAGGGATTTTTAGGGCAGTGAAATAATTCTATATGATACTATAATGGTGAATACATTATACATTTGTCAAAACCCATCCGATGTACAATACCAAGAGTGAGCCCTAATGTAAACTGTGGACTTTGAGTGACAATTATATGTCAGTTTAGGTTCTCTGATTTTAACCAACATACCATACTAAAGCAAAATATTAATAATAGAAGAAATTGTATATACGGGGGGGTGGGAGGCATATGGGAATTCTACTTTCTGCTCAATTTTTCTGCAAACTTAAAACTGCCCTAAAAAGGGGTATATTAATTTTTTAAAAAGCCCTTTGGTTCTTTAGCTTAGTATTTTACATTAACTCACAGAATCATATTCTGTAATTAATAACATTTACTTACAAACAAAACATTAAATATTTAAATAATTAAATATTATTTAATTGTTCATAAATAATGCATGTGTTCTTTATTACATTGATTCCTGTAGTAATTTTCTTTTTCATTCATTCAACAAATAAATGAACACTCACTTTGTTCCAGACCTAACATGGTACCCAGGCCATAGTGCATGAATAAATGAGTGAGTGAGTGGATGGGACCAGCCCTGCTGGAACACATTAAACTATAGCTCTGACTTTCAGCCTCCCTCATCTTTGTTTGATCTACCTATCTTTATGTCAAAAGCTGTTCTGGCTTCCACAAACAGGGTTACTTACTTATAATTTCTATGTTGTGGTCAGGTAGAAGGTTTAAGGGTTTCATATTTTAAAAAATATTTTATTTATTTATTTATTTGACAGAGAGAGAGAGAGAGAGAGAGAGAAAGCACAAGCAGGGGGAGATGCAGGCAGAGGGAGAAGCAGGCTCCCCTCTGAGCAAGGAGCCTGATGCAGTGCTCCATCCCAGGACCCTGGGATCATGACCTCAGCTGAAGGCAGACGTTTAACTGAATGGGCCACCTAGGTTCCCCAGGTGGGGAACTTGCTTCCCATTCAACAAAGAATGGGAAGCAAGTGGACCCTGAGAGAGTTCATTTTAGAACTTCTCTCTCAGCTCTCATTCTCCACATGTGCATGTCTAGGTTTCTCAAAGCACTATTTTTATGAGGACCAAAGAGACTTGGACACAGTTATTCATCTACTGAACAGTTATACCCTTATTCAAGAAAAGAGCTGAGAGTCAGGCCATGTTATTTGTAGAATTCAACCTATTTTCAGCCTTTGCTTCAATGGACTGGCCCTATCTGTGTCCAGTGGTCAAACTTTGACCCAAAGTTTAAGCTATTTTATCTTCCTAGGCACCTGTGTCAAAGCTCCATAGCTGATTATCCAGGCAGATGGAATCCTCTATCTTAATTGATTAAACACGATAGTGTCCCATTATTTCTTTTTTTAATATTTAACAAGAAACTTTGCACAGTTACAAGAATCAACCACATAATCTTACTTACTTGACTGAAAGGATCAATATCCCTCTTAGTCTTAAGGGACATGGATTATGTCTTTGACCTGTTTCTGTCCCAGCTGATGTCAGAAAAACAGCTTAGCATCAATCACCCGTAACTAATGCCCTTGTATTTGGCTGACATCAAACTGTAATATCCTTTCTAACAGGTCATTACAAATTTGGAAGCCATCATTCGCTTATTTGAACAGGGGAAATAATATCCTGTGACAAATGGAAAATAAAGGGTTTGACTCAGTCTGTCCCTCATGTGCTAGTATTCCAGTAAAGTAGGGAATAAGGAAGTATTATTTATGATGCTAAATTTCATTACATAGCAAGAAAAGGGGGGGAGAAAGAAAAAAGCATGGTGATGAGTAAATACTATAAGAAATGTTTGAAAACACCCCCATTCCACCCTTCCTTTTGAGTTCTCTCTTTCAGGTAATGGCCCAGACAATCTTCCAGTCACTGGCTTGAAACCTCCTTATCTTCAGGCAGATCTCCCAACCCCCATCAACCACTATCTTGATTCTTTCTTCAGATTTCTCTCCTGTCTCTGTTCTCTGTCTTTTCAATGCCTTTATGCAGGCCCTTTTCACTTTCATATTGGATGACTCATTCATTGCATTCACTCAACAAACATTTGTTGAGTATCCATAGGTGTGTGAGGCTCCAGAGACATGCCAGACATGGCTGTTGTAGGATCTGCATGGGACCCTGGCAGAGAAGAGAGATATTGAACACACAATCACAAGGAAGGTCTGGGTGCTCTGAAAGTGGGTGAACAGCAAGTAACCAGGCCATAGGGTTAGCGGACCACACTGAGGCTGTGATGTTTCAGTGAAACCTGAAAGGGAGGGCTTTGAATGGTGAAGATACTCAATTAGGAAGAATTTGATGAGTTCCAACTTAGCTCTGCCATGTTCTTCCACACTTGACAATCCTCAGTGCTTTTGCTGTCAATAGAACACTCCACACTTCTCAGCATGTTACTCAAACTGTAAACTCACTTTCTATGTTTACCTCCCACACATTCTGATATAGAGTTTATGTTATTATCACACACTGTTTCACTTGCCCTTTTGTATCCCCATCGTTGTGGGTGTTGTTCCTTTTGGGTTTTGTTTTTCTTCATCTTGAAAAATTCATTCTTGTTCTTCAGGACTCAGCTAAGAGGTAGCTTTTCCTGATTCTCATTAGCAATAGTGATTTTCCCTCACTGTGCTGTGTTATTCATACAATTACTTTTTATCAAGATTGTTCTGCCATATGTCATATTGATAGATTATTTGCATGTTTTTAGGGTAAAAGATTCTTGAGGATAGAAACATCATTGTTGCCTTTCCCAGTACTCAGTACCAGTACCAGTACTTAGCACCCAGCACCAGCACCTGGCACTTAGTACAGCACCAGTACCCACTACCTAGCAGCATCACCCAGCACTAGCACCCAAAGATTGGAAAGTGTCATACACATAGCCAGTTTTCAGTGAATTTTTGTTAAATTGAATGGGCACTCATTTTCCTAACTCAATTAATGATTTCAAAGAAGACTTTTCTTTATTAAGAAATCTCTACAAAATTATAACCTTATGCATATGACGTTGCTGTAAATTTTTTGCATGTAATTAAAAATTAATATCTTATTATAGGTAATACCTAAGTCCATGTAATTTAGTGTATTGTAAGGAGTGACACTGAAATATTTTCTAAACTTGTGCTGAGTGAACAAGGTGAAGCCTTGTAGAGATATCACAGACATAATTTGGAAGATGGAATTGAAACATAAACCTACTCAAGTTTCATGTACTCAGTAGGCAAAAAGGGCAATAAGGTAAAGAATCCATTTCTATTAAGACCATCCACTGTGCTTGTGCTTTACAGTAGCATTAGCTCCTTCCCACCAGAGAACTATGTAGGTTGTTAGTCTTAAGACTTGCCTCAAGACTTTCTCTTATTTACTCAGTAATGAAAGGAGGCAGTTCAAAATATCTTTGTACTATTAATTGTTCAGTGCTCTACAGTTTATGAAGAGCTTTCACATACATTATCTCATTTGAAAACAATTTTCCAAAATAGGTGAGGTAGATATTTTCATTTTATGGAGGAATTAACTGAGGGTTCAGAAAGGCTCATTCATTTTCTTCATTTAACAAGTATTTATTGGATGTGGTTCTTCCAGACACCTAATGTAAGGTGCTTGCCCAGGCAGGTCTTCTGATTTCTTATGCAGGCTCTTTCTACCACCTCATGTGACTAAAATGAAACACCAGCAGAAATGAAATGTAGGGAGTGGGCCAGAATAACTCAATCCTGCAATTTCTAGGTGTTGGAGATGACATATATGGGGTATATTTCATACTGGCTTCTCCACTTGGATTGAATGTTGGGCCTCAAATATAGAGGCTGACTCTTCTGCCTTGCAGTATCCTTTGAAGCTCCTGGAACACGTTGAATCTTCAGCATGATCCCATGGAATATTTGAGCTGAATTTTTTTTTTTGTATAGTCACACCTAGACACCTATTTGAGCTACTTGAGAGCTTAGTTGCTTAGATGTTTTTGATCTGTGTTCACTGGACAGTTGCTTTTAAAATGGGGAGACAACTCAGAAACCACCACTGGTGTCTATGTGAATTTCTGTTTGGTATAAACTAGATACTTCAATGCCTTGATACAAAACCACCAGGGTTTCTTCATGGAGCCAGAAAAACATTCAGACTCGCAAGGATTAGCCTGCTCAGAAGTGCATAGTGCAAGAGACAGAGGTTGCTGGCTGGGCAGTTTCAGACCCCCCTTTTGATGGGCATCCAGAGGTCTGCCTGGTGGCCATAAGGAGCTAGTCTCTCTGCCCCAGGTAATGGCTCAGTTGCAAAGAGACAAATATTGGCAGGTGTAGGGGTGCCCTGATTCTGGAGCTTCATTCTTCATAGGAGCCATTCAAGTAGCTTTCAGTGTTCCTGTAAAGGCTTGCACCAGCAAGATCACTGCAGTGAGGGAAGCCTAAAGATGTGGCTTCCTGTCAGGGGTTCACTTGTTTCTGGTCCTGATGCAGTTATCAGTCAGGTTGTTTCTACCATCAGTAATGTTGCTTAGTGATAGCTACATATTCCACATTTTATTTATCTATCTATCTATCTATCTGTCTATTATTATTCATTCATTCATTCATTCATTTTTATTTATTTATTTTATTTCTTTTTTTAAAATTAACATATAATGTATTATTTGCCCCAGGGTACATGTCTGTGAGTCATCAGGATTATACATTTCACAGCACTTACCATAGCACATACCCTCCCCAATGTCCATAACCCAGCCACCCAATCCCTACCCCCTACCTCCCAGCCACCCTCAGTTTGTTTTGTGAGTTTAGGAGTCTCTTATGGTTTGTCTCCTTCCGTATCCCATCTTGTTTCATTTCCCTCCCCCACCCCCGCACGACACCCTGCCCTGCTTCTCAAATTCTTCATATCAGAGAGATCATATGATAATTGTCTTCCTCTGACTGACTTATTTCACTTAGCATAATACCCTCTAGTTCCACCCACGTTGTTGCAAATGACAAGATTTCATTTCTCTTGATGGCTGCAGAATAATCCACTGTATATATATACCACATCTTCTTTATCCATTCATCTGCTTATAGACATCTAGGTTCTTTCCATAGTTTGGCTATTGTGGACATTGCTGCTATAAACATTCAGGTCCACATGCCCCTTTGGATCACTACATTTGTATCTTCAGGGTAAATACCCAGTAGTGTGATTGCTGGGTCATAGTGTAGCTTTATTTTCAATTTTTTGAGGAATCTCCGTACTGTTTTCCAGAGTGTCTGCACCAGCTTGCATTCCCACCATCAGTGTAGGAGGGTTCCCCTTTCTCTGCATCCTTGCCAACATCTGTCATTTCCTGACTTGTTAATTTTAGCCATTTTGAGTGGTGCGAAGTGGTATCTCACTGGGTTTTGATTCGTATTTCCCTGATACCAAGTGATGTTGCATACTTTTTCATGTGTCTGTTGTTGCCATTTGGATATCTTCTTTGCAGAAATGTCTGTTCATGTCTTCTGCCCATTTCTTGATTGGATTATTTCTTCTTTGAGTGTTGAGTTTGATTAGTTCTTTATAGACGTTGGTTACTAGCCCTTTATCTGATGTCATTTGTTACTATCTCCTCCCCTTCTGTCAGTTGTCTTTTGGTTTTGTTGACCGTTTCCTATGCTGTACAAAAGCTTTTGATCTTGATGAAGTCCCAATAGTTCATTTTTGCCCTTGCTTCCCTTGCCTTTGGTGATGTTTCTAGGAAGAAGTTGCTGCAGCTGAGGTCGAAGAGGTTTCTGCCTGTGTTCTCCTTGAAGATTTTGATGGATTCCTGTCTCACATTGAGGTCTTTCATCCATTTTGAGTCTATTTTTGTGTGTGGTATAAGGAAATGGTTCCGTTTCATTCTTGTACTTGTGGCTGTCCAATTTTCCCAATATGATTGTAATGATGAAAATTAAAAAAGATTCTAAAAAAGGAATTGATAAGATAAGAAGTTGTTTGAAAAAAGAAAAATAAGAGGAAATAATGTGATCAGGCTATGGAATAGAACAAAGCCATGCACCAGATTTAGGGTATATTTTCATCTACTAGAAGAAATTGTATCCCAAAATTTTAAGGAAGAAAGCCCTATATGTATACAAAAAATAAGGTTAAGTATAACGAGGGGATAAAATATGACTATAACAATGAAAATTAGAAAAGATTTTTAAAAAGGTATTTCTAGGATAAAATAGTTTTAAAATGTTAAAATAGGAAAGAGGAAAATTAAAAAAATAGAATAAGAAAAAAATAAAATAAAAAAAATTTAACTTTGAAGAACTAAACGATCATGGGGACAAAGCCATAAATTTATATGTTGCGTTCCCCTAGCTCTGGAGTTCCGCAGTTCTCATTGATCTGTGAACTTGATCTTGGCTGGATGTTCTTGCTGATCTTATGGGGTAGGGGCTTGTTGCAGTGATTCTGAAACCTCTTTGCCTGAGGCGGAATTGCACCGCCCTTGCCAGGCACCAGGATAAGTAATGTGCTTTAGTTCATTCTCTGTAACTTTTGTTCCCTGCACACTTTCCATAGAGCTTTGGAGGACGGGAATGAAAATGGTGGCCTCCCAATCTCCAGCGCCTTAGGAGCCAACAGCTCCTATATGACTGAGTTCTAGTTTCAGAGCATTGTGGTCTGAAAATATGCAAGGAATGATCCCAGTCCCCTACTATTATTGTATTATTGTTTATGTGTCAACTTCAACAAATGGTGTTGGGAAAATTGGTCAGCCACAAGTACAAGAATGAAACTGGACCACATTGTTATAACATACACAAAGATAAACTCAAAATGGTTGAAAACATAATGCGCCCTCAGAAAAAAGTAGTCAATCACTCCTGACTCCGTGGCCTCTGGCCGCACTCTGAGGTCACCCGGCCTGTGATTGAGTGTTTCTATCTCTGGTGCACGGCCCCATTTGGAGTTTCCAAACCCAGGAGATTCCTGCAACATGCTCCTGTGCTGCTACTCCTGGAGGAGGAAGGAGGACGTTTCCCCAAATCTGCTGCTTGTGGGGTCCCTGCCCGGAGAACAGTGGCCCAACTGTGACTTGGATCATGGTTTAAGGTAATCCTGAGCCAAGAGCCCACTGCTAGGCTCCAACTCTGCAGCTGGCTTCCCTGCTTCAATGCCTGGGAGCTCTGCCACCCTCAGGCACCCCTGGTATTTTTGTGTCCTGAGACCACACTGTCCTTGTGAGGGCTCCATCCCCCACTTGGCCTCTGGAGTAATGTCCCTCAGTGGAGCAGACTTCTAAAATTTCCGATTTTGTGCTCCACTGCTCTACTGTTTGCTGGGAGCCAGCCCCTCCCCCTGTGATCTATCTTCCTGTTGCTTTGGATTCACTTCTCTGCATGTCCTAGCTTCTGGAAAGTGTTCAATTTTCTGTTCCTAGAATTGCTGCTCTTCTTCTCTTCTACCTCTTGCTGAGTTTGTAGGTGTTCAGAAGGGTGTGATAAATATCCAGCTGAACTCCTGAGACCTGATGATATCTCAGTCTCCTACTCCTCCACCATTTTGCTCCTCCTCTCAACTCTGTTTGTTTCCTATAGTTAAGAGTCTCTTATGGTTTATCTCCCTCTTGGATTTCATCTTATTTTTCCCTCGCTTCCCCTATGATCCTTTGTTTTGTTTCTTAAATTCCACATATGAGTGAAATCATATGTTAATTGTCTTTCTCTGATTGACTTATTTTGCTCAGCATAAAACTCTCCAGTTCTATCCAAGTCGATGTAAAAAGGTAAGATTTCATCCTTTTCAATGACTGAATAATATTCCTTTATATATGTAGATATATATATATAATATATATATGTAGATATATGTATTATCTATGATATACATAGATATATGTATATCTATGTAGATATATGTATTATATGTAGATATATGTATTATGTAGATATATGTACATATATGTAGATATATATATATTATCATCTTTATCATGGTGTGTGTGTGTGTGTGTATATATATAATAAATATATATATATATATATATATATATATATATATATATATATATATATAAAATGATGTAATATATCACATCATCTTTATCCATTTATCTGTCAATGATCATCTGGGCTCTTTCCATAGTTTGGTTATTGAGGATGTTGCTGCTATAAACATTGGGGTACAGGTGCCCCTTTGGATCATAAGTTTTTATTCTTTTTTTTTTTAAAGGTTTTATTTATTTATTTGAGAGACAGAGAAAGTGAGAGAGAGCATGAGAGAAGGTTAGAGGAAGAAGCAGACTCCCTGTGGAGCTGGGAGCCTGATGTGGGACTCAATCCCATAACTCAAGGATCATGACCTGAGCTGAAGGCAGTTGCTCAACCAACTGAGCCACCCAGGCACCCCATAAGTTTTTATTCTTTGGATAAATACTTAGTAGTATAATTGCTGGGTCATAGGATAGCTCTATTTTGAACTTCTTAAGGAACCTCTATACTGTTTTCTGAAGTGGCTGTACAGCTTGCATTCCCACCAACAGTGTAAGAGAGTTCCTCTTTCTTCTCATCCTCACCAACATTTGTTATTTCCTGACTTGTTAATTTTAGGCATTCTAACTGGTGTGAGGTGATATCTCATTGTGGTTTTGATTTGTATTTCCCTGATGTCAAATGATGTGGAGCATTTTTTCATGCGTCTGTTAGCCATTTGTATGTCTTCTTTGAAAGAAATGTCTGCTCATGTCCTCTGCCCATTTCTTGACTGGATAACTTGTTTTGTGTGTGTGTTGAGTTTGATAAGTTCTTTATTGTTCTTGGATGCTAGCCCTTTATGTGATAGGACATTTGCAAATATCCTCTCCCATTCTGTAGGTTGTCTTTTGGTTTTGTCAGCTGTTTTCTTTGCTGTGCAAAAGCTTTCTATCTTGATGAAGTCCCAATAGTTCATTTTTGCTTTTGTTTCCCCCGCCTTTGGGGATGTGTATAGCAAGAAGTTGCCGTGGCCGAGGTTAAAGAAGTTGCTGCCTGTGTTCTCCTCTAGGATTTTGATGGATTCCTGTCTCACATTTAGGTCTTTCAACCATTTTGAGTTTTTCTTTGTGTATGGTGTAACAATGTGGTCCAGTATCATTCTTCTACTTGTGGCTGACCAATTTTCCCAACACCATTTGTTGAAGAGACTGCCTTTTTTCCACTGGATATTCTTTCCTGTTTTGTCAAAGATTAGTTGACCATAGAATTGAGGGTCCATTTCTGGATTCTGTTCCATTGAACTATGTGTCTGTTTTTGTGCCAGTACCATACTGTATTGATGATTATAGCTTTGTAATAGAGTATGAAGTCTGGAATTGTGATGCCACCACTTTGGTTTTCTTTTTCAGCATTCATCAGACTATTTGGGGTCTTTTCTGATTCCATAAAAATTTTAGGATTATTTGTTCTAGCTCTGTGAAAACTGTTGATGATGGTATTTTGATAAGGATTGCATTGAATATGTAGATTGTGCTGGGTAGCACAGATATTTTAATAATATTTGTTCTTCCTATTCATGAGCATGGAATGTTTTTCCATTTCTTTGTGTCTTCCTCACTTTTTTTTCTTGATGTAGTGTTCAATGATTTGTTATTTGTGTATAACACCCAGTGCTCATTACAACATGTGCCTCGTTAATACTCATCACTTGGCTACCCCATCTCCCCACCCCCTGCCCTCTGAAGCCCTCAGTTTATTTCCCAAAGTCCATAGTCTCTCATGGTTTTTCTTTCCCTCTAATTTCCCTCCCTTTAGTTTTCCCTTCCTTCCCCTAATGTCATCCCTGCTATTTCACATATGAATTGGAAGGAATTTTGCTAAGTGAAGTAAATCAAGCAAAGAAAGACAATTACCAATTTCTTTCATAAATGTTCTGTGGTTTTCACAGTACAGATCCTTTACCTCTTTGGTTAAGTTTAATCCTAGGTATCTTATGGTTTTGAGTGCAATTGTGACTGGAATCGATTCTTTAATTTCTCTTTCTTCTGTCTCATTGCTAGTGTATAGAAATGCAACTGATTTCTGTGCATTGATTTTATATCTTGTCACATTGATGAATTCCTGTATCAAATCTACCAATTTCGGGGTGGAGTCTTTTGGGTTTTCCACATAAAGTATCAGGTCATCTGCACAGAGTGAAGGGTTGACTTCTTTGCCAATTTGAATGCCTTTTATTTCTTTTTGTTGTCTGATTGCTGAGGCTAAGACTTCTAGTACTATGTTGAACAACAGTGGTGAGAGTGGACATCGCGGTTGTATTCCTGACCTTAGGGGAAAAGCTTTCAGTTTTTCCCCATGGAGAATGATATTTGCTGTGGACTTTTCACAGATGGCTTTTATGATATTGAGGTATGTTCACTCTATCCCTATATTTTGAAGAGTTTTCATCAAGAAAGGATGCTGTATTTTGTCAAATGCTTTTTCTGCATCAATTGAGAGGATCATATGGTTCTTGTCCTTTCTTTTATTTATGTGATGTATCATGTTTGATTGATCACGAATGTTGAACCACCCTTGCATCCCAGGAATAAATCCCATTTGGTTGTGGTGAATAATCTTTGTAATGTACTGTTGAATCCTGTTGGCTAGGATTTTGTTGAGTATTTTGGCATTCATGTTCATCAGGGATCTTGGTCTGTAATTCTCATTTGTTTTTTGTTTTTTTTTTTTTCTGGTTTTGGGATCAAGGTAATGCTGGCCTCATAGAACGAGCTTGGAAGTTTTTTTTCCCATTTCTCTTTTTTGAAACCACTCCAGAAGAATAGGTATTAGTTTTTCTTTAAATATTTGGTAGAATTCCTCTGGGAAGCCATCCATCCCTGGACTCTTTTGATTACTGTCTCAATCTCCTTGCTGGTTATGGTGTTAATTGATTTTTATTTTCATTTGGTTTGGGTTAGAAAACAACGTTTGTAAGATTTTGAAAAAGTCTCTTTTTAAAGGGCAATTTTACATTAGCAACAAAATTGAAAGAACTATGTAGAGATTTCCCATATACCCTCTGTCCTCACAAATGCAGAGCCTCCCCATTATCAGTATTACCCATCAGAATGCTACTTTTTTTTAATCAAAGATAAATGTACATTGACACATTGTAATCACTCCAAAACCATAGTTCACCTTGGGGTTCACTCTTGGTGTTGTATATTCTATGGGTTTTGACAAATGCATAATGACATACAACCACTATAATATCATAAAAAGTATTTTCACTGCCCTAAAAATTCTCTATGCTCTGCTTATTCTTCTATTCATCTCTTCCCTTGGGGTAACGCCTGATCTTTTTATTGTTTCCACAGTTTTTTTCTTTTTCTAGAATGTCATATGGTTGAAATCATACACTCTATAGCCTTTTCAGATTGGCTTCTTTTCTTTTTTTTTCCTCCCGAAATTTGTTTATTTTAATTTTTCACTGTTACAAGATTGATTGTTCATGCACCACACTCAGTGCTCCATGCAGTACGTGCCCCTCTCGATACCCACCACCAGGCTC
>CM052810.1:71226020-71265517 GCA_028533885.1 Nasua narica | reverse complement strand
AACATGGTGAAAATGTCTATACTGCCCAGAGCAATCTATACTTTCAATGCCATCCCGATCAAAATTCCACCGGTTTTTTTCAAAGAGCTGGAATAAACAATCCTAAAATTTGTATGGAACCAGAAAAGATCCCTAATTGCTAAGTATTTGTTGAAAAAGAAAAACAAAGCTGGGGGCATCACATTGCCTGATTTCAAACTTTACTACAAAGCTATGATCACCAAGACAGCATGCTACTGGCACAAAAACAGACACATAGACCACTGGAACAGAATAGAGTGCCCAGAGATGGACCCACAACTCTATGGTCAAATCATCTTTGACAAAACAGGCAAAAATATCCAGTGGAAAAAAGACAGTCTCTTCAATAAATGGTGCTGGGAAAACTGGACAGCTATATGTAGAAGAATGAAACTTGACCATTCTCTTACACCATACACAAAGATAAACTCAAAATGGATAAAAGACCTCAACGTGAGGCAGGAATCTATCAAAACCCTAGAGAAGAACATAGGCAGTAACCTCTAGGACATTAGCCACAGCAACTTCTTTCAGGACATGTCTCCAAAGGCCAAGGAAACAAAAGCGAACATGAACTTTTGGGACTTTATCAAGATAAAAAGCTTCTGCTCAGCAAAGGAAACAGTCAACAAAACAAACAGGTAACCCACAGAATGGGAGACGATATTCGCAAATGACACTACAGACAAAGGTCTGATATCTAAGATCTATAAAGAACTCCTCAAACTCAACACTCACAAAACAGATAATCACATCAAAAAATGGGCAGAAGACATGAACAGACACTTCTCCAAAGAAGACATAAAAATGGCTAACAGACCCATGAAAAAATGTTCATCATCTTTAGCCATCAGAGAGATTCAAATCAAAACCACACTGAGATACCACCTTAAACCAGTTGGAATGGCCAAAATCAACAAGACAGTGAACAACAAATGTTGGAGAGGATGTGGAGAAAGGGGAACCCTCTTCCACTGTTGGTGGGAATGCCACTTAGGAAAAGTTGGTGCAGCCACTTAGGAAAACAGTGTGGATATTCCTCAAGAAATTAAAAGTAGAGCTACCCTATGACCTTGCAATTGCACTACTGGGTATTTACCCCAAAGAAGCAGATGCAGTACAAAGAAGGACCACATGTATCCCAATGTTCATAGCAGCAATAGTCACAATTGCCAAACTATGGAAAGAACCAAAATGCCCTTCAACAGATGAATGGATAAAGAAGATATGGTACATATATATAATGGAATATTATGCCTCCATCAGAAAGGATGAATATCCAACTTTTGCATCAACATGGATGGGACTGGAAGAGATTATGCAGAGTGAAATAATTCAAGCGGAGAGAGTCAATTATCTTATGGTCCCACTTATGTGTGGAACATAAGGAAAAACATAGAGGACATTGTGAGAAGGAAGGGAAGGGTGAATGGGGGAAAATCAGAAGGGGTGATGAACCATGAGAGACTGTGGACTATGAGGAACAAACTGAAGGTTTTGGAGTGGAGGGGGTAGGGGGTTGGGCGAGCTTAGTGGTGAGTATTGAAGAGGGCACACACTCCATGGAGCACTGGGTGTGGTGCATGAACAATTAATCTTGTAACACTGAAAAAATAAAATAAACATATTTGGGGGAAAAAAACCACAGTGTTTGAAACTGAATAAGTACTCAATAAATGTCAATTACTAGTATCATTACTAATATTTAAATGGGTTGTATAGAGATACTTTTATGTAAGGCACTATAAATTGCTTTACATACATTCTCTCATGTAATCCTTACAACAAAGAAGTTATTCCCTTCTTACAACTCAGGAAATTGAGGTCCAGGGTGGTTAACAACTTATCCAGGGAACACACTTAGCAAGCAGCTAGATGACTGGACAGCACTCTACTATACAATGATGAGATCACCTTGGATTTTCTTTCTTTGTTGTGTCCCTTTGCCATCTTCTTTTTTATAAAAAATTTCATTAATGTATGGGCATATGCACTATTGGTTCATGGTGGCATTCTGCTTCTTCCCAGTCTTGTTTCTGGGTATATCAGGACTTACACTGCAGTTATCATTCTTTAGTCTCACTTTTTAAACTTAACATTATAATGTGAGCATATTTTTACATTGCAAAATATTTTTAAAATATAGTTTTTAGTGGCTAAGTGGCATAGAATTTTATGACAATGGCCATTCCCTTAATTTTAGGCCTATTGAGTGTTTTCAGTATCTCGCTGTTATAAGTAAATGCAGTGCTTTTCCTGGTACAGACATTTATGCACATTTCTTTTAATTTCTCCAATGCGGAAATTCAAAAGAAGATTTTCCAGGTCAGTGGAGATCATTATTATAAGACTTTTTGTTATATATCCCTCACTAACTCTGAGAATTATAATTTTTAAAAATCTTTGCCAGGTTAAATGCCATGGTAACTCATTTTAACTTGCCTTTCTTTTATTACCATGAGTCACACTATCTTTCTTCCCATTTTGTATTGGACACTTGCTTTGTTCTTTTGCAAATTGCTGTTGATATCCTTTGCCTATTTGTGAAACTGGAAATCTGGGTGTGAGATTTTATAAATCAATAGTATCAACTCCTTGTAATATATATTACAAACATTTTGGCTCTTTTTTTTGTAGTTTTCCATCTATTTTACTTAATATTGTAAATATGTCTAATGCTCCTAATCATTTGTTATACTAACATTTATAATATTTTTTTTTTCATCTTTTGTTTTGTTTTCAGTAGTTTCTGTTCTGAACTTATTTTAAGTTAGAATTATTTGACCAGAGTGTAGTAAGGCAGGATATTTTTTTGGAAGCTCCCCACGTGATTTTGATGCATGACTCAGATTGAGGACCACTGCTTTCAACCTAAAATACTAAAGACAGTCTTGGCCAATTGACATATTTTTATGCTTTTAACATCAATATATTTTAACCCAACTATTTTCTTTTTTTTTTATTTTTTTTTAAAGATTTTATTTATTTATTTATTAGGAAAGAGAGAGAGGGAGAGAGAGCATGAGAAGGGAGAAGGTCAGAGTGAGATGCAGACTCCCCATGGAGCTGGCAGCCCGATGTGGGACTCGATCCCGGGACTCCGGGATCATGACCTGAGCCGAAGGCAGTTGCTTAACCAACTGCGCCACCCAGGTGCCCCCAACTATTTTCATCTATACATGTCATTAAGTTTAGCTCTTATATCCCAAATACCAGGCACTACCCTCTGGCCGTGGTCACATAAGTCATCCAGTGAAGTTAGTGTTTCCACTGTGCCTTTCTGGAACTCACTAGGTGATTTTACTGTCATTTTTTCCACAAAACTGTCTTAATTTGTCTTAAGTATACTGCCTGCTCTTAGATCTTTGTGGCTTTTTACAGTTGTAGGGCTTTTTTTTTTTTTAAAGATTTTATTTACTTATTTGAGAGACAGAGAACGTGAGAGAGAGCATCAGAAGAGAGAAGCTTAGAGGAAGAAGCAGACTTCCCGTGGAGCTGGGATCCCGATGTGGGACTCGATCCCGGAACTCGAGGATCATGACTTGAGCTGAAGGCAGTTGCTCAACCAACCGAACCCCCCAGGCGCACTACAGTTGTAGGGTTTTATGGAGAAATCATATTAGGGTCTCTGCCTCAAAATTGTTCTATCTAGCCTTAAAAGAGAAACCCAGCCTGACAGTTTACAGTGATGTTTTCCAAAGGCAAGGCCTGAAATCACTCCTATCATGGCATCTTTAGCTGCAGTCACCCCTTTCATCTCATTGACTTGTAAGAGCCTGTCTTTCTCTTTATAGTTAAAAAAAAATCAATGGTGCTACGATGAATGCTGTGAAATGTGTAAGCCTGATGATTCACAGACATGTACCCTGGGGCAAATAATACATTATATATTAACAAAAAAAATCAATGGTGAAGTATTTGTGGATTCTTTGGGGGGGTTCCTGAGGGAAAATTCTGTCCCCTTTAAAAATCTTTGCTTTGATGCTTTCAGTTGGGGAAAATATTTTTGAATTATGAATCTGGCTTTGTTATTTTTGGTCTTTTTAATTTCCTCTTGTTTTCCATTATTATTGTTCTTAATTCTCTCTCAGCCTCGCTGTATATCATCTCTGTGGGTGTACATCTGTGATTCAAGTGCTGGAAATCATGAACTTTCTACAGCTCTGACTGTGCATTCTGCTGCAACTTGTTTCATGCTCATACTTCTTTGGATAGTTTCAACACTTTTATGAAATTACTACTTGGACTTTTTTTCTCATTTCAAGTTTAAAGAGCATTTTAGACATGTGCATTTCAGTTTAAAACTTTAACTTTGGAAAATATTTCTCTAGGAGAAATAATACATGCATATGTGTTACAAATGAAACAATCCTTTACAAAAAGAAACTGAAAAGTAACTGTGTCCTATAATCTCAACTGGCCCAAAGATAAAACCATACTTAACTAGTTTATAGTACTCCAGAATTTCATATTATATATTATTATATTATATTATACTATAATGTATATATAATATAAAAACAAAGAAATAAAAGAATAAATTTGTATATATTTGTATAATATATATTATTATATATTATATATTATAATTATTATGTATAAAATATAAAAACAAAACAAGAAATAAAAGAATAGATTTGTATATATATATTTTTGTATATATATGTATATATATACACTTATACACACATATATTTGTATATATATTTGTACATATTTGTATATAATGTGTATATATATACATATATATACAAAAATATATATATACAAATCTATTCTTTTATTTCTTGTTTTGTTTTTTCAATATTGGAGACACACTCTACATCCTAAACTTGTGATAATTTACTTGGTCACATACTAGATTGTTGTCATATTCCCATTCTTTTTATTGCTAGACAATTTGACATTCTATGGATGTGCCAGACATTTTTTTGAAATCATTCCATATTAATAAACATTTAAGTTGTTTCTATTTTTTCCCATTATAAATAATGAATTGGTAGCTATTCAGACGCATGTAAACATACACGTATATCCTTCTGCAGCTTTGCAAGAGTTTATATTTTCAATGGATAAATGTCTAGAAGTAAGAATGTGGATGAATATTTTCACTGGTTCTTCTGATTTCCATTTCCTCAGACTCACCTCTAAACTGATTTTTATTAGCTCTTTTTCTCAGAACATCCCTGAATCTGGCTATTATTATTAGCTTTTAAATTTAAGCAATATTTTGTTTTAACTTTTGAACTCTAATAAGATTAGCCCTTTTCCAAATGTTTATTGACCATCTGTGTTGCCTGTTTGTTTCCTTATTACTTTTTCATTTTCGTTCCTTTCTTTCTTATATGTGAAAGCTCTTTATGTATTAAAAATACTAACCTCAGGGTGCCTAGGTAGTTCAGTTGGTTAAACATCTAAATCTTGATCTCAGTTTCAGGTCTCAATCTCAGGGTCATGAGCTCAAGGCCTGTGTTGGGCTCCACACTGGGTGTGGAGCCTACTTGAAAATAAAAAAAAGAAAAATAATACTAACTGACGTATATGGAATGAACTATTTCACTTTGCCCCAAGTGCATTTTGAGTTAATATATGCTGGGGTTTTTATCCATCCAAAAGTTTTAAACTTTAATACAATAAAATCGATATTTACCTTTATAGGGTTTTGTCCTGATGTCAAGTTAACAAAGCTATTTAAACCCTAAAGTTACATAGACATATTCCTGGTTTTTACAAATAAGTTCAAATGTTGGTTTTCACTGTTTGTTTTTGTGGTTAGAGCATTAATGCATCTATAATTTGCTTTAATAGATGGTTTGTGTTGAAAGTCGGGCTTCATTTTTCTTCTAAATGGATGGTCAATCTTACTCTCTTTCTTTTAAAGATTTTATTTATTTATTTGAGAGAGAGTGAGAGAGAGAGCATGAGCGGGGGTAGGGGAGGGAGCGGGCAAAGCAGACTCCCCGCTGAGCAGGGAATCCAATATGGCACTTGATCCCAGGACCCTGGGATAATGACAGACACTTAACCAACTGAGCCACCCAGGCACCCCTAGTCAATCTTATTCTTAATAAAGAATCATTTCTCTTAAAACTAGAAACAAGTAAAAGAAGGGCATTACCCCAGTCCTAACATTATTTTGGGAAAGACTGGTCTTGACAATTTTTAATCTTTAAAATATTAAAGGTACATAACATGTGTACAGAAAAGGGTATAAACCAAAGATGTATAAATACAGGCAAATATGATCTGAGAACAAAATCTTCTCCCAGCACATTCAGGAGCTCCCAATCTGCTTGCCCTTTCCCCATTACTATCAACTCCCCACTCAAAAAGGTAATCATATCCTGACTTTACAGGTAACCACTTTCTTGGTTTTATTTATAACATATGCACCTAGGCATGTTTCTCAAAGCCAAAAAATCTAATTTTGTCTGTTTTTTAGACTGCATATAAAATGAAGCCAAGTTTTAATTTATCCAGTGCAATTTTC
The DNA here is from genome assembly GCA_028533885.1 of Nasua narica. Classification (NCBI taxonomy): domain Eukaryota; kingdom Metazoa; phylum Chordata; class Mammalia; order Carnivora; family Procyonidae; genus Nasua; species Nasua narica. The sequence goes on along the minus strand of CM052810.1, from coordinate 71,259,006 downwards.
AGTTGATAATCACTTGGGTTATTTCCACAGTGTGGGTGTTTTGAACAATGGGAATTTACTTTCACAGTTCTAGTGGCTGGAAGTCCAAGATCAAGGTGTTGGCACGTTTGGTTCCATGGATTGCAGATGGCCACCTTCTCTCTATGTCCTCACATGGCCTTTCCCTTATGTATGCATATCCCTGATGTCTCCAGTTTGCTGGCCCATCCTGCAGATTTGGGGTTTGCTAGCCTTCATAATTGCGGGAGCCAATTTTTAAAAAATCAATCAGCCAGCCCTTATAGACACCACCTTCCTGGAGCCACCCATGCCACCTAGCCATGGTCAACCCCACGATGTTCTTCTACATCACCATGGATAATGAACCTTTGAGCTGTGTCTCCTTCGAGATCTTTGCAGACAAAGTTCCAAAGACAGCAGAGAAATTTTATGCTCTGAGCACTGGGGAAAAAAGATTTGTTTATAAAGATTCCCACTTTCACAGGATTATTCTAGGATTTATGCGCTAGGGTGATGACTTCACATGCTATAATGGGACTGGTGGCAAGTCCATCCATGGGGAGAAATTTAATGATGAGAATTTCATCCCGAAGCATAGGAATCCTGGCATCTTGTCCATGGAAAATACCGGACTTAACACTAGCTATTCCCAGTTTTTCCCCTGCATGGCCAAAATTGAGTGGTTGGATGGCAAGCATGTGGTCTTTGGCAAGGTGAAAGAGGGCATGAGTATTGTGGAAGCCATGGAACACTTTGGGTTCAGGAATGGCAAGACTAGGAAGAAGATCACCATTGCTGACTGTGGGCAAATGTAATAAATTTGACTTGTATTTTATTTTAACTACCAGACCATTCCTTCTGGAGCTGAGGAGCACCTGTTCACACTCATCTGCTAGAAATATCTTATAATCTTTGTGCTTTTGCTGAAGTTCAATGGGTTCTATATTTTTTTAGTCCTCTCCAAGTCTAGCTGGATTGCAGAATTAAGTTTATGATTATGAAATAAAAACTAAAGAACAACAAAAAAAGGGCACCTAGGTGGCTCAGTTGGTTGAGATTTCGGCTTAGGTCATGATCCTTGAGTTCTGGGATCGAGTCCCGCATCGGGCTCCCAGCTCCACGGGGAGTCTGCTTCTTCCTCCTCTCATGCTCTCTCTCATTTTCTCTGGCTCTCAAATAAATAAATAAAATATTAAAAAAAAAAGGACAACAACAAAAAAAAAGAAAATCAACCACTGTCTCTCCATGCACGCACATACACACACACACACACACACACACACACATGCACACATATTATTAGTTAATGTTTCTCTGTTTCTCAGGAGAACCCTGACTAAATGCAGATTTTAGTACTAAGAAGGAGAGTACTGTTACAATGAATACCTGAAAATGTGGAAGTGGTTTTGGAATGGGATAATGAGTAGAGACTAGAAAAGTTTTACTATGCAAGTTATAAGAAGCCTAGATTTTCAGGACGCCTGTGTGGCTCAGTGGATTAAGTCTCTGCCTTCAGCTCAGGTCATGTTCTCAGAGTCCTGGGATTGAGCTCCACCTCGGGCTCTCTACTCAAGAGGGAGCCTGCTTCCCCCTCTCTCTCTGCCTACTTGTGATCTCTTTCTCTCTGTCAAATAAATAAATAAAATCTTAAAAAAAAAGAAGCCTAGAGTTTCTTGAAGGGAGTATTGAGAGAAATATAGATATTTGTTTTTGTTTTGTTTTGTTTTCAAAATATGGATATTAAAGGCAATTCTTGTGAGGTTTCAGACAGAAATGAGAACTACACTATTGGTAACTGAAGGAAAGGCAGTTCTTGCTGTAAAATGTGTTTGTGGAAAGTGATAAACTGAGATATTTAATTGAGATTTCTAAGTGAAGTGTCGAAGGTGCATCCTGGTTTCTCTTTACTGCTTGTAAAATGTGAGAGAAGAGAGATATATAGAAGGAATTTTTCAATAAAAGGGGATCAGAGCATGAAGATTTGGAAAATTTTCAGCCAATTCATATTACAAAAAAATAAGAAAGTGTCTTCTGGAGTGAACCAGCCAAGAGTGTGGCTGGAAAGTAATTTGATAAAAGAGATTGCAGGTATGACCCATGGATCTAAGCAACTGTCTCAGCAGAAACCAGGGATAGAGATGAGGTTATATGAGTAGAAACACCCCCAACTTGGACTGAAGGGGGCAGAGATGGGACAAAATGAAGGAAGTCTGTCGAACTTCTGAGATTCTACAGGACACTATAATAGACATATGAGGCTGTGAAAAGGTTGTCCTTCAAGAAAAGGGAAAAATTACCCTTAAGGAAATTCAGAGAGAAGCAGGGATGCCACTCCTACCATAGGACCAGAGGGTACAGGTCTGGAAGGTGGGGCTGTCTCCTCAGTTTCAGTGGGTCAAGCTCCTGTAACCCAGGGCCCAGGGGGTGATGCTGCTGCCTTAGTAGGCCCAGAAGACAGGGCTGCCACACCCTCATGGGACCTATTCCCCTTTCTTCTTTCTAATTTCGCCCTTGTGGAATGGGTATGTCTGTCCTATACTGGGCCCATTATTTTTGGAAGCACATAACTTGTCTGGTTTCATAGGCTCACAGCTGGGGAGGGATTTTATGTAAGAATAAACCATGCCTTACTTGAGTCTCACCCATACGTGATTTAGGTAATATTTAGATGAGACATGGAATTTAGGTTGGTGTTGGAATCTGTTAAGACCCTTTGGGCTGTTAGGGTGGAGTAAATGTTGAGAAGGATGTGAGTTTGGGGAATCAAGAGGGTCGAGTGTTATGGACTGAATTGTGTCTGCCCCCAAATTCATATGTTGAAGCTCTAACCCCAGGTACTTCAGAATGTAACTTATTTTGAAATATGATCTTTAAAGAGGTAATTAAAATGACGGCATTAGAGTTTGCCCTATTACAATGTGTCCTTATGAGAAGAGGAAATCTGAACACAGGAGAGAGAGACCAGCAATGTACATGCACAGGGGTAGGTCATCCCCAATCAAGGAGAGAGGCCTCAGGAGAAACCTAACTAGCTGACACCTCGATCTTAGTCTTTCAATCTCCAGACCTGTGAGAAAATAAATTTCTATGATTTAAACCACCCAGCCTGTGGCATTTTGTATGGCAGCCCTAGCAGTCTAATTCAGAGAGTATTTGTATATTTAGTGTTTGTAGATAACAGCCAACAATTTTCCAAAATGACTGTACCACTTTAGTTTTTAGCAGTCATGTATGAAAGTTCTTGTTGCCATCCATCCCGGTATGTCAGCTGTTTCTTATTTTAGCCATTCTTTTGGGCATCAAGTAGTATCTTATTGTGGTTTTCATCTGTATTTACCTCTTTACTCATACTACTGAGTTCTTTCACACATGTTTATGGCCCATTTGTGTATATTATTTCTTGAAGTACCTCTTCAGGTTTCTTGTGCATTTTTAATGGGTTGTCATTTTTCTTATTTAATTATAACAGTTTTTATTTTATATATATGTGTATATATATTCTGAATAGGAGTTCATTGTAAGTAATTGGTCTGACAGATATCTTCTTCCACTCTGTGGTTTGCTTTTTCACTCTTTTAGTGGTATCTTTTGATTAACTAAAGTCTTAATTTAAATCTTAAATTAAGGGGTGCTGGGGTGGCTCAATCAATTAAGCAGCTGTCTTCCACTCAGGTCATCATCCTAGGGTCCTAGGATTGAGCCCCACATCGAGACCTGCATCAGGCTCCTTACTCAGTAGGGATCCTTCTTCTTCCCCTCCCTCTGCCTATTGCTCCCCCTGCTGTGCTTGCTCTCTCTGTGTCAAATAAATTGTCCATTGGATATGGACATAACAGTGCATAACACTGGATATGAACTCAAACAGTATGTCAGAAAGGGAATTCATGGTAACAACTATCCAGGCAATGGCTAGGAGGGAGAACAACATTAATGAAAACATAGAATCCCTAAGGGTGAGGAAGAAGAGCAAGATGGTGGAGGAGTAGGAGGCTGAGATAGTATCAGACCCCAGAAGTTCAGCTAGATAGTTATCAAACCATTCCAAACACCTACAAACTCAATAGGAGATAGAAGAGAAGAACAAGAATTCTAGGAACAGAAAATCAACCACTTTCCGGAAGTATTTTGCTTTCTCATTCATCTAGTCTTATCTCAATAAAATGACAAGGCAGAAAAACTCACCACAAAAAAAGAACAAGAGGCAGTACTGACAGCTAGGGATGTAATCAATACAAACATTAGTAATATGTCAGAAATAGAGTTCAAAATGACAATTATCAAGGTGCTAGTTGGGCTCCAAAAAAGCATGGAAGATATTAGAAAAATTTCCTTTCTGGAGAAATAAAATCCCTTTTAGGAGAAATAAAAGAACTAAAATCTAACCAAGCTGAAATCAGAAAAGCTATTAATGAGGTACAATTAAAAAATGGAGGCTCTTACTGCTAGGATAAATGAGGCAGAATAGAGAAGTAGTGATATAGAAGACCAAATGATGGAGAATAAAGAAGCTGAGAAAAAGAGAGACAAACAACTACTGGATCACAAGGGGAGAATTCGAGAGATAAGTGATACCATAAGATGAAACAATATTAGAATAATTGGGATCCCAGAAGAATAATAAAGAGAGAGGGAGAGGGAAGGTATATTGAAACAAATTATTATAGAGAATTTCCCTAATTTGGCAAAAGGAACAAGCATCAAAATCCAAGAGACATAGAGAACCCCCCTAAAAATCAATAAAAAACTAGGTCTACAGCCCGTCATCTAATGGTAAAACTTACAAGTCTTAGTAACAAAGAGAAAATCCTGAAAGTGGCTCGGGACAAGAAGTCTGTAACATACAAAGGCAAAAATATTAGATTGGCAGAAGACCTATCCACAGAGACCAGGCAGGTCAGAAAGGACTGGTATGATATATTCAGAGCACTGAACAAGAAAACTATGCAGCCAAGAATACTAAATCCAGCTAGGCTGTCACTGAAAATAGATGGAGAGATAAAAAGCTTCAAGGACAAACAAAAACTAGAAGAATTTGCAAACACCAAAACAGCCCTACAGGAAATATTGAGAGGGGTCCTCTAAGCAAAGAGAGAGCCTAAAAGGAACATAGACCAGAAAGGAACAGAGACAATATGCAGTAACCATCACCTTACAGGCAATACAATGCCACTAAATTCGTGTCTGTCAATAGTTACTCTGAATGTAAATGGGCTAAATGCCCCAATCAAAAGACATAGAGTATCAGAATGGATTAAAAAAAAAAAAAGACCCATCTATATGCTGTATACAAGAAATTCATCTTGGACCCAAAGATACCTCCAGATTTAAAGTGAGGGAGTGGAAAACAATTTACCATGCTAATGGACATCAAAAGAAAGCTGGGATGGAAATCTTTATATCAGATAAATTAGATTTTAAGCCAAAGACTATAATAAGAGATGAAGAAGGACACTATATCACACTTAAAGGGGCCGTCCAACAAGAAGATCTAACAATTGTAAATATCTATGCCCCTAACATGGGAGCAACCAATTATATAAACATCAGTAACAAAATGAAAGAAACACATCAACAATAATACAATAGTAGTAGGGGACTTTAATACACCCCTTACCAAAATGGATACATCTAAGCAAAAGACCAACAAGGAAATAAAGGTTCTAAATGACACACTGGACCAGATGGACATCACAGATATATTCAGAACATTCCATCACAAAGCAACAGAATACACACTCTTCTCTAGTGCATATGGAACATTCTCCAGAATAGATCACATCCTGGGTCACAAATCAGGTCTCAATCAGTACCAAAAGACTGGGATCATTCCTCACATATTTTCAGACCACAATGCCATGAAACCAGAACTCCGTCACAAGAGGAAAGTTGGAAAGAACTCAAATACATGGAGGCTAAAGAGCATCCTACTAAAGAATGAATGAGTTAACGAGGAAATTAAAGAATTTTAAAAATCCATGGTACAAATGAAAATGAAAATGCAACTGTTCAAAATCTTTGGGACACAGCAAAGGCAGTCCTGAGAGGAAAGTATATAGCAATACAAACATTTCTCAAGAAATAAAAAAGATATCAAATACACAACCTAGCCTTACACCTAAAGGAACAGGAGAAAGAATAGCAAAGAAAGCCTAAATCAAGCAGGAGAAGTGAAATAATAAAGATCAGAGCAGAAATCAATGAAATAGAAACCAAAAGAACAGTATAACAAATCAACGAAACTAGGAGCTGGTTCTTTGAAAGAATTAATAAGATTGATAACCCCGTGGCCAAACTTATTAAAAAGAAAAGAGAAAGGATCCAAATTAATAATTTATCATTATTATTACCAAATTAATAATAATTAATAAAATCATGAATGAAAGAGGAGAAATCACAACCAATACCAAAGAATTACAAACAATTATAAGAACATATTATGAACAACTATAGGCCAGCAAATTAGACAATCTGGAAGAAATGGATGTATTCCTTGAAACACAAACTACCAAAACTGAACCAGGGAGAAATAGAAAACCTGACCAGACCCATAACCAGTAAGGAGATTGAAGAAGTCATCAAAAATCTCCCAAAAACATAGAGCCCAGGCCAGATGGCTTCCCAGGGGAATCCTACCAAATATTTAAGGAAGAATTAATACCTATTCTCCTGAAATTGTCCCAAAAAATAGAAGTGGAAGGAACACTTCCAAACACATGTTATGAGGCCAGCATTACCTTGATCCCCAAACCAGACAAAGACCCCATCAAAAAGGAGAATTACAGAGCGATATGCCTGATGAACACGGATGTAAAAATTCTCAGCAAAATACTAGCCAATAGGGCCCAACAGTACATTAAAATGATTATTCACCATGACCAGGTGGGATTAATTCCTGGCTGCAAGATTGGTTCAACATCCTCAAATCAATCAATGTGATACAATACATTAATAAAAGAAGTAACCGTATGATACTCTCAGTTGATGCTGAAAAAACATTTGACAAAGTACAACATCTTTCTTGATCAAAACTCTTCACAGTGTAGTCATAGAGGGTACATTCCTCAACATCATAAAAGCCATCAATGAAAAACCCACAGTGAAAGTCATTCTCAATGGGGAAAACTGAGAGCTTTTCTGCTGAGGTCAGGAACATGGCATGGATGTCCACTATCTCCACTGCTATTCAACATAGTACTAGAAGTCCTAGCCTCAGTAAGCAGACAACAAAAAGAAATAAAAGGCATCCAAATTGGCAAAGAAGAAGTCAAACTCTCACTCTTTGCAGATGATATGATACTTTATGTGGAAAACCCAAAAGACTCCACTCCAAGACTGCTAGAACTCATACAGGAATTCAGTAAAGTGTCAGGATATAAAATCAATGCACAGAAATCAGTTGCATTTCTATACACCAACAGCAAGACAGGAGAAGGAGAAATTAAGGAGTTGATTTCATTTACGATTGCACCCAAAACCATAAGATACCTAGGAATAAACTTAACCAAAGAGGCAAAGAATCTGTACTCAGAAAACTACAAAATGCTCATGAAAGAAATTGAGGAAAACGCAAAGAAATGGAAAAATGTAAAGAAATGGAAAAACGTTCCATGCTCATGGATTGGAAGAACAAATATTGTGAAAATGTCTATGCTACGTAGAGTGATCTACACATTTAATGCAATCGCTATCAATTTAATGCGTTACCATCAATTTTTTCAAAGAAATGGAACAAATAATCCTAAAATTTATATGGAACCAGAAAAGACCACAGATAGCCAGAGGAATGTTGAAAAAGAAAACCAAAGTCGGTGGCATCACAATTCTAGACTTCACGCTCTATTACAAAACTGTGATCATCAAGACAGTGTAGTACTGGCACAAAAACAGACACATAGATCAATGGAACAAAATAGAGAGGCCAGAAATGGACCTCCAACTCTATAGTCAACTAATCTTCGAGAGGCAGGAAAGAATATCCAATGGAAATAAAGACAGTCTCTTCAACAAATGGTGCTGGGAAAATTGGACAGCCAAAAGTACAAGAATGAAATGGATCATTTCCTTACACCGCACACAAAAATAGACTCAAAATGGATGAAAGACCTCGATGTGAGACAGGAATCCATCAAAATCCTTGAGGAGAACACAGGCAGCAACCTGTGTTCTGCAGCTGAGGTCCATACAGCAAACAGTATGGACCTCAGCTGCAGCAACTTCTTTTTAGAAACATCACCAAAGGCAAGGGAAGCAAGGGCAAAAATGAACTATTGGGACTTCCTCAAGATCAAAAGATTTTGTACAGCAAAGGAAATGGTCAACAAAACCAAAAAACAACTGACAAGAAGGGGAGGAGATATTCACAAATGACATATCAGATAAAGGACTAATATCCAATGTCTATAAAGAACTTATCAAACTTAACACCTAAAGAACAAATAATCCAATCAAGAAATGGGCAGAAGATATGAACAGACATTTCAGTAAAGAGGACATCCAAATGGCCAACAGACACATGAAAAAGTGGTCAACATCACTGGGCATCAGAGAAATACAAATCGAAACCATAGTGAGATACCACCTCACACCACTCAGAATGGCTAAAATTAGGAAGTCAGGAAACGACAGATGTTGGCGAGGACGTGGAGAAAGGGGAACCCTCTTACACTGTTGGTGGGAACGCAAGCTGATGCAGCCACTCTGGAAAACAGTATGGAGGGTCCTCAAAATGTTCAAAATAGAGCTACTCTATGACCCAGCAATCGCACTACTGGGTATTTACCCTAAAGATACAAATGTAGTAATCCCAAAGGAGGTCGTGGACCCAAATGTTTACAGCAGCAATGTCCACAATAGCCAAACTATGGAAAGAATCTAGACATCCATCAACAAATGAATGGATAAAGAAGATGTGGTATATATATATATATATATATATATATATATATATATATATACAATGGAATTCTATGCAGCCATCAAGAGAAATGAAATGTTGCCATTTGCAATGACACAGATGGAAATAGAGGGTATTATGCTAAGTGAAATAAGTCAGTCAGAGAAAGACAATTATCATATGATCTCTCTGATATGAAGAATTTGAGAGGCAAGGGGTCGTGGAAGGTGGGGAAGGGAAATGAAACAAGTTGGGATCAGGGAGACAAACCATAAGAGACTCCTAAACTCATGAAACAAACTGAGGGTGGCAGGAAGGTAGGGAGTAGGGATAGGGTGGGCTGCATTATGGACATTGGGGAGGGTATGTGCTATGGTAAGTGCTGTGAAATGTGTAAGCCTGATGACTCACAGACATGTACCTTGGGGCAAATGATACATTATATGTTAATAAAAAAATTTAAAAATCTCTAAGGGTGGAGTTGAGAACAAGTATGGCGGATGCTAAAAATACTGTCAATGAGATCCAATCTAATCTAAATAGTCTAATAGCTAGGGTAATGGAGACAGAGGATAGAATTAGCGATCTAGAGGACAAGATAGTAGAGAAGAAGGTCTGGAAGAGGGCTGGAACAAACTGCTTAGGAACCACGTGAAGAGACTTAGGGAAGTAAATGATGCCATGTTCCAACGTCACAATTATTGGAATTCCAGAGGGACTAGAGAAGGACAGAAGACTAGAAGATATAGCTGTACAAATTCTGAATGAAAATTTCCCCAATCTGGGAAATGGAAAAAGTGTTTGTGTCCTAGATGCAGAAAGGCACCCCCAAGATCAACAAGCCTAGAAAATCATCGAGACACATCATTGTGAAATTTCAAAATTGTAATCTTAGACAAGAGGTCCTTAGGGCAGCTAAAGGGAAGAGTTTCCTTACATACAGAAGAAACCCCATTAGAATAACATCAGATCTGTCCACAGAAATCTGGCAAGACAGAAAGGGCTGGCAAGACATATTCAGGGTACTAAATGAGAAGAACATGCAGCCAAGAACACTTTATCCAGCAAGGCTGACATTCAAAATGAATAGAGAAATAAGAGCTTCCAAGAATGGCAAGGATTAAAAGAGTATGTGACCACCAAGCCGGCACTCCAGGAAATATTAAAGGGGATTCTATATAAGAAGAAAGAACCCATGAATGACACAGAACAGGAACTTACAATCTATAGAAACAAGGACTTCACAGGCAACATGATGTCAATAAAAACTTATCTTTCAAAAATCACTCTCAAAAAAAAAATCACTCTCAACATGAATTTTGTAAATGCTCCCATAAAACTACAGAGGGTTGCAGACTAGATAAAACAACAGGACCCATCCATATGCTGTCTACAAGAGACATATTTGGAACCAAAAGATACATCCAAACTGAAAGTGAAGGGATGAAAAACCATCTTTCATGCCAACGGGCCTCAAAAGAAAGCCGGGGTAACAATTCTCATATCAGATAAATTAAATTTTAAGCTAAAGTCTGTACTCAGAGATACAGAAGGACACTACATCATTCTTAAAGGGTCTGTCCTCCAAGAAGATCTAACAATGTAAATATTTATGCCCCCAATATAGGAGTAGCCAACTATATAAGCCAACTGTTAAACAAAATAGAGTCATACTGATATGAATACACTAATTGTAGGAAATCTTAACACACCACTCTCAGTAACAGACAGATCATCTAAACAGAAAATAAATAAAGAAACAAAAGCTTTCCATGACACGTTGGACCAAATGGACCTCATAGATACATACAGAACATTCCACCCTAAAACAACAGAATACTCATTCTTCTCGAGTGCACATGGAACTTTCTCCAGAATAGACCACATACTGGGCCACAAATGAGGACTCAGCCACTACAAAAAGATTGAGATGATTCCCTGAATTTTCTCAGACCACAGTGCTTTAAAACTGGAACTCAATCACAAGAAAAAGTTTGGAAGGAATTCAAACACTTGGAGCCTAAAGACCAATCTGCTCAAGAATGTTTGGATCAACCAGGAAAACAAAGATGAACTTAAATAATTCATGGAAACCAATGGGAATGAAGAAACATTGGTCCAAAACCTATGGGATATGGCAAAGACAGTCCTAAGGGGGAAATACATAACCATTCAAGCCTCATTCAAAAAAATTGAAAAATATCAAATGCATCAGCTCTCTTTACACTTTACACCTTACAACTGGAAAATCAATAACAAATTAAGCCAACTCCACGCACAAGAAGGGAAATAATCAAGATTAGAGCAGAGATCAACGAGTTAGAAACTAAAGAAACAGTAGAACACATCAATGAATCCAGAAGTTGGTGTTTTGAAAGAAACAATAAGATCAATAAACCACTGGCCAAACTAATCCAGAAGAAGAGAGAGAGGACCCTAATTAACAAAATTATGGATGAAAGGGGAGAGATCATGACTAATCCAAAGGAAATAGAAATAATCATCAAAAATTATTATCCACAGCTATATGCCAATAAGCTGAACAACCTAGAAGAAATGGATGCATTCCTGGAAACCCATCATCTTCTAAGACTGAAACAGGAAGAAATTGACAACCTGAATAGACCAATATCTAGTAATGAGATTGAAGCAGTGATCAAAAACCTCCCAAAAAAACAAGAGTCCAGGGCCTGATGGATTTCCTGGGAAATTCTACGAAACAATCAAAAAACAGAAACAGAAGGAAAACTTCCAGACTCTTTCTATGAAGCCAGCATTACCCTGATCCCCAAACCAGGCAAAGGCCCCATCCAAAAGGAGAATTTCAGACCAATATCCCTAATGAATATGGATGCCAAGATTCTCAGCAAGATCCTAGCTAATAGGATTCAACAGCACATTAAAAGATTATTCATCATGACCAGGTGGGATTTATCCCTAGGATGCAAGGGTGGTTCAACATTCACAAATCAATCCATGTGATAGAATCAATCAAAAAGAGAGGAGAGAAGAACCACATGGTCCTCTCAATTGATGCGGAAAAAACATTTGACAATATTCAGCATCCGTTCCTGATTAAAACTCTTCAAAGTATAGGGATAGAAGGAACATTCCTCAACATCAAAAAATCTATCTATGAAAAGCCCACAGCAAATATCATTCTCAATGGAGAAAAGCTGACAGCCTTCCCTTTGAGATCAGAAAAACGTCAAGGATGCCACTGTTACCACTCTTGTTCAACATAGTGCTAGAAGTCCTAGCAATACCAATCAGACAGCAGAAAGAAATAAAAGGTATTCAAATTGGCAATGAAGAATTCAAACTCTCTCTCTTCGCAAATGACATGATACTTTATATAGAAAACCCAAAAGACTCCAACTCCAAACTTCTAGAACACATACAGCAATTCAGTAATGTGGCAGGATACAAAATCAATGCACAGAAATCAGTTGCTTTCTTATACACTCACTAACAATGAAAATATGGAAAGGGAAATTAGAGAATCAATTCCATTTACTGTAGCACCAAGAACCATTAGATACCTGGGAATAAACCTAACCAAAGAGGTAAAGAATCTGTACTCGAGGAACTACAGAATGCTTATGAAAGAAATTGAAGAAGACACAAAAAGGTGGAAAAGCATTTCATGTTCATGGATTGGAAGAATATACATTGTTAAAATGTTTATACTGCCCAGAACAGTCTATACTTTCAATGCCATCCCAATGAACATTCTACTGGTTTTTTACAAAGGGCTGAAACAACCAATCCTAAAATTTGTATGGAACCAGAAAAGATCCCTAATTGCTAAGTATTTGTTGAAAAAGAAAAACAAAGCTGGGGGCATCACATTGCCTGATTTCAAGCTTTACACAAAGCTGTGATCACCAAGACAGCATGGTACTGGCACAAAAACAGACACATAGACCAGTGGAACAGAATAGAGAGCCCAGAGATGGACCCACAACTCTATGGTCAAATCATCTTTGACAAAACAGGCAAAAACATGGCCACATGTACCCCAATGTTCATAGCCGCAATGGCCACAATCGCCAAACTATGGAAAGAACCAGAATGCCCTTCAACAGATGAGTGGATAGGAAGATATGGTACATCTATACAATGAAATATTATGCCTCCATCAGAAAGGATGAATATCCAACTTTTGTATCAACATGGATGGGACTAGAAGAGATTATGTGGAGTGAAATAAGTCAAGTGGAGAGAGTCACTTATCTTATGGTCTCACGTCTGGAGCATAAGGACAATCATAGAGGGCATTTTGAGAAGGAAGGGAAGGGTGAATGAGGGGAAATTGCATGGGGTGATGAACCATGAGAGACTGTGGAGTCTGAGGAATAAATTGAGGGGTTTGGAGGGGAGGGGGTGGGGTTTTGGGCGAACCTGGTGGTGGGTATTGAGTTGGGCACATATTGCATGGAACACTGGGTTTGGTGCATGAACAATCAGTCTTGTAACACTGGAGAAATAAAATAAACATATTTGAGAAAATAAAATAAAGCAAGATTGGTCAAAGCAACAAAAAAAAAGTATATGGTACTACTGAAATTAATGTAAAACCCTGTATATTAACTGTACTGGATTTTAAAAACTTATTAAGCAAAATAATCAAAGATACATATTAATATATATATAATATATATATTACAAATATATATATATGGTGTATATAATATATATACATATACATGTATAGATGTATACATATATGTATACATACCCCCACACATCACATCTTTATTTATTCATTAGTCAGTGGATATTTGGGCTCTTTCCATAGTTTGGCTATTGTTAATATGCTGCTATATATCAGGGTACCCCTTTGAATTTGTATTTTTATATTTTTTGAGTGAATACCTAGTAGTGCAATTATTAGGTCATATGATAGTTCTATTTTTAACTTTTTTGGGGGAAACTTCGTACTGTTTTCCAGAATGACTGCTTCAGTTTACATTCCCAACCGGGTAAGGGGTTCCCCTTTCTCTGTATCCTTCCCAATATCTGTCGTTTCCTGTGTTGTTAATTTTATTTTAGTATATGTGCTGCCGAAGCGAGCACCTGTGTCGTTAATTTTAGACCTGACAGGTGTGAGGTGGTACCTCATTGTAGTTTTGATTTTTGTTTTTCTGATGATGAGTGATGTTGAGCATCTTTTCATGTGTCTGTTAGCCATCTGTTTGTCTTCTTTGGAAAAATGCTTGTTCATATTCATATCCTGTGCCCATTTTGTAACTGGATTGTTTTTTTAGGTGTTGAGATTTATAAATTCTTTATAGATTTTTATAGGCTAATCCTTTATCAGATATGTCATTTGCAAATATATTCCCCATTATATAGGCTGCCATTTAGTTTTGTTGATTGTTTCCTTCACTGTGCAGAAGATTTTTTATCTTGATGAAGTCCCAATGGTTCATTTTTGGTTTTATTTCCCATGCCTCCAGTGACATGTCTAATAAGAAGTTGCTACAGCTGAGGTCAAAGAGGTTTATGCCTGTGCTCTCCTCTAAGGTTTTTTATGTTTCCAGGTCTCACATTTAGAATGTGAGACCATTTTGAATGTCTTTCATCCATTTTGAGTTTATTTTTGTGTATGGTGTAAGGAAGTGGCCCAATTTCATTCTTCTGCATGTTGCTGTCCAGTTTTTTCAACACCATTTGTTGCAGAGACTCTCTTTTTTTCCACTGAATATTCTCTCTTGCTTTGTCAAAGAGTAGCTGACTATAGAGTTGTGGGTCTGCTTCTTGGTTTCTATTCTGTTCCATTGATCTATGTCTATTTTTGTGCTAGTACCATACTGTCTTGATGACTGCAGCTTTGTAATATTGCTTGAAATCTTGAATCATGATGCCTCCAGCTTTGCTTTTCTTTTTCAGGATTGCTTTGACTCTTTAGTTTTTTTTGTGTGTGTGTGGCTTCATAAAAATTTTAGATTTGTTTTTCCTAGTTCTGTGAAAATTCCTGTTAGTATTTTGATAAGGATTGCACTAAATGTGTAGGTTGCTTTGGGTAGTATAGACATTTTAATGATGTTTGTTCTTCCAATCCATGAGCATGGGATGTTTTTCCATTTCTTGGTGTCCTCTTCAGAAAATTGACATTTTTAAATAATGAGTTTCTTATATAGCTTGGATATTAACTCCTTATCAGATATATGGTTTCCAAATGTGTTGTCCCATTTATTGGTGCCTTTTGTTTTAATGATAGTTCCCTTTGTCGTGCAGAAACTTTAGGTTTTGATGTAGTCCTATTTGTTCTTTTTTACCTTTGTTTCCCTTGCCTTTGGAGTCAGATCCACAAAGACATCTCTAAGATCAACTTTGAAGAGTTTACCACCTATGTTTTCTGCTAGAAATTTTATGACTTCAAGTCCTGCATTCAAGACTTTAATCCATTTTGAGTTTATTTTTGTGTGTGGTGTAAGATATCATCCTAGTTTCATTCTTTTGCATGTGGCTGTCCAGTTTTCCTAACACTATTTATTGAAGAAACTACACTACCATTCCTACATTGTATGTTGTTGACTCCTGTCTTGTAGAATAACTATCCATGTATGTGTGGGTTTATTTATGGGCCCTCAATTCTGTTCTATTCAGTTGTGTGTCTATTTTTGTACCAATTCTATACTGTTTTAATTACAGTAGCTTTGTAGTATACTTTAAAATAAAGCATTGTGGTACCTCCAGGTTTGTTCTTTTTGTTTGGTTATTTGGGAACTTTTGTGGTTCCATACAAATTTGAAACTTAGTAGTTTCATTTTTGTGAAGTATGCAGTTGGAATTTTGATAGGGATTGCTTTGTATCTGTAGATTGCTTTGGGTAGTATGGGCATTTTAACAATGTTAATTCTTTCAATCTATGAGAATGGAAAATCTTTCGATTTATTTATGTTTTCTTCAATTTCTTTCATCAGTGTATAGGTCTTTTACCTCCTTGATTAAATTTATTCCTGGGTATTTTATTCTTTTTGATGCAATTGTAAGTGGGATTGTTTTCTTAATTTCTTTTTCTGGTGTTTGGTTATTAGAGTATATAAACACCACAGATTTATGTATATTGATATTGTACTCTGCAACTATACTGAATCTGATTAGTTCTAACAGTTTTTTGGCGGTATTTTAGGGTTTTCTCTATATAGTATGTCATCTGCAAATAGTGACAGTTTTACTTCTTCCTTTCCACTCTAGATGACTTTTATTTCTTTTACTTGCCTAATTGTTGTGATTAAAACGTCTAAAACTACATTGAATAAAAGTGGCTAGTGTGGCATCCTTGTCTTATACCTGCTCTTAGAGGAAAAGCTTTCAGATTTTCACTATCGAATATGTTAACTATAGGACTGTCATCTATGACCTTTATTATGTTGAGGTATGTTTCCTTTGTAACTACTTTGTTTTAGAGTTTTTAACTTAAATGGATGTTGAATTTTGTCAAATCCTTTTTCTGCATCTAATTAGATGATCATATGATGTTAATTTTCATTTTGTTAATATGACATGTCATGTTGATTGATTTGCTGATTGAACTGCCCTTGCATCCCTGGAATAAATTCCAGGGGTAATAACCCACTTGATTAATTAGTATGGTCTTTTTCATATATTGTTGGATTTGGTTTGCTAATATTTTGCTGAGGATTTCACATGTATATTCATTAAGGATCCTGGCCTGTAATTTTCTATTTTTGTCATGTCCTCATTTGGTTTTGGTATTGGTAATATTGGCCTCTTAAAATGTGTTTGGGAACTTTCCCACTCTTATGTTTTTTGGAAAAGTTTGAGGATAGGTATTAAATCTTTGAATGTTTGGCAGAATTCACCAGTGAGTCACCTGCTTCTGGACTTTTGTTTGTTGGGTGGTTTTTGATTACTTTTTCAATTTCCTTACTAGTAATCAGTCTATTCAGATTTTCTATTTCTTCTTGATTTGGTCTTGGTGAGTTATATATTTCTAGGAATTTATACTTTCTTTTAGATTTTCTAGTTAGTTGGCATATCATTGTAGTGGTCTCTTATGATGCTTTGTATTTCTGTGGTATCAGTTGTAAATTCTCCTATTTCATTTCTGATTTTATTTGAGTCCTCTCTCTTTTTTCTTAGTTAATTCTATGTAAAGGTTTATTGATTTTATTTATCTTTCCAAAGAATCAATTCTTAGTTTCACTGCTCTTTTGTCTTTTTAGTCTCTATTTCATTTAGCTCGACTCTGATCTTTATTATTTCTTTCCTTTTACTAACTTTTGACTTTGTTCTTACTCTAGTTCTTTCAGGTATAAAGTTAGATTGTTTGTTTGAGATTTTTCTTGTTTATGAGGTAATCCTATAATTGCTATGAACTCTTTCATAGAACCACTTTGTGGCATCCCATAGATTTTGTCATATTTCTATTTTCATTTGTCTCAAGGTAGTTTTTATTTCTTCTTTGATTTCTTCAGTGATATATTGGTTGTTCAATAACATGTTGTTTAAAAGGTTGTTTATATATTTTTTATCATACAGTAAGTTTGATCTTTGAAAGTCTATACAATTCTATCAATTTTTTTATTTTTTGTAATTTTATTTTATTTTTTCAGTGTTCTAAGAGTCATTGTTCATGCACCACACCCAATGGTCCATGCAATATGTGTCCTCCTCAGTACCCACCACCAGGCTTACCCAAGCCCCCACCCCCTCTCCTCCAAAGCCCTGTTTGTTTCTCAGAGTCTAAATATGTTTTTTTAATTTTTACTTTATTTGAGCTTTTTTTTTTAAGCATTCAACAATTCTATCATTTTTAGTACATGAAAAGGATTTGTATAATCACTACCACAGGCAGGATACAAAACAGTTCTAGCACCCCAATTAAATTCCTTGTGTTATCCCCTTATACTCACCAGCAATTATTCATCTGATCTCCATTACTCTCACCAGCAATTATTCATCTGATCTCCATTACTCTAGGTCTCATCTGTTTGTGAATGTCATATAAACACAAGAGGAAAAAGCACAAGGTTTTTCACAGTCTGGACTTTTCCTATCTCTAGAAAATCATTTGATTTTGTCTTAATCCTGTTTTATTTTTAAAATTCAGGTCAAATGTCATTTCTCTGGAAAGTGTTCCTTGACCTTTGCTCATTGTCATCAGGCTAATTTCTAGGTTTCCCTAAAACCCTGTGCATACTTTAATCCAGCAATTTTAATCTCCTGCTTTAGTCTCTAAACTCTTGGGGGGGGGCAGATATACTTTATTTAAATTTTTCCCAATTGCCTATCATAATACCACACATATAAACATACATATATAATTAGTAATCATTAAAATTTAATTAATAAAAGATAATAAAGAAGGTAGCATTGAAGCACCTAATCTTAGGTGCCGAACTTAAGAAAAAATAAAATCAGCAGCACATGGTAACTTTGAACTACAAGGATTTGAGAGTTTCCTAGAATAAAAAAATCACAGATAGAAAGGTGTGCTCAGATTCCATTATTTATTAGATATTTTAACTCTGCACTCATATTCAGGTAGTCCAGTACAAATATTTTAATAAATATTCTTGTACTTAATAGGCAGTTATGGCAGTACTCAATGGTGGTTGGGTTAGGAGAGGCAGTATTTCCCAGGCCGGTAGTTTTCCAACTATTCCCTATCTTTATGGTTTTGAAGAGGGACTTTGGAATCACCTCCAAGGTCAGTTTCTGGGTAATGGGGTTCCAAACCCCTGACCTCAGTTTTAATCAGAGTTCTGCCTTTGTTTCCATTTCAAGAAAGAGTTCTACTACTTAAAAAAATAAAAATTGGAGCACCACTGCCTTAGTTGGAATGGCAAATGCAGTTCATATCCATCTGTGATGTGCCAACTTCTCCAAATTCATTTCCTCTGGAGTATTCTTTAAGGAGATAATTTTTCTTATTTAATCCCATTCATGATTAGAATCCAGTCTTGTTCTGCTTATTTGAACTTCTGCCAAGTTCTGGAAATTGCCATTACTTTGAATGATTCTCTGGAGTTTTGTCTTGAGAGTATGGTCTTCAGCCAACTCCTGGAATGCCTTCATTAACCAACGGGCACTTAATCACTTCCTTTCTAGTCCTTTCCAGTGAAAATCTTTCTTAATGGAAAATTGTGCTAGTAGTCCCTACATAACCCTTTGGCTTATACTGCTCATTTTTGCTTATTTATAGTATTCTTTGTGTAGCACAAAATTATGAGACTTATAAATAACAGAAACTGTACTACTTGAATTCCAAAGTCAAGTTTAACTAATTACTATTATAGTCAAATACAATTATGATTAGCTCAATGTCTTTAATCCATTGTATCTAATTCTGAGTGGAAAGGGAGACAGATGATCACCTTAAAGGAGGATCACAGGTTACTGGGAGAATAAGGAGGGGCTAAGGAATGGGAATTCATAATGTGGAAGAAGAGCATGTTCAAAGGGTTTTAAGTGTTTGGGAGAGGTAGAAGTCAAGAAAGTTCTTGCCAGGAGAAACAACTTCAACAAGAAGATTCTGGAGGTGCAACAAGTCTAAGCAATGCCAAGATCCAAGATATGACATGGCAGGTGGGTGGCTGATGGAATGAGGTGAAGGCCAGTGGAGTTGAGATCAGCTTTATGAGGTAGATATTTAGATGGATTGCCAGTGTGGCTGTTTGGGCAAATTAGCTTTTTAACACTCTATGTAAATTTTCTAAAGGCTATAATAATGGCTTGAAAGTGACACTGCTTCTCCTAATAAAAAGTATTTTGTGAAAATTCCAACTATACCAGGTCTTAGCTTCTGTTGCCGACCTAGCTCCAGGAGGAGCATGATTAGAGAATAAGCTCAATAAGGGTCATGGAAGATGAAATAAATAGGATAGTTGGCTGCCATATTGTGGAGATGCTGAGGACTTAACCTGATTGAGATTTTATATATATATATGAATATTTATTTTATATTATTATATATTTTATATATTTATATATAAAGCATAAATATATATAAAATTTTATATATGTGAGTTTTAAAATATGAATTTAAAGAAATTCATATATATGTGTGAATTTTTAAATTAAGATTTTGTTTGGTTTTGCTCAGTGAGGGCAAGGGTGGACAGAAACCAATCCCTATCTCTGTGGTCACTGCCTCCTACACACAGCCAGGCCTGCAGGTATGGCCTGAAGGGCCCTGCCACAGTCCTGGATGCCCAGGCAGAGAATGGCAAAATTTCTTTGTTGGGAAAAAAAAAGCAGATTGAAAAGACCTAGGAACTATGGTTATGATTGAGGTCTCTAGGAAAATTCAGAAAACCAGTTTAGAACAGTGTAAAGTATAACTGAAAATTAGCCAGATGTGAAAGAGAAAAGGTCTCTATAGCTAGATGGGCCTGGCTGAAATATGACATATAGTATGCTTAATCACCATGATTTACGCTTTCATCAAAAAAGGTTTTCAATGGGTGTGTGTGATAACAAAGTCCAAAGTGTGACTCTGCTGGCAGAGTGAAGCTGGAAGTCAGTTAAGATGAGGAAATCAGGTTGTTATGAGTCATTTTGTCAGGTGGATCATCAACATGGAAGTTTTAACCAATTAGGAACAAGAGACAATTAAATAGTAGATAATCAGAGTTATTCAGGGATGCGTTTTATTGATCCAAAGAGTTAGTGTATTAGCTTCTTATGATTGCTTTAATAAAGTCCCACAGATTGGGTGGCTTAAAACAATATAAATTTATTCTCTCCCAATTCTGGAGGTTAGAAGTCTGGGATAAAGTTGTTGTTAGGGCCACTCTGAGACTCGGGGTTGAATCCTTCCTTGTCTCTTCTTAGCTTCTGGCGGTGACCAACAATCCACGGAGTTCGTTGACTTGGAGCTTCATCATTCTAATCTCTGTCTCTCTCTCTCTTTTTTTAAATGACATTTAAATCTTTTCCTGGGAAAATAATTGACTTTTTTTGTTGCTTCCTTGATTGGTTTTTTAGCGTACTTTAATTCAACTTGTCTTTCAGACAGAAAACTCAGAGTGGTCAAGTACTTAGATAAGCCACCAATTCCATTTATTTCTTTGCAATATTCTTCCTAAAGCTCTCTGCTTCCATGTTCCCCTATTACCTCTAGGCTTTTTGCACAGCCATCTTCCCCTCACTATCATCTTGGAGATTTGCTTTGCCTCTCACTTTTATTGGACCCTCTGATTCAAGAAACCATGCCTTCCTCTTTGTTTAATCCCTCATTTTGGTGGAGATCATATTTCAGGAAGTTTCTAAAGAAAGGTACATGAAAGGTAAAATTTTTTGAAGTTCTTCATGCATAAAAATGTCTCTAAATTCACTCTTGATTAGTAGTTGAAGGTAGTAACTATTATTCTCCAGATTCTATTATAGCTGTTGACAAGTCTGATGTCATTCTACTTACTTCTCATCAAGTTCACTGAATCTTTTCTCATCTTGTGTTCAGTCTGCTGATTCAGCCATTGAAAAAAATTCTTTGATTTGACATCATGTTTTTAAGTTTCTAACTTTCCTATTTGATTCTTTCTTACAGTTTTCATGTTGTAGTGTGTGTCAGAACATCATTCCTAGTCTTGGAACACTGAAAAAATAAAATAAAAGTTTATAGAAAAAAAAAGAATATCATTCCTTTTCATAAGTGAATAATATTCAATATGTATATATGTCCTATATATCACATCACATTTGGGGTACCCATTCATCTATTTTGTGTCATATTTAAGTAATTATTAAACCCATGGTTATAAAGATTTTCCCTTGTTTTCTTCTAAGAGTTTTAAAGTTTTAGTTCTTATAGTTCTTTAGTCTTTGATCCATTTTGGTTAATTTTTGTACATGGTATAAGGTAAGAGTCCAATTTCATTCTTTTGCATGTGGACATGCAATTTTCTCAGCAATTTTTGTTTAAGTACTTGTTCTTTTTTCATTGAATGCTCCTGGCATCTTAGTTGAAAATCAATTGCCTACGGATATAGATACAAATTTCTCAATCCTGTTCCATTGGTTTATAGGTCCATTCTTATGACAGTATCACACTGTTGTAACTACTGTAGACTTGTAGTAAGTTTTGAAATCAGGAAGGCTGTGTCTTCCAAATTTGTTTTTCTCTTTCAAGAGTGTTTTAGTTATTTAGAACCCTTGAAATTCCATATGAAATTTAGGATGGATTTTTCATTTTTTTAAAAAGGCACCATTGGGATTTTAATAGGGATTGCATTAAATTTGTGTGTTGCTTTGGGTAGTATTTTCACTCTAACAATAATGAATATTTCCATCCAAGAGTATGGGTTATATTTCCATTTATTTCTGCCTTATTTAATTTCTTTTAGCAATATTATGTAGTTTCTATTGTATAGGTCTTGTATCTCCTTGGTTAAATTTCATCCCTAAATACTTTATTCCTTTTGATGCTATTGCAAATGGAATTATTTTCTTAATTTTCTTTTCAGATAATATATAGAGAGATACAAATGTTCTTTTGTGTGTTGATTTTGTGTCCTGCAACTTTACTGAATTCATTTATTGGCTCTAAGAGGATTTTTGTAGATTCTTTAGGGTTTTCCACATAACCAATAATGAAATAGTTTTACCTCTTCCATTTCAATTTTGATGGCTTTTATTTCTTTTCTTACCTTATTGCTCTGACTAGAACATCATGAATTATATTGACTAGATGCAAGGTGGACATCCTGTTTTGTCTCTGATATTAGGGGGAACACTTTCAGTCTTTCATTATGAAGTATGACATTAGTTATGGGTTTTTAAAAATATATGTTATTATGATGTTGAGAAATTTTCCTTCTATTCTTAGTTTATTGTATTTTTTTCATCATGAAAGAGTGTCAGAATTTGTTAAATGCTTTTTCTGCATCAATTTAGATGATCATGTAGTTTTTTTCTTTTCATTCTAATGATGTGGTATATTATATTGATTGATTTTCTTATGAAAACTACATAACATTTCTCTTGCAGCCTGGGATAAATCCACTTGGTCCTGATATACAATCTTTTTAATATGCTGCTGAATTTGAGCTGTTACTATTTTGTGGAGAATTTTCACATCTATATTCATAAGGGATATTGGCCTATTTTTTCTTATAATGTCTGTCTGAATTTGGTATCAGAGTAATGGTGGTCTTCTAAAATGAGATAGGAATTATTCCCTTCTCATCAATTTTTAGGAAGAGTTTGAGGACGATTGCTAATTTTTTAAATGTTTGGTAGAATTCACCATTAAAACCATCAAATCCTGGGTGTCTTTTTGTTGGGAGGCTTTTGATTTACCAACTGAATCTTCTTACTTGTTATATGTTCATTCAGACTTTTTATTCCTTCTTGAATTCATTTTGGTAGATTGTGTGCTTCTAGGAATCTGTCCATTCCATATAGGTATTCCAATTGTTAGTGTACACTTTTCATAGTATTCTCTTGTGGCTATTTTTATTTATGTAAAGTTGGTAATAATTTTTTATTATCTATCTTATTTATCTCTGCTATCATCTTTATTATTTCCTTCCTTTGATAGCCTTGAGTTTAGTTCTCTTTTCTTTTTATGGTTTTTTAATGTATAGAGTTAGGTTATTGATTTGAGATCTTTCTTCTTTATTAATATGTAGGCTCTTACTGCTATAAATTTTCCTCTGAGCATGACTTTTATACATCCCAGAAATTTAGGGATGTTGTTTTTCATTTTCATTTATCTGTAAGTATTTTCTAGTCTCCCTCATGATTTATTCTTTGGCCCAGTGGTTGTTTAAGAGTGTGCCCCTTAATTTCCACTTATTTGTGAATTTTTCCCCCAAATATGTTTATTTTATTTTTTTCAGTGTTACAAGATTGATTGTTCATGCACCACACCCAGCGACCCATGCAGTACTTTCCCTCCTCAATACCCACCACCAGGCTCGCCCAACCCCTCCACCCTCTCCTCTCCAAACCCCTCAGTTTGTTGCTCAGAGTCCACAGTCTCTCATGGTTCATCACCCCTTCCGATTTCCCCCCATTTACCCTTCCCTTCCTTCTCACAATGCCCTCCATGATTTTCCTTATGCTCCACACATGAGACCATAAGGTAATTGACTCTCTCCACTTGACTTATTTCACTCTGCATAATCTCTTCTAGTCCCCTCCATGTTGATACAAAAGTTGGATATTCATCCTTTCTGATGGAGGCATAATATTTCATTGTATAGATGTACCATATCTTCCTATCCACTCATCTGTTGAAGGGCATTCTGGTTCTTTCCATAGTTTGGCGATTGTGGCCATTGCGGCTATGAACATTGGGGTACATGTGGCCCTTCTTTGTACTGCATCTGCTTCTTTGGGGTAAATACCCAGTAGTGCAATTGCAGGGTCATAGAGTAGCTCTACTTTTAATTTCTTCAGGAATCTCCACACTGTTTCCAAAGTGGCTGCACCAACTCGCATTCCCACCAACAGTGGAAGAGGGTTCCCCTTTCTCCACATCCTCTCCAGCATTTGTTGTTTACTGTCTTGTTGATTTTGACCATTCTAACTGGTTTAAGGTGGTATCTCAGTGTGGCTTTGATTTGAATCTCCCTGATGGCTAAAGATGATGAACATTTTTTCATGTGTCTGTTAGCCATTTGTATGTCTTCTTTGGAGAAGTGTCTGTTCATGTCTTCTGCCCATTTTTTGATGTGATTATCTGTTTTGTGAGTGTTGAGTTTGAGGAGTTCTTTATAGATCTTAGATATCAGACCTTTGTAGTGTCATTTGCGAATATCTTCTTGACCATTCTGTGGGTTGCCTGTTTGTTTTGTGGACTGTTTCCTTCCCTGTGCAGAAGCTTTTTGTCTTGATGAAGTTGCAAAAGTTCATTTTTGTTTTTGTTTCCTTTGCCTCTGGAGACATGTCCTGAAAGAAGTTGCTGTGGCTAATGTCATAGAGGTTACTGCCTATGTTCTTCTCTAGGGTTTTGATAGATTCCTGCTTCACATTGAGGTCTTTTATCCATTTTGAAGTAATTACTAATGAAGGAGGACTTATATCTGTGATTTTGCTATATTTTTTTGTATGAAAAAGAACATTTTTGTTCTTCATTAACTCCATGACTACTTTCTTTTGTGTTTAATTGATTTTTTGTAGTGTACTTTTTTTAAAAAAAATTTCATTCATTTATTTGAGAGAGAGAGAGAGAGAAAGGAAGAGGTCAGATGGAGAAGTAGACCCCCCGCCGAGGAGGGAGCCCGATGTGGGACTCGATCCAGGGACTCCAGGATCACGACCCGAGCCCAGCCAAAGGCAGTCTAGTTGCTTAACAACTGAGCCACCCAGGCACCCCTGTAGTGTACTTTTTAAACCCTTTTCTCATTTTTTTTTTTAGTGTATATACTTCTTAGGTATTTTCTTAGTGTTTACTTTGAGGATCCCCATTAACATCTTAAATATAACATCTTAAATATAACAGTTTGAATTGGTACTAACTTAGCTTCAATTACATGCAGAAATTCTGCCCCTATAAGCTCTGTTTTGATACAGCTACTCTATAGCTCCCCTTTATATTGTTTTTGCTGCAAATCAGATTGTTCTATATTGTGTGCCAGTTAGCACAAATGTATATTTTTAAAGAATTTTTCTTTTAAATCATGTAAAAATAAAATTAAATTTACAAACAAAAAATATAGTAACACTGGCTTTTATATTTGTCTATGTAGTTACATTTACTGGAGTTCTTTATTTATTCATATGGCTTTGAGTTACTGTCTAGTAACCTTTCCTTAAAGCTTAAGGACTCTTTTAGCGTTTCTTATAGGACAAGTCTGCTAGCAAAAGAGCCCTCAGTTTTCGTTTATCTGGAACTGTTTTCTTCTTCATTTTTAAAGGATAATTTTGTAGGATATAGAATTCTCAGTTGACAGGTTTTTTTTTTTCCTTTCAGTATTTAAAATATATTATCCTACTCCTTCCTGGCCTCCAGGGCTTCTGAGGAGAAATCAGTTGTTAATCTTATTGAGGATCCGTCATATTTGATGATGAATTGTTTCTCGCTGCTTTAAGGTTCTCTCTTTGTTTTTGTCTTTTGCCAGTTTTATTACATATCCCAGTGTGGAACTCTGAATTTATCTAATTTGGTGTTCATTGAACTTCTTGTATGTATAAATTCATGTATTTCATTAAATTTAGGAGGCATTTTGGGGCACTATTTCTTCAAATATTCTTTCTGTCCCATTCTCTCTCTCTCTCTCTCTCTCTCTCTCTCCCTCTCCCTCTCCTTCTCCCTCTCCTTCTCCCTCTCCCTCTCCCTTTTCCTTCTGGGACTCCCATAATATTTATTTTGCTATACTTGCTGTGTTGCACAGGTCTCTTAGACTCTCTTCATTTTTCTTCTTCTTTTCTTTCTGTTCCTCAACTGGATAATTTCAATAATCTTATATTCAGATTCACTGATTCTTTTTTCTGCCAATTCTAATCTGCTGTTGAAC
Organism: Nasua narica; assembly: GCA_028533885.1. Lineage (NCBI taxonomy): Eukaryota > Metazoa > Chordata > Mammalia > Carnivora > Procyonidae > Nasua > Nasua narica. Next base: position 71,232,672 of record CM052810.1, on the reverse strand, counting down.
CTCTCTGGTGAAGTTCTATTTTAGTACTTCCAAGTTCTAGAATTTCTGCTTGGTTCCTTTTTATTGATGTCCTCAGTTCATTCATATATCATTTTCCTTAGTTCTTGCCTATGGTCTTAAGCTTTTTAAATATATTTAAGATCATTGACTTAAAGTCTTTGTTTAGTAAGTCCAATGTCTGCACTTACTCAGAGGTGGTTTTTGTTGATTTACTTTTTTGCCTTGAATGGGCCATACTTACACGATTTTCTGTGCATCTTGAAATTTTTTATTGAAAATGGCATTTTAAAATTACAATTAATATTTTGATGTTTTAATAGTATTTTACATAATGAAATTAATTTCCCTCGGGGTTTTCTTTTGTTGTTTTTTAAGGCCTCAATTGTCAGTATTATTAGTGACTTTTCAAAAAAGTTTGTGTGTGTGTAGTCTATATTCCTGGTCATATGAGGTCACAGATATTTCTGTTGTTATTTCACAAGTTGGCCAGTGCTTGCAAGAGAGTTTCTTAAATGCCTGGAATCAAAAGGGAGAAAAAGTTACTCTCTCAGTTTTTTAGCTTGGCTATAAGTTGAGGCATTCTTTCAGTGATAAACCAGGACACTTATGACTTTAGTCCTCACTCTCTGCTTTCAGAGAGCCTACAGATCCATGAGAGGCCTATATTAAGTCCCAGGCAAAAGCAAGCTCCACCAGGAATGTGGACCTTCATTCCCATTGCTGCTGTTATCCCTGTACTGGGGAATAAGAAGGTAGTCAAGTAGGCAAAAATGCCAAAATACCTCTTACTGAAATTCAGTTGTCCTTTTTTTCATTAGCTATAAATTTCAGATTACATTCTAGAGTTCAAAATAAAAGCTGATTCTGTCAATATTTGCTAATTTCTGCTTGTTTCAGTGGAGGGACCACTTCTTTTAGTGCCCTACTTTGCCATTTTATGTTATGTCACTCCTGTATTTTTAAAATCTCTGTTGTCATACTCTTAATTACCTAAAGTTTTATCTTATTCTCTAAATGTTCCATTTTCATAACATTTCTGATTTTATGAAAATGATATTTTATAATTTCAATGAGAATACTAATTATAGTAAGAGGTTTGGGGGAGGTGTATTTTTTTACTCCATGAACTTTCTTTCATCCGTTTTCCATTTTTCAGTTTCTTTTGTTCTTTATGTGGGGGAGGGGAGAGAGGGAGAGGGAGAATGAGAATCTTAAGCTGGCTCCATGCCCTGGAGCCATAGAACCTGATGCAGGGCTCAATCTCATAACTTTGAGACCATGACCTGAGCCAAAATCAGGAGTTGGACACTTAACCAACTGAGCCACCCACTCTCCCTGTTCTTTCTTTCTTAAAAGTGTTCTTCAGGGGCTCCTGGGTGGCTCAGTTGGTTAAGCATCTACCTTCAGCTTAGGTCATGATCCTAAAATCCTGGGATTGAGGCCAACATCAGGCTCCTTGCTCAACTTTGTGTCCAATCATGTCATGTATCTGCTAGAACCCTTCAAAGGACCTTCCATCTCACTGGGAATAAAAAGTCCGGGTCCTCATGAATGGCCTCTCAAGCTGCTGTGATCTGGCTGCCATGCTCTGTACAGCCTCCTTGGCCACATCTCTTATGAAATGGCCTCATTGCTCTTCCTTGATTATGCTAAACTTGCCCCTGCCTCAGGACCTTCTCACCTGCTGAAATTATTCCCTGATATTCCTCACTCATTCCTTCACCACTAGCAGATCTTTGCTCAATTACCACCTTTTCAGGGAACCTTCCTGGGCCACCTTATTTAATATGGCCAATCACGCCATTTAGCCACAAACACATGGATCTCACCCGGGGCCCCACCAGTGACTCCATCCCATTTCCCTGCTTTGTGATTGTGCATACTGCTTAGCACTGTGTGATATACTATGGATTTTACTTATTTGCTTCTCTGATTTCCTCCACCAGAATATGAAATACATAAGGGCAGGGTTTTTTTTGTTTGCTGCAACATCCCTAATACCTAGAACAGTGAATGGCACAGTATAGAAGAGGCAAAATGTGGTGATGACCTAGAGGTCATCTTAATGTCCTAGGATTCACAGGGGATATGAACAAATCTCTGTGAATGAGCTGGAATCATTGCAGAGGACATGGCCCAGTGAGAGAAGGGTGGAACAGAGGGAGGTCCCCTCTTGAGCATGGTTTACCTTCACACACCCTTGGGAGGGGTCATGTCGGGCTAACATCCACTAATACTGTAATGACTGGTTAGTGCTTTATTAGGGATTGATTGGTAGCAGGCTAAGAGCATGAACCACCAGGAAGAAAAGGGAGATTGATAGAGATTAATGCTTATTCTCATTTGTATGCCACTCTGCAGTTACAGAGCATGTCTACTTGCACTATCTCACTTGTGTCTCATGACAACACTGTGACATAGGCAGGAAAAATATTATTATGCATTTTTTTGTAGATGATACAGATGAGAGAAATGAGGCTCAAAGAGGTTAAATGGCTTTTCCAAAGTCGGTTAACCAGTAGAAACAAAAAGCAAACCCCAGTGCCCATTTTAACACCCTTCAACTAAGAAGAGATTTTGAACAAACTCTGGCCTATGCCATTCAAAACTACCTTGAAAATTGCCTTTTTGGTGCATAATATGGGCTACTTCCCTGTCATTGGAGAAAAGGGAGTGGGGAATAGTTATTTTTCTTTTGATTTATCCCATAGTCTAATCCAATATAGCAATATTAGAATATGCTTTAAAGGATCATCATCCCAGAAATAGAATGAAATCACAAAAGTATCATTCACTGAGTGTCAAATATGTGCCAGAAATTGTTCTAAGTATTTTACATATATTTCTTCAAATTCTTAAAGTAACCATGCAGAGTAGGTGGTGGATCCCCATTTTATCAATGAGGAAACAGGTTCAGAGTGTATATTACTTGCCTAGTTCCCATCTTCTGGAAGAGGCCAACATCTGAACTGAGATCTGTCTGGCTCTCAAGCTCATGTTCTTTCTGATGCATCAAGCTGTCCCCTTATAATAGCAAAGTCATTTCCAAATCAGGGTGTTTCATCTTTAGCACCCATCACCTCTTGCTTGCTGTAATAATTCTCAAGAGACACAAGAGGGAAAGTTGTTTTCAGTGTGCTTAGTAAACATATTTCCTCAGGGCCTTAGCCAAGCTAATTTTGTATTTCAACCACAAACTCAGAAAATGTGAATCTCTTCTGTTTGTCAAGTTTTTTTTTTTTTTGTCTTTTTACCTATATTTTCCTTTTATAGTCTTTATATTCTTGATCCATCAAATGGAAATATTCCTTAAGAAAGAAGCCTACCATTATCTGGGCAGATTAGATGTTAGTGAGAGGAAAATTGAAGGACCTGCATTTAAAATTGGTAGTTGTAACAAACTTGTGGTTGTCAGAGGGGTGGTGGGTGGGGAGATGCATAAAATATATGAAGGGTTTACGAGTACACTTATCGTGATGAGCACTGAATAATGTATAGAATTGAATCATTACGTTGTACACCTAAAACTAATATAATGCTGTGTATTACACAAATTGTACAAATTGACATTGTACTTGAGTAAAAACTGAAATAAAGGAAAGGAAGAAAAAATAATTGATTGCTGTACTGGAGAGTAGTGATCCTAACTGCTTTTAGGAACCTACTTCATGTTGGTTAGTTGTTTTTAGCACTGATCTCAGTCCGATACATCTTGCCAGGGTCCACCTTATAATGTGACCTCTGATATTAGGTGCTTTTTCTAGCCTTATTGATGGGCTTTATGGCAGAGAACATCTTTGTATAAATTTCAGAATGAGTAGTTGACTATTATAAGGCTTCAAAATATATTAATACTCCTACAATAATTCACAGGAACAATTTGGTGCATAGAGAATGGAATGTACATAAGCAAACTTCCTTTAAGCATGTTACTCACTTTAAAAAAAAATTCCTTTTTAACTGATATCTTGGATAATAGTAGCTACATAGACAACTGCTTATTTTAAATGACACTCATCGAAAGTTTTAGAGCTAGGGTCATTCTTTCACTTCTTTAACAACTATTTTTTATGTACATATGCCAGATACTACTGCACTAGGCACTAAACATAAGTGGAGAACATGATAGATATGTCCTTCACTTCCTGACACAGGTAAGATGGATTTCATGAAAGTCATCATTTAATTACAATTATGAAATATTGCCTGAAAGAAAAGCACAGGGTATCACAGAGTGTGTGACAGAGAAGGGCTTTAGCTAGACCAAGAGATCATCTATCTTCCTTTCTTTCCTTTCCAGATCAGGAAGCTAAGACATACAGAAGTCAAGCAACTTTATGTAACAGATATTCCTATCCTATCTCAGTCTTTTAATTATGAAATGAAGCATTGTATTCAATCAAATTATACCAATTTTTATTGACACAGAATCTAGAGTACTTATTAATTTCTTCAAATGGAAAATAATAGTAGAACTTGAAAACAGTGTCAAGATCCACATATTTCTCTCATGTTCTTTAGGAGAAGAAAAGTGTGTGTGTACATATTGTAAACAAAAAGTATTTATTTATATTTATATAAAAGTATATATATTTATTTATACATAATACATGTATATGTATATGAACATATGAATACATTTTGTATTACTATATCTCTAAGATATATGGGGGTGGGTTTTTTGGGGTTTTTTAAGATTTTATTTATTTATTTTACAGAGAGAGACACAGCAAGAGAGGTGGTATTAATTCTATATGCAGTGTGAATTCACAGAATGAAGAGATCCATGTGAACCGAAAGCATTAAACCAGGTGTGGTGACCTTGATAATGTGCTTTGCAGATCTTCAAATACAAGTGCGTCATTGACCAAGGGCCCAAGCTACTGTGCTCTGAAATGTAGAGAAGTTCACACTAAGGTCAAGGCTGCCCATGGGCTGATCTGAGCCAGTGACTGAGTGAGCAGCAAACTAGTACATTTCCACCCAAACTTACTTCCCTCTTTCACTTGGGGTCAGATTTTGTAGGCTCTCCCAGCCTCCCCAGTATCCCTCCTTACTTTCTCTCATTAAACATTTCCCCTAATAAAATCCTTGTATGTGCAAATCCATTTTGGTGTGTACTGGGAGGACCAGATGAATACTGTAGGCTTTAGGTAATGAGCAAAACTTAGACTGAGTATTGAAAAATAGGCAGGAAGAAGTTAGAGAGCAGGACATCTGGGGCTATGGCAGAATTTGATCAAAGCTTGGAGGCCGGTTATGAGCACATGTCTGCAAAGGAGAAGAGCCAAATTGGAGGGCGAGAGGATACCTGTTGGGGAATTTGGGGATATAAGAATGTGAGCCAGATTGAGAGAACACGGTGTGGTGTCAAAATTAGACTTGTGTATGAAACCACTTGGAGTTCTTGACAAGGAAAAAATTCTAGAAAAGTAGTACTTCAGGAAGGATAGCTGGGAAGTAGGATATAAGATGGAATAAAGCAGAGAGAGATGGGAATCAGGGAAGTTAGCTAGAAGGCAGATTGAGTGATTTGGTCCCATGGGGATAAAAGATGCTTAGTTAAGTTTGATGGAATGAAGAAAAGGGAAGGGGATTTTAGAAGAAGAACCAACAGGATTTGTGCCTGGGTGGGGTGAAAGATATAGGAATCTAGATGCAGGATGAAGAGGACACATGAATTTCAACTGTTTTCAAGTGTTCTGTCTTGAAGGAGTGGAGGAATCATGGTTCTGTTGGCTGAGATTAGGAAATTGGAATATGGGAAGAAACTATTTTTGTGGAGAAAGTAGGGGGAAAGGAACAATGAGTTCTGTTATATATATATATATATATATATATATATATATATATATATATATATATAACTTGATACAACACCAATATGTATAAGCAGAAATGTCTGGAGGACATTAAGAAATCCAGGATGAGAGCTAGGCTGGAAATATAGTTTTAGGAATCAGCAGAATCAAGATGAAACTGTAAGGATAGAGCACAGATGGAAAAGAGTTGCAATTCAAGGGACAAAATAAAAAAAGTTGGGGAAAAATGTGAAACTTCCTGCCTCTTAGTAATAACCACTTGGAAGCCTTTCCTCTCCTGTCTCCCCACACTTGTCTGCTCTTATGCAGCTGAATCCAGAAGACCTGAGCACAGAAGATGATACACCCCTCCTTGAGTCAGTGGCCATAGTCACATTTGCCTCTCACAGAAATCACGTGATCAAGGGAACCCTGACTTTCTTGTTCTTCATGCCTCCTCTGCTTTGGCCTAGTCACCACTTACTGACCCTCTTTGCATACATGAAGTTCTTTCCCTGCCTGGTCACTTGAGTAGCGATGGAGCTCTCAGACTCTGAACCACTCCTCTCTAGAGAACTAATGCTAACCTTCCACATCAACCACTATCCCCTCTCTCATCAGAAGCCTTGGCTTTGTTTATGTTCCTGTCTTCTGTCATCAGGGTTGGTATTTAAACTTTCTACCCATTTCGAGTTTATCTTCATGTATGGTGTAAGAGAATGGTCAAGTTTCATTCTTCTACACATAGCTGTCCAATTTTCCCAGCACCATTTATTGAAGAGACTGTCTTTTTCCCACTGGATATTTTTGCCTGTTTTCTCAAAGATGATTTGACCATAGAGTTGCAGGTC
>CM052810.1:71177976-71217293 GCA_028533885.1 Nasua narica | reverse complement strand
CTCCATCAGAAAGGATGAATACCCACCTTTTGTATCAACATGGATGGGACTGGAAGATATTATGCGGTGTGAAAGTCAAGCGGAGAGAGTCAATTATCTTATGGTCTCACTTACATGTGGAGCATAAGGAAAAACATGGAGGAAATTGTGAGAAGGAAAGGAAGGGTGAATGGAGGGAAATAAGAGGGGAAGATGAACCATGAGTAACTGTGGACTCTGAGCAACAAACTGAGGATTTTGGAGTGGAGGCGGTGGAGGGTTGGGCGAGCCTGGTGGTGGGTATTGAGGAGGGCACGTATTGCATGGAGCACTGGGTGTGGTGCATGAACAATTAATGTTGTAACACTGATAAAATAAAATAAAATATTTGGGGAAAAAAAAGAAGCAAAAGACAAATGTGTTATGTATAAGAGAACCTCCATAAGATTTTCAGCAGATTTTTCAGCAGAAACTTTGCATGCCAGAAGAAAGTAGTATGATAAATTCCAAGTGCCAAGAGGAAGAAAAAAACCCAAAACCTCCCAATCATACTCTACCCAGCAGTTTTCATTCAGCATTGAAGGAGACATAAGGAATTTTCCAGATGAGCAAAAGCTAAAGGAGTTGATCACCATTAAACTGACCCCACAGATACGTTGAAGAAACATCTTTAACCTTAAAAGAAAGCAAGAAAAAAATAAAAGTATAAATTTCATTTGTAGAGTTAAATATATAGTAAAGATAATCTATTATTCACATTAAAGTTAGTATCATGGTTAAAAGACAAAAGTGGTTAAAAAAACTATACTATAATTCATTAAGGGATACACAAGACAAAAAAAGATATAAATTGTGACAGAAACATAAAACACAGGAGGGGGGAGATAAAAAAGGAAGAGGTTTGGAATACATTCAAACATCAGTTAACAACTTAAAATAGTCTTTCATATATATTGCTATATGTAAGCCTCATGGTAACAACAAAGCAAAAACAACTAGTAGATTCTAAAGAGAAAGAGAAAGGAATCAAAACATATCACTAAAGAAAGTCACCAAACCGCAAAGACTGCAAGAGAAGAAAGGAAATGAGAGAGAAAATACAGAACAGGAAGAAAATAATTAACAAAATGACAATACAAACACACCTATCAATGATTGCTTTCAAAGTAAATGGACTAAATTCTTTAATCAAAGACACAGAGTGACTGAATGGATTTAAAAAACAAAACAAAACAAAAAGATCCATCTATTTGTTTCCCACAAAAGACTCATTTTCAATGTAAAGACACACATAGACTGAAAGTGAAGTGATGGAAAAAGATATTCCATGAAAATGTAACATAACTATAATAAGAGACAAAGAAAGGTACTATATAATGATAAAGGGGTCAATTCAACAAGGGTATATAACATTTATAAATATTAAAGCACCCAACATAAGAGTGCCTAAATATGTAAAGCAAATATTGATAGACCTAAAGAGAGAAATAGGCAGTGACACATTAATATTAGGGCACTTTAATATCTCACTTTCATCAATAGATGGATCCTCCTGAGAGAAAACCAATAAGGATATATTTGCCTTAAACCACACATTAGACCAGATGGACTTAACAGATATATATATATATATATATATATATACACACACACACACACACACACACCAGTTGGAGTTAACAGATATATAACAGATATGTGTATCTGTTATCTCTGTATCTGGATATATAGATAATATAAAGTAACAGAAAACACATTCTTCTCAAGTGCCCATGGAACATTCTCCAGGATAGATCATAGTGTAGGCCACAAAATAAGTCTTAATAAATTTAAGAAGATTGAACTCATTTTAAGCATTTTTTCTGACCAAAATCATATGGAACTAGAAATCAATTATAAGAAGAAAAGCAGGAAAATTAACAAATATGAGGAGATTTAAGATGATGCCACTGAACAACCAATGGGTCAGCACATAAACCAAAAGAGAAAGCAATACCTTAAGACAAATGAAAATGGAAATACAATGGATTAACGACTTAAATGTGAGACCTGAAGCCATAAAAATCCTAGAAGAAAATGAAGTAATTTCTCTGACATTAACTGTAACAACATTTTTCTACATGTTTCCTGAGACAAGGGAACAAAAGCAAAAATAAAGCAGTGGGACTATTTTGAAATAAAAAATTTCTACACAGTAAAGGAAACAACCAATAAAACTAAAAGACAATATACTGAGTTGGAGATGTTTGCAAATGAAATATTTGATAAAAGATTGGTATCCAAGATATATAAAGAACTTATACAGCTCAACACTAAGAAATCCTCAAATAACCTAATTAAAAATGGGCACCATATGAGCAGACATTTCTCCAAAGAATGCATACAAATAACCAACAGATATAGGAAAAGACGCTCAACAACATTGATTTTCAGGGAAAAGTAAATTAAAGCCACAATGAGATATCACCTCTCACCTGTCACATTAGCTAGAATCAGAAACACAAGAAGCAAGTGTTGGCAAGGATGCAGAGAAAAAGGAACTTTGTATACTGTTAGGAATGCAAACTGGTACAGTCACTATGGAAGACAATATAGAGGTTCCTCAAAAAATTAAAAACACAGCTATGATCCAGTGATTCCACTACAGGGTATTTACCTAAAGAATATGTAAAACCTTAACACCTTATTTACAGTAGCCAAATATGGAAGCAGCCCAAGTGTCCATCAGTACATGAATGGCTAAAGAAGAGGTAATATATATATACAATATATATATATTGTATATATATGTATATATATAACAATGGAATATTATTCGGCCATAAAGAAGAATAAAATCTTGCCATTTGCAACATGGATGGATTTAGAGTATAATGCTAAGTGAAATAAGCCAGTCAGGGGCTCCTGGGTGGCTCAGTGAGTTAAAGCCTCTGCCTTTGGCTCAGGTCATGATCTCAGGATCCTGGGATCAAACCCTGCATCAGGCTCTCTGCTCAGCAGGAAACCTGCTCCCCACCTCTCTGCCTGCCTCTCTGCCTACTTGTGATCTCTCTCTCTCTCTGTGAAGTAAATAAATAAAATCTTAAGAAAGAAAGAAAGAAAGAATCCATTCAAAGGAAAACAAATACCATATTATTTCATTCATCTGTGGAATTTAAGAAACAAAACAAATGAACAAAAGGAGAAAATTTGGCTCTTAACTATAGAGAACAAACTGATAGTTACCAGAGGAGAGATGGTTCAGGGAGATGGATGAAATAGGTGGTGGGGATTAAAAGTACACTGATCTTGATGAGCACTAAGTAACATATGGAATTGTTGAATCAGAATCACGATATTGTACACCAGAAACTAATATAACAATGTATGCTAACATAATGGAATTAAAAGAAAAGAAAAAGAAAATGGAAATACAGCCATACCAAAATTTAGTGGAGTAAAGCAGTTCTAAGAGGGAAGTTCATAGCATAAATACTTATATCAAGAAAGAAGAGGGGTACCTGGGTGGCACAATCAGTTAAGCATATGACTCTTGGTTTCAGCTCAGGTCATGATCTCAGAGTTGTAAGACTGAGCCCCATGTCAGGCTCCACGCTCAGTGCAGAGTCTGCTTGAGATTCACTCACCCTCTCCCTATGCTACTCAAATAAATAAATCTTTTTAAAAAAAGAAAGATTAAGATTAAAAGATTAAAAATCTCAGGGGCCCCTGGGTGGCGCAGTTGGTTGAGCGACTGCCTTCGGCTCAGGTCATGATCCTGGAGTCCCGGGATCGAGTCCCACATCGGGCTCCCAGCTCCATGGGGAGTCCGCTTCTCACTCTGACCTTCTCTCTCTCACTCTCTCTCTTTCCTAATAAATAAATAAATAAAAATCTTTAAAAATCTCAAATAAACTTTATACCTCAATGAAGTAGAAAAGAACAAACGGAGCCTAAAGTTGGTAGAAGGAAGGAAATAACAAAGATCAGAGCATAAATAAATGAAATAAAGACTTAAAAGACAACAGAAAAGATCAATGAAACCAAGAGCTGGTTCTTTGAAAAGATAAGCAAAATCAACTAGTTAGACTCACCAGAAAAAAAAAAAAGTCAAATAAAAGAAGAGATGTGACAACGAATACCACAAAAATACAAGGGACCATAAGAGAGTATTAGGAATATTTATGCACCAACAAATTTGACAATCTAGAAAAAATAGATAAATCCTTAGAAATATACAATCTACCAAGACCAAATCATGAAGAAATAGAAACTCAACAGACTGATTATTAATAAGGAGACTGAGTCAATAATCAAAAATCTCCCTACAAACAAAAGTCCAAACATTCAAATAAAAATTAATACCAATACTTCTCAAACTCTTCTAAAGAAGGTAGAAGGAATTTATAAGGCCAGCATTACCCTGATACAAAAACCATTCAAGGATACCATAAGAATAGAAAATCCTGGATTAGTATCCCTGATGAACATAAATGCAAAAATCCTTAACAGAGTATTAACAAATTAAATTCAACAATACTTTAAAAGGATCATATACTATGATCAAATAGCTTTGATTGCAGGGATGCAAGGGTGGTTCAATCCACAAATCAACTTTGTGGATTGATTGGTTCATAATCAATCAATGTGGCACAATATGTTAACAAAATGAAGCATAAAAATCTGATAATTATTTCAATAGATGTAGAAAAAGCATTTGACAAAATTCAACATTTATTTATGATAAAAACTCTCAAAGAAGTGAGTATAGAAGTAACATATCTCAAAATAATAAAACACAGCCGACATCAGAATGGTAAAAAACTGAAAGTTTTTCCTCTGAGATCATGAATAAGACAAGGACGTCCACTGTTTTATGACGTAATTATATGTAGAATGAAAAAAACTCATAAATAAAGAGAATAGATTGATGGTTGCCAGAGGTGGGTGGTAGGCGGTAGGCATTATAGGTGATGGGGTCAAAAGGCATAAACTTCCAGTTATTTTAAGTCCCGAGGATGTAATTACATCATGGTGACTATAGTTAATAATACTGTATTGCATTTGGAAAAAATAATAATAATAATACTGTATTGCATATTTGGAAGTTGCTAAGACAGTAGATCTAAAAAGTTCTCATCACAAGAAAGAAAATTTTTTAACTATGTGTGATGATAGATGTTCACTAGACTTGTGATTGTTTCATAATATATACAAAAATTGAATCATGATATGTACCTGAAACTAATATGATGTTATATGTTAATTATACCTCTGGAAAAAATGAAAATAAAAAATAAAATGTATGCAAGCCCTGGAATGTAAGGGCCATGGCTCAAGCCAAGTCTCCACAGTGCCACTGGCAATGGAAGACAGACTTTCAAGTGAGCTTTCTGCACCTGCTCCTACACTTTTGGTCACCTAGGCTTGCACAATCTTTGTATCTGGAGCTAAAGAGGTTGGGGAAACTTGAAAGAACACATGTGTGAGTGGACTCTATATCTGCTCTGTAGCCTATCAGAAATGATGTAAAAATCTGGAAAGTCAAACGACTTTCCAAGAAGTAGCCCAAAAGGGAAACTGAAGGTTTTAGCAGTAAGAGAAGAGCACTCATATACACTGTCTAGTAGTTTACAAATCACTAGACTAGTGATTTGTAAACTACTGTAGTCCAGGAGTAGGCTTTGAAGTCAATTCTGTGGGTCACAACCAGAATAAAGCAAAATTAAAATATCAGAGTGTATGGCATGCTGCAATGCACTGCTTTATATATATGCAACTATATAAATATAAATAAATATAAATATAAATAAATAAAAATATATTTTATATAGTTGTATGTACATGTGTGTGCCTCTGTGTGTGTGTGTGTGTGTGTGTGAGGTGCATCACAATATAAAATATATTTCTTACTATAGATCATGGTCAAAAAGGTTGAATCTCACTTACGTGTGGAGTATAAAGAAAATCATGGAGGGCATTGTGAGAAGGAAGGGAAGGGTGAATGGGGGGAAATCAGAGAGGGCAATGAACCATGAGAGACTGTGGACTCTGAGCAACAAACTGAGGGTTTGGGAGAGGAGGGGGTGGGGGGTTGGGCGAGCCTGGTGGTGGGTATTGAGAAGGGCATGTATTGCATGGAGTACTGGGTGTGGTGCATGAACAATCAATCTTGTAACACTGAAAAATTAAAATAAACATATATGGGGAGAAAAAAAATAATGACATTTTGGTATATTATGTTTTTGTAAATGTATTTCTCTCCCTTTGTCCTTCTCTCTTTACACATAAGGAGATGTCCACGATAATGTTCACCTAGTGTTAACAGTAGTCATTGCTAGGTGTGGAGCCCTTCTATTTATTGATATTTTTGTACTTTATATCATAAACTTTTTTATAAAATATACTTACTTATAAAAACAACAGAGTAATTTTCTATAAAAGACAAAAACAAAACTAGAACAAACTGAGGATTTTGGAGGGGAGGCGGTGAAGGGTTAGGCAAGCCTGGTGGTGGGTATTGAGGAGGGCATGTATTGCATGGAGCACTGGGTGTGGTGCATGAACAATCAATCCTGTAACACTGAAAAAATAAAATAAACATTTTTGCAGGGAAAATAAATAAAAAACCAATGCACAGATAATAATAAAAAAATAGTTTAAAAAATGAAAAAAAAAGTTGAAAAACAATACAAAAGTTAATGCTAACAGATGATTAGAAGATTCAGGCTCAGAATGTCAGGTTTTGCTTCTCTTCAGGATACCAGTTTTATGAAGTCATATTTTTTCCTGCTTTGCTTTTGTCTTTCACAATCACTATTCAAATCTACCTGAGAAGTCAGGAATGAGTGGGTAAAGGTTTAAGCAGTGCTTCTGTGTTATTACACGTATTAAGTAAGAGGAATGAAGTGGGAGTGTTGAAAAGGTGGATAGCTCATAGTGCCGGCTGAAGAGCTCAAGGGGCTTAGAGCATCTTACTTGTCAGAGAACAGTCTTGGTACCTTCCATGAGAGGTAGAAAATCTTAAGACAAGTCATCATAACCCAGCCATTAGCTTCCACCTACATTCCTCTGCCCCCACCCTGTCCCCAGCTGCTGACTTCAGGATGAAGTCAATTTTGATGTTAGCCAAGATAGGATTCTGTTCCCATCTTGAAGGTCTGCTTGTGTCCTAATTACTTTAATAAGTCATCATGATTACAAGATGAGACATTCTAAATCCCAAGTTTCATGTTTATTGCTGGGCCAGTTAGTTATATGACCCCTGCGAAACAAATTATTCACATTGATTTATTTTCTGCAGTTACAACATAGGAACATTGGCCTTTTGCCTCTTACATGTTGTGAAAATACCTAATATATAATTGAAGATATATAGAAGATATTCCATAGAGTAAATACACTGCATTATTACAAAATTATCAATACAGAGTTGGCTGACTGAAGTTTTTTCCAGTGTGAATTAAAATAATTAATGTGGTTTACAAACTTATTTTTGCTATCAAATGCCAGAAGTCACCTGAAAATCATTTCTCTTCATAGTTCTCTGGCTGAGAATATATGTATTTTAAACAGTATCACTTTTATAAGCTTTAATGGACATTTCAGTGGGAGGAAAAAAGAGAGGGAGAGAAAATTAGGAACAAAGAAAAATACTGGATTTAATATTAAGCATTAAATCTGAAAACAAAAGACACCAGCAAGGTGGGAGGGAAAGTCTAAGTGCAAAAAAGCAAGAAAAAAACAATACAAGCATTAAAGACACCTTTTTTCTTTTAAATTATCATTTTAAAACATCAAAAACTTCCTTTATCATGGGGCCCCCATGAGGCTAGCTTGGGAACCCCTTAGAGTGAAGGCTGAAAATCAGGTTGGAACATGGAAGAAAAGCACTTTGTATTCTGATGAAACACTCTCATCAGAGTAGTAAACTGGTAAAAAATGTAAACAGTTCTCCTAAGACTTCTTGTCTATCGAGGAGTTTGTAAATTCATCAGTAATTTAGAAAAAAGCCAGATCTTAACAGTCCTGTATTTCCTTTCATAGTTGCTCTGTGATGTCTCATACTAACAAAGAATCTACTGAGCTATTGGCTGACATGTACAGATTTTAAATGAACATTTCTAAATCACTGGGTGTTATCAAGCAAATGAAAATCTCCCAATCTACCAAATGGGAGAAAATATTTGGAAATCAGCTATCAAACAAGGGCTTAATATATAAAGATTCCCTATGCCTCAACAACAAAAGACAAACTAACCAAATCACGAGTGGGCAAAAAACATGAATAGAGATTTCTCCAAATATGATGTGCAAATGATCAATAAGTACATGAAAAGATGTTCAACATCATTGATCATTAAGGAAATGCAGATCAAAACCACAGGGAGATATCAGTTCACACACATTAAAATGCTTACAATTTTTTTTTGTGGGGGAAGATATGGAAAATTGGAAGCCTTGTACCTTGCTGGTGTGAATGTAAAATGGTGCAGCTACTATGGAAAATAGTTTGGTAGTTCCTCAAAAAGCTAAACATAGACTTACCACATCATCCAGCAATTCCATTCCTAGGGATGTACCTAAAAGAACTGAAAATGGGAACTCAAGCAGATGCTTGTACGTGAACGTTCATAGCAGCATTTTCACAATTACCAAGAGGTGGAAACAACCCAAGTGCCCATTACAGATGAATAGATAAACTGTAGTATAACAATGGTATATTATTCAGCCGTAATAAAGAATGAAATTCCAATATTTGCTACAGTAGGAATAAGCCTTGGAAATATGCCAAGTGAAAGAATCCAGACACAAAAAGACAAATATCATATGATTCAACTTATATGAAGTACTTAGGACTAGTAAATTCATAGAAACAGTAAGTAGAACGATGGTTGCCAGGGGGTGTGGGGAGAGGAAAGAGGGAGTTAATGTTTAATGGTCACTAGGTTACCGTTCTGGGTGATGAAAATGTTTTGGAAACAGTGGTAATGGTTGTACAACATTGTGATTGTACGTAATGCCACTCACTGATTCGTACACTTAAAAATAGTTAATATACCAATTTTTATGTTATATATACATTTATCACAATTTTTAAAAGTTTGTGATATTCCAAAAGCCACTGAATAGGCGAATTGTTTGGAATATAAATTATATCTCAATAAAGCTGTTTAAGAGGTAAAAAAGATGTGAAAGAAGAGATTGGATAAAATAAAAATTTGATCTCACTAAGCTTTGTAATGTATGACCTGTGTTACCTGGGTGTGTGGTGGGAGTGAGGGTGGGTGGTGGCTACATGTTGGCCCCATTGCGCAAAGCAGGCATGGTGTGTATCCTTAGGGATTTTTCTGTTTCTAGAGCTGTTTTTACTTTTGAAGATACTGCTGAGTTAAGCAGAATTTTCTACATCCATTTGTATTTTGCTTGGTATTCTCTTTCTTACAAAAATGAACAATTGGGACAAAGAAAACAAAAGATCCAATTACTACTCTTCATTTCATCCTGAAGCAAAACAAGATTAGTTTCCAATTCTTTTTAATAGAAAGCAATGCAGGTCCCTTATAACCTCTTCTTCCATGGAAGAGCTTAAGGTGCTCAAAAGAAAAGCAATTTTCTCTAAGGGCAAGAGACTACCTGCGAGGAGTTAGTGTCAAAGTCAATGGCATCCTGGCATGGGTTCAGGCACACATCCATGTCCTTATCCCAATAATTATCACCCTTATCAGAATGTGCTTTGCATACCACCTGCAGCAGAATTTATTAGGGTGCTTGTAATTCTGGGGGTGACATCAACAATCTGCATAACCAGCACCCCCATTCATTTTTAGGTATAGCTGAGAGCCTCTGATATGAATTCTTTTGCTTTCCATCTATAGTAAGAGGTTGCAGGCTTGACTCTAAAGAAGTGACTTGATGGAGTGACATTGGAAATCTCCACTAGAAGTAAAAACTTGCTATGATGAGCCCTGGCTGCAATGCTCTTCCTTCACCCATCTGCTTTGCTCATGCATGGTGAGTCCTGGTTCGTAATTTGATCTAATTGAATAACTTGAAGTGACCAAAGCCCCACAGTGCCTGGGTTTTCTAGGTTGGGGCCAGGCTATATTCTCCACATCTTCAGCCTCAGTTTAGACTATCTCTTATTTCCTGGTGAAATCAGCGATATAAGACCATCTCTTATATTCCTACAATGGCTGCTTTGACAAAGTCATTTCCAAACTCTGACCTGCAGTTGAGTTCACTGTCTTGAACACTCTGGAAAGAATTGTTGGAGAAAGTGATGTCTAAACTGTAATCCGAAGATTGACTCAGACTTTAATGAAAGTAAACTCAGAATTAACCCATCCCCCAAATAGAAGTTTACTACACCCAGAATTCTTCACATCTTTTCTTTTCCTGCTGAAATACAAGGCGTTTCTAAATAAATAATTAATTAACTAAAGAGGAAAGCCATTAAAAGGAACTTCGTATATTGAAATCACTCAGATTAATAAAAAAATATGTCAACACAAAAGATTTAAGCTCCTGGGATGCCATTTGTTTCCTAAAAGTGGGACTATCTCCCTTCCTGGTGCTGTCATTATCCTCATCTTTACAGGAGCTAATGATAGTTGTCTTTATAGTAATGAGTTTGCTGTAATGTTTTGTTTTGCTTTCTTTTCTTTTTTTTTTCTTTTGAAAAGAATTAGTCCTTTTAGGACATTAGATTATTTCTTGTCGGTGACATATTGTCTGGGAATTGTTTTATGCCCTCAAGGGGAATCTCATTGAATAAAGTGAGTTAAAGTCACATACGAAATTCCTTTCATAATTGCTCACTATTTGTGAAATATAAGCAGCAATTTCAGAGTTGAAGCCATGACTATTAAAAAGCCACAAAATTAAAAGTCCAAAGACTCTTAGACCCTCCAAAACAGATACTCTAAGATTCATACTTTGACCCCTGGTACTAAATAAAAATGTTGAAAACAAAGGAACAATGAAATAATAACCACCACTACCTTAGAGTGTAATCTAATAGTTTCTATTAAACAATTAACTCATTATTTCCCTTACCTCTCTATCCTTTAGAATGTAAGTTAAGTTACTGCTCATTTATTGGTATTGGTAAATGTTGTCACAATTTTTCCTTTCTTGGCAGTATTCTAAGAATAAGAAAATGGCATAGTGACCACAGTCTACTCATGAGCTCTTCAAGCTGAAAAACCCAACATTTAAGTGCCACGTTATGCATATGACCACAAAATACTGGAAACCAGGAAATTGTTGAAGCAACAATCACAACAATACACCGGGAACTCAGTAGAACTACGCAATCATGTGGATTCAGGTACAAGCAGGGTCATATCATGCCCCAAAAAGAAATACAGGAAAATATAAATGGTTTTCTTCTCACCTAATTAGTATTTCTGAAATAATTGATTCAAAAATATCAATGAGGTAAAAATCCATTTGGCAATCAAGAACTTCAGTCAACGTATTCTTGTTAATAAAGACTATTGTTTTACGTGGTGTTTTCAGTTTTGTAAATCTTCCCTATTTAACTCTTGAATAGAAATGAAGGCCTCGGCCGTGGAAGAGTTCTCTGAAAAGTAGTCATGAATCCCTCCATTGCTTCCTTGGGCAGCTCTGAGGATGAGAAATAATAACATAGTTGTAGCTAACACTTATGGAGAAATTTAACTC
This sequence comes from Nasua narica, assembly GCA_028533885.1. NCBI lineage: Eukaryota > Metazoa > Chordata > Mammalia > Carnivora > Procyonidae > Nasua > Nasua narica. Next base: position 71,205,647 of record CM052810.1, on the reverse strand, counting down.
TGTCTAGCATTGTGCCAAGCATCTTAGATCCACTTCATTTAATCTTTAGCAATCATCAGGGAGATGCTGTTAGCTTCATTCTTCACAGGTAAAGAGATATACAGTGCTCAGAATCTGTAGGTGAAGCTGGGATTCAACACTAGGTCTGTTAGAGTCTGAAGGCTCACTTTTTTTTTTTTAAAGGTTTTATTTCTTTGAAGGGTGCCTGGGTGGCTCAGTGGGTTAAAGCCTCTGCCTTCAGCTCAGGTCATGATCTCAGGGTCCTGGGATTGAGCCCCGCACAGGCTCTCTGCTCAGCAGGGAGCCTGCTTCCCCCCCTCTCTGCCTGCCTCTCTGTCTACTTGTATCTCTCTCTCTCTCTCTCTCTGTCAAATAAATAAATAAAATCTTTAAAAAAATTAAAAAAAAGATTTTATTTCTTTGAGAGAGTGAGTGAGCAAGAGAGCACAAGCAGAGGAAGAGGGAGAAGCAGACCTCCTGCTGATCAGGGAGCTAGATCCAGGGACTCCAGGATCACAACCTGAGCTGCAGGCAGATGCTTAACTGACTGAGCCACCTAGGCGCCCCTGAATGGTTACTTCTAACTACCCTCCTGAACCGCTGTTTCGCTAGCAAGTCAGTTGTTAGATTGAGCGGAACTGGGTCCTTTGATTCCTTCTTTGGGTTCTGGTGACAATCCATCCTCTTGTTGGATAGCTCTTCAGGTACCATTTTCTTGTGAATTTTCTTCTTCTCCAGGTTAAATATCCCCAGACCTTCCGAGATTCCTCAAACACCTGAAAGATAAATCCCTTTGTCATTCTGGTTGCCCAAATCCACACCACCTGTATGCTGCTTGAAGCTGGATGCCCAGCACAAGGCTATACCCTGGGGAACTGGGGTTTAAGGCAGAGAGCCTTGGGACTCTAAAAGCTAAATTTCTGTCAAGAAACTTTAGTGTTTGGGGAGGGACAGTGTGGAGTAAAGTCATAGGCATGACTCAAATTGAGTTTATAAAAACAAAACAAAATTTTGTTTTTCTTGACATGCTGTGCTTTGTACTTGTGCACCTTTGTTATGAATTAAGCACAGGAACTTACATTTGTTCTTAATAAATTGCATCCTTATTGTTCAGCACAATGTTCTAATTTATTCTTAGTGTTTTTTAAAATCCAATTCTGGTATTCAATATATTCTCTTTGTTTCTAACTTCTGGTATGTGCAGCATTGCATACTGAAAAGAACATAGTTTAAGGTCATACTAACCAGGGCTCAAGTTCTAGTTCTGCTACTTACTAGCTATGTAACCTTGGACAACCATGGTACTTAATTTTTTTGGTACTTAATTTTGCAGAATCTTTCTGTAATATCTGGAGAGTTGTTTAGAAATAATCCTGTTTTTTAAGAGAAAAATGAACAAGTCCATACCCCAGAGTGTCAAGGAAGCAGTACTACAGAGGGACTATAATTTAGGAAGCAGAAAGCTAAGCAACTTGAAAGTAATCTATTCAGAGAGGAAATGTGTGACCAGTGCAGATGGGTCATAAAAGAATGGAGCCAGAAACTATTTTAGAGGAGAGAGACACTGTACCTAGGATAACGGAAGTTTCTGGAACAGGCCTCACCATGGCCTGAGTGAAACAGCTCTCACCTCTGCCTGGACAACTTTACTGTCAACTTCATTACATGCACATTGGACAACTATCCAAACACAGCAATAAGCTGACCTCTTGAGAGTACTGATGGGGTCAGAAGCACCCAGGTCATCAGGAGAGAACATCCCCCAGTGAACTGGTGTGTAGTACACATACTTTAGTCTCCTGCAAGCTTCTCTTGAGCTAACCCATTCTGGGCCAGGATGGGACCCTCACACTCACCCACTAGAGGGATGCCTCTTGACCTGATGCGCCAACATCCTGCTTTCTAATGTTGACACCGTGACCTCATCTTCATCTCCTTTTTGACCTACGATTAGCTGCCCTTCACTTCCCGCCTGCCATCACTACCACTGTTTACATCCAAACTGAACAAAAGTGAATAGAGCCCCCAGCATGCCACCAAATTTCTTCCAGACAACATCAAATCTCTAATCACTGTTCTATGAGTACAGTATTTTTAAGCAATTATTAATCCACCCATCTGTTATTCCCTGGCCTGTGTGGTTCACAAGGGCATCATACTAAAGTGATGATACCGCATATTTACATGTTATGCTGATTTGTCTAGCAAGCCTATCAAAAATGAAAACCATTTTAGATTGACATGGCTTTCTTTTTAAATTTTAACTGGATGCATGTTGGCAACTTATATTCATAAAACACTTCATTAAAAATCCATCCTAGACTCTTTCCAGGATAAATATCAACACAGAGGAGAGCCCAAAAGATCCATTTTCTCCCTCTTTTTGGAAATTTGATCCACATTTTCCAAAATCTGGCCCTTCCAGCCCTTTCCTATTTTCTACGATCATCTCTGAAAATTCATATTGATTATTTTGGTTACAGTGACTTCCCAGGCTGGGCTGAAATTTATCCAGATAAGGAGACTTTAACAGTTTTTTTTTTTTTTGAGACTTTAAGAGTTTTAAAGTGGCTTTCGACTCAATTATAACCTCTTTAAAAAATGCCTTTTTAAAGTGAAAAATAAAAAATAAAACCCTAATATTCCATATTCCCATCAGATTTAACTGCTATTAGCATTTTGGCATATTTTGCTTCTAGTTTTGTTTTTGTGTTTTATAGAAAATTACTCTGTTGTTTTTATAAGTATATTTTATAAAAAAGTTTATGACATAAAGTACAAAAATATCAGTAAATAGAAGGGCTCCACACCTAGCAATGACTACTGCTAACACTAGGTGAACATTATAGTGGACATCTCCTTATGTGTAAAGAGAGAAGGACAGAGGGAGAGAAATACATTTACAAAAACATAATATACCAAAAAGTCATTATTTTTTTCTCCCCATATATGTTTATTTTAATTTTTCAGTGTTACAAGATTAATTGTTCATGCACCACACCCAGTACTCCATGCAATACATGCCCTTCTCAATACCCACCACCAGGCTCGCCCAACCCCTCACCCCCTTCCCTCCCAAACCCTCAGTTTGTTGCTCAGAGTCCACAGTCTCTCCTGGTTCATCGCCCCCTCCAATTTCCCCCCATTCATCCTTCCCTTCCTTGTCACAATGCCCTCCATGATTTTTTTTATACTCCACACGTAAGTGAGACCATAAGATAGTTGACTCTCTCCGCTTGACTTATTTCACTCTGCATAATCCCTTCTAGTCCTGTCCATGTTGATACAAAAGTTGGATATTCATCCTTTCTGATGGAGGCATAATATTCCATTGTATAGATGTGCCACATCGTCCTTATCCACTCCTCTGTTGAAGGGCATTTTGGTTCCTTCCACAGTGTGGTGATTGTGGCCATTGCGGCTATGAACATTGGGGTACATATGGCCCTTCTTTGTACTGCATCTGCTTCTTTGGGGTAAATACCGAGTAGTGCAATTGCAGGGTCATAGAGTAGCTCTATTTTTAATTTCTTGAGGAATCTCCACACTGTTTTCCAAAGTGGCTGCACCAACTTGCATTCCCACCAACAGTGGAGGAGGGTTCCCCTTTCTCCACATCCTCTCCAGCATTTGTTGTTTACTGTCTTGTTGATTTTGGCCATTCTAACTGGTGTAACGTGGTATCTCAGTGTGGTTTTGATTTAAATCTCTCTGATGGCTAAAGATGATGAACATTTTTTCATGTGTCTGTTAGCCATTTGTATGTCTTCTTTGGAGAAGTGTCTAGTGTAAGAGGTTTAAATTTCCTCTAGTATCCTTGTGTTTGTCTTCCCTGTTATCTTTGGATTTCTATAGACTCCTTCTTAAATAGGATCTGAGCTCTGCTGCTTTTTTGGCTATGATTCCCTATTATTATACAGATGCCCTATCAGTGGGGGTGGTGAGGTGTGGAGGAGGCTAAGTCCTTCATAGTGTTGATTAGATCTCAGCCTGTTAGTGAGCCCTGGGCTGTGACTTTCACAAGTGCTTTTCAGCTCTCCTCTCCTACCAAAGGTCAGGCAGGAAGTCTAATGGGGGCTGGGGTTTGACATTTCCCTTCACCCACAATGGCTGAGCTGTGCCATAACCCAAGTTGGTTAGGCTCTGGTGAAAGTTTCCCTTGAAGGCAGATGTATTCCAAAATGGTTATTTTTATTCTTCCTCTGTGGTAAGTTTGAGGGGATTTTCTTTTAAGCTGCACCCTGAGAACCTGGCAGAGCTCCTGGACATAAAACCCATGAAAATGTGGAGTGTCACCTAAGATGGGACCCAGAGTTTTTAACTCTTAAGCACTTAAGAGTTTTAACCCTTAAGCATTTGATCTCCACTGAACCTTCAGAATTCATCAGTTTTAGTCAAGTGTTCCTACCAATTACTGTGCTCCCACTATGGATTTCTGCACCTGGTAAGCTATGGTCCTCTGTATCTTTCTCTCTTACACATTTTCAGAACAGTAGTTTGCCTGTGATTGCAATTCTCTGATGGCTCAAAGAAGAATTGTGATTTTGTTTGTTCAGCTTGTTTCTTGTTGGGACAAAATTACATTTTCAAATAACTCCCAATAGGCCTGGGAAAAACCTCGTGGAATAATTGTTAGGTAAAAAAGCCAGGTTCAAAGCTGAATGTGGTAGGACAATTAGGAGGCTTTGAAACAGAAGTTTTCTCTCACAATTATTCTTTTGCCCAACTGGTTTCTGCCCATTGGCTCAATGGCATTCAAAGATTGGAGTAAGGGAAGAACATACTGCCTACTAAAATAAGGACATTTGAAGCACTGAATGGATTAAATTGGTAATGAGCACAACAGTCTGAAATCAAAGAGCTTTTAATTTGCAAGATTTAAGAGAGAACTCTGGAAAGAAGAAGGGAGCGGTTGTTTTATTTATTTAATTTTTAAAAAAGATTATTTACTTGAGAGAGAGAGCATGCACAAGTGGGGTGAGGGGCAGAAGGAGAGAGGCTTCAAGCAGACTCCCCACTGTGCATGGAGTGGGCTTCATCCCACAACTTGTGAAATCACAGCCTGAGGTGAAATCAAGAGTCTGATACTTAACCAACAGAGCCGCCCTGTTTGTTTTAAATGAGCTTAAGGCCTGTTCACTGTTACCTCTTCCTTGGGGAAAAACATTGGGGGAAAAGGAATGAAAATCCCCCTGGAAGAGATTAAGTGTTATTTGAATAATATTACTTCTTTGAAATGACACCACCTTGTGAGGGCTCTTCACCCAACATGGAGTGGTCAGTTAGGTATATATCTAGGCAGAGGGGAGTTTGAGACAGTGCCCATTAGTTCCTCACAGCCTGCACTGTTTTTTGGGAGAAAAGCCTCCCTGTGTTTAGTGGCAGAAGTGTCACTTGAAAGAAATGAGCACAGGGTAAAGACTGCAGGATTGAGCCCACCCTGGGGCTGGTCTGAATGACAGGTACCCAAAGGCCGGGCCAGGCCAGTTGCATCAAAATGGCTGAAGCAGTGACAGAGACCAGCAGGGACAAGTGGATGGAGTCATCTCAACAAAGCCAGAGATGATTGGGGGCAGCACATTATAAGACTCTCCTTCCAGTCTCTGTGAGTTGTGGGTATTTGAGCTGTTCATCAGAAATCATTTGGTCTTCTTTCAGTGAGGGCTATAGTTCCCAGGCTTCCTTCCTGTTGCATGTGACTGGCGGGTGACTAGAATATGAATACCACTGGTATTTGCATTTCCATATCAAGGCTTTTTAGAAGCAAGTGTCCCTGCCACACACATGTTCTACTCACACAGAGTTAATAGAGATAATAAGGTCCTAGAGAAAGGCAGAGCCTTCTTCCCTGAATTATCTTGTGGAAAATATCACCAATCTGGAATGGGCTTGACATGAGCAAGAAAGAAGCTTCAGTCACACATATATAGAGTGAATTCATTGTAGCTGCTTGCCTTGGTCTAGATCTCCACCTAGATACCACCCCAGGGAGAAGTAAAAGGGGAAGGCAAAGTAATTGAGAGAATTTTGAACTTTTTTTTGAAGGACAATTTGTATTATTTTTATGTACAGAAAACTCAACAATGCACATTTAATCCAGTTTGTTGACAAGTTCTTTTGCCTTTGCCTTTTTCCAGCTTGGTAAAGGGGGGCAACAGATTTTGGAACCGCAATGTTGCTTCCCCACTGATGGATCTCATCAAATCTGTCATAGTAGTTTGTCTCCTGGTAAATTCCAGTAGCTTAGTCAGAACCCCTTTGCTTTCTGAGTTAACCTGTGTGCAGGTGACCTGTGTGGTTCAGCTCCTCTATGGACCAGATGCCCCAACCTGGCCTTCCCCTTGAAAATACAGTAAGGAACCCCCATCTTATGACATAAGGCAGGCAAGAAGGCAACCAGCTTGAGGGGGATCCATGACATGTGCAGTCACCACCAGTATGGACTTCTTGTTTTCCACCAGGATGGTAGCAGTGTTAACCCTCACTCAAAGGACAGTGGTGAGAGAGTGTTCTCAGTGAGGACATTCCCTTTGCCTGGCATTTTTCTCTACAACCCAGGCCAACAATCTCTGCTTTCTCTGTTCTGTCCTTCCAGGCCAGCTTAAGCAACTGAGAAGCTCTTTGGTGGTCCAAGGCCTGGGTAAACTAGTTAACCACAGGAGGACTTCCAGTCACTTATAAAGGATAGCCTTTTGCCACTACAACTGGATGTAGTGGGCCATATGATAAAATGAGTGAAGTCCCTTTTGGGCTGGATGCCCTGTCAGTGCTAAAATTTGGGACTTTTTCTCAAACGGGATTTGCCACCTTCTTGGCTCCCTGCTTCTTCATGACAGCCTGGTGCTAGGGTCACAGATATTCAACTTTTTAACTAAGAACAGGCCCTAATTTTACTGAGTAAATTTATGAGACAGCAACTTAAGAACAAAAACCAAAAACCTAATTAAAAACATGCAAAAGACTTGAATAGATGTTTCTCCAAAGAAGATATACAAATGGCCAATGACCACATGAAAAGATGCTCAACATCGATAATCTAATTTAGAGAAATACGAATCAAAGCCACAGTGTGATACCACCTCACATACGTTAGGTTGCTGTTATCACACAATCAGAAAATAATAAGTATTGAGGAGGATGTGGAAAAATTGGACCCCTGTGTATTGCCCTCCCACACCACTTGTGGGAGGCTACAGTTCAGTGGCACTTACAGAGGAGGATTGTTCTGGAGGATTCAGAGGAGCAGACTGTGGTTTCTTTCTAAGGTGAAGGTTGGGGTACGGACAGTTTACTTTGCTCTGACCCTCTGAAAAGGTGCAAAAAGCCACCAGAAAACAATAGCCACCAGAAAACAAAAGCCCAAAAAGCAACTTAAGAGTCCAGCAACAGAGGAACGAATAAACAAAATGTGGTACCTACACACAATCACACAATGGAATAATATTAAGTATTAAAAAGAAAGGGATGGAGGAAAGCAAGATGGTGGAGGAGTGGGGACTCCATTTCAACCAGTCCCCTGAATTTAGCTAGATATCTACCAAGTTACATTGAGCAGCCATGAAATCAGTCTGTGATATAAAATTATATGTCTGGATCTCTAAGGGGGCAGAAGATCATTAGTCAAGAGATTCAAAGGATGGTGTTGTGATTGCATGCACAGATGGCAGAGGATAAACAGAAGGGGGAGGGAGACACCAGAAGCCAGCCATTGGAAAGTAATACCCCAGTGCAAAAGTGCCCTGCACCTGGGAACCAGCGATAGCTTGGAGAATGGTGGGGGAGGGCCGGTAAGGGACTGATAACAGTGCTCAAACAGAACAAAAGGGCTTAAGGGCAAATGCTGGGACCTGGCAGCCGCAGGTGCGGACCTGGGCCCATGGACCCAGGGGCTACCCGTGCCAGAGAGGACCTGATGAGGACCTGTGCCCAAAGACCCAGGGCTGGCCACCTGTCAGGGCCAGGCCCACCCAGACCAAGATCAGTCAAGGTTTTGGTGACACCAGTGGTGGTGGGGAGCAGAGACAAGCAGGGACACACACCACTTGTGGGAGGCTACAGTTCAGTGGCACTTACAGAGGAGGATTGTTCTGGAGGATTCAGAGGAGCAGACTGTGGTTTCTTTCTAAGGTGAAGGTTGGGGTACGGACAGTTTACTTTGCTCTGACCCTCTGAAAAGGTGCAAAAAGCCACCAGAAAACAATAGCCACCAGAAAACAAAAGCCCAAAAAAACGGTTTCCACGGATCCCAGTCCCCCGATAGGGGGCAGGGCAACTCTGCCCAAGCAGGATTGACTGAAAAACAATTCAGCAGGCCCCTCCCCAGGAGATAAAACTGGAAGAACAAGAGGACAACAACACCAGGGTCCCCCCATAAAACTGTAAAACCCCAACACCAGGGAAAGATACTAAGCTCCTGGTGTTGCCTCATGGCCTGTGTATTTCTTAGATACAAAATCTCTCTCTCTCTCCCTCTTTTTTTGATTCTTTCTCATGTTTCTTCTTTTTTTAACCTACTTGTCATTTCAACTAGATGTTTAATACAACATATTCCATAGTGACTTTTTAACTTGAACTTTTTCACACATATACTTGTTTCTTTATATATATATATATATATATATATAGAGAGAGAGAGAGAGAGAGAGAGAGAGAAGCTTCAATACAGACCTTTTTTCCTTATTCAATACTACCTTTATATATATACACCAGTTTTAATTTCCCTGTATCTCTGGGAAATAGTGTTCTCTAACAAAGAGAACAAAATACACCCAAGGAGACCTCAAACACCCTACTTGCCCACACTGAGGGATTATAGTCACCTTCCCTTCACCACCTTAGGTCCCACTTTTTTTATATGTGGGTCATTTTATTTGTTTGTTTTCATTTTTGTACTTTATAAATCTTATTCTTGTGTTTCATTTTGGCTGTTTTTTGTTTGTTGGTTGGTTGGTTTTGGTTTTTTTGGTGGTAGCTTCCAATTGCTCTGAACTGTCCCAGGGTGCACATTGTGGATTGTCGTTTATATTTTCTGCTGTACATCCCCTCAACCACAACTCAACAGAATGACTAGGAGGAGGAACTCTCAACATAGAAAAGACCCAGAGACAACGGCCTCTCCCACAGACTGAATGGATATGGATATAAGCAAGATGTCAGAAATAGACTTCAGGGTAACAGTTATGAAGACAATAGCTAGGCTGGAGAAAACCATTAAAGGCAACATAGATTCTCTAAGGACTGAAATGAGAGCTTATCAGGCTGAACATAAAAATGTTATAAATAGGGGCGCCTGGGTGGCTCATTGGGTTAATGCCTCTGCCTTCAGCTCAGCTCATGATCTCAGGGTCAGCTCAGGTCATGATCTCAGGGTCCTGGGATCGAGCCCCGCATCGGGCTCTCTGCTCAGCAGGGAGCCTGCTTCTCTCTCTCTCTCTCTGCCTGCCTCTCTGCCTACTTGCGATCTTTCTCTGTCAAATAAATAAAATATTAAAAAAAAATGTTATAAATAAGATGCAGTGTAAGATAGATTCTCTAATCTAGGGTAAATGAGGCAAAAGAATGAATTAGTGATTTCGAAGAAAGGAAGGGAGGAGGAGTCCTGGAACAAACACCATAAAATCCATGAAAACAGAATTAGAGAAATAAATGACACCATGAAATGTTCCAATGTCAGAATTATTGGGGTCCCTGAGGGGGTGGGGGTGTCCTTTCTGCCACTAGAACATGAACACTTGTTCCATTTCCCAGATTGGGGATATTTTCATTTAGAATTTGTACAACTATATCTTTTAGTCTTCTGTCTTTCTCTACCCCCTCTGGGATTCCAATAATTGTGATGTTGGAACGTTTCATGGCGTCATTTACTTCCCTAAGTCTCTTCTCATGGTTCCTAAGCATTTTGTTCCAGCCCTCTTCCTGACCTTTCTTCTCTACCATCTTGTCCTCTAGATAACTAATTCTATCCTCTGTCTCTGTTACCCTAGCTGTTAGACTGTTTAGATTAGATTGGATCTCACTGATAGCATTTTTAACATCCACCATACAGGTTCTCAACTCTGCCATTAGAGATTTAAAAAAATTTTTTTATTAACATATAATGTATTATTTGCCCCAGAGTACATGTCTGTGATTCATCAGGCTTACAGATTCCACAGCACTTACCATACCACATACCATCCCCAATTTCCATAATCCAGCTACCCTATCTCTACCCACTACCTCCCAGCCAACCTCAGTTTGTTTCATGAGTTTAGAAGTCTCTCATGGTTTGTCTCCTTCCTGATCCCATCTTGTTTCATTTCTCTCCCCCACCTCCCATGATTCCCTGCCCTGCCTCTCAAATTCTTCACATCAGAGAGATCATATGATAATTATCTTTTTCTGAATAACTTATTTCGCTTAGTATAATACCCTCTAGTTCCATCTGTGTTGTTGCAAATGTCAACATTTCATTTCTCTTGATGGCTGCATAGTATTCCATTGTATATATATACACCACATCTTCTTTATCCATTCCTCTGTTGATGGACATCTAGGCTCTTTCCATAGTTTGGCTATTGTGGACATTGCTGCTATAAACATTCAGGTGCATGTGCTCCTTCGGGATCACTACATTTGTATCTTTAGGGTAAATACCCAGTAGTGCGATTGCTGGGTTGTAGGGTAGCTCTATTTTCAACATTTTGAGGAATCTCCATACAGTTTTCCAGAGTGGCTGTACCAGCTTGCATTCCCAACAACAGTGTAAGAGGGTTCCCCTTTCTCCACATCCTCGCCAACATCTGTAATTTTCTGACTTGCTAGTTTTAGCCATTCTGACTGGTGTGAGGTGGTATCTCACTATGGTTTCGATTTGTATTTCTCTGATGCTGAGTGATGTTGAGCATTTTTTCATGTGTTGGACATTTGGATGTCCTTTTTGCAGAAATGTCTGTTCATATCTTCTGCCCATTTCTTGATTGGATTATTTGTTCTTTGGGAGCTGAGTTTGAGAAGTTCTCTATAGATTTTGGATACTAGCCATTATATGATATGTCATTTGCAAATATCTTCTCCCATTCTGTCAGTTGTCTTTCGGTTTTGTTGACCGTTTCCTTTGCTGTACAAAAGCTTTTGATCTTTTTTTTTCTTTTTTCCCCCAAATATATTTATTTTATTTTTTCAGAGTTACAAGATAGACTGTTCATACACCACACCAAGTGCTTCATGCAATACGTGCCCTCCTCAATACCCACCACCAAGCTGGCCAAACCTCAACGCCTCCCATCCAAACCCCACAGTTTGTTTCTCAGAGTTCATAGTCTCTCATGGTTTATTACCCCCTCTGGTTTCCCCCCATTCACCCTTCCTTTCCTGCTCACAATGCCCTCCATGATTTTCCTTATCCTCCACACTTAAGTGAGACCATAAGATAACTGACTCTCTCCACTTGAGTTATTTCACTCCAAATAATCTCTTCTAGTCCCGTCCATGTTGATACAAAAGTTGGATATTCATCCTTTCTGATGGAAGCACAACATTCCATTGTATAGATGTACTACATATTTCTTATCCATTCATCTGTTGAAGGGTATTTTGGTATTCAAATTGGCGATGAAGAAGTCAAACTCTCTCTCTTTGCAGATAACATGACACTTAGTTTGGAAAACCCAAAAGAGTCCACACCCAAAATAGTAGAATTTGTACAGCATTCAGTAATGTGGCAGGATAGAAAATCAATGAATAAAAATCAGTTGCTTTCCTATACACTAACAATGAAAGTATGGAAAGGGAAATTAGAGAATTGATTCCATTTACTGTAGCACCAAGAATCACAAGATACCTGGGAATAAACCTAACCAAAGAGGTAAAGGATCTGTACTCAAGGAACTACAGAACACTCATGAAAGAAATTGAAGAAGACACAAAAAGGTGGAAAAGTTTTCCATGCTCATGGATCAGAAGAATAAACATTGTTAAAATGTCTATACTCCTCAAAGCAATCTATACTTTCAATGCCATCCTGATCAAAACTGCCCTGGTTTTTTTCAAAGAGCTAGAACAATAAAATTTGTATGGAACCAGAAAAGACCCCGAATTGCTAAGGAAATGTTGAAAAAGAAAAACAAAGCTGGGGGCACCACATTGCCTGATTTCAAACTTTACTACAAAGCTGTGATCACCAAGACAGCATAGTACTGGCACAAAAACGGACACATAGACCAGTGGAACAGAATAGAGATCCCAGAGATGGACCCACAACTCTATGGTTAAATCATCTTTGTTACTTTCATTTTGTTATTGATTGGTTTACATAATTGGCTGCTCCCATGTTAAGGGCATAGATATTTATAATTACTAGATCTTCTTGTTAGATGGTCCTTTTAAGTGTGATATAGTGTCTTTCCTCATCTCTTATTATAGTCTTTGGCTTAAAATCTAATTTATCTCATATAAGGATTTCCACCCCAGCTTTCTTTTGATGTCCATTAGCATGGTAAATCACTTTCCACCTCCTCACTTTAAATCTGGAGGTGTCTTTGAGTCTAAGATGAATTTCTTGTATACAGCATATAGATGGGTATTGTTTGTTTGTTTGTTTTTAATCCATTCTGATACTCTGTGTCTTTTGATTGGGGCATTTAGCCCATTTACATTCAGGGTAACCATTGACAGATACTAATTTAGTGCCATTGTATTGCCTGTAAGGTGATGGTTACTGCATATTTTCTCTGTTCCTTTCTGGTCTATGTTCCTTTTAGGCTCTCTCTTTGCTTAGAGGACCTCTTTCAATATTTCCTGTAGGGCTGTTTTGGTGTTTGCAAATTCTTCTAGTTTTTGTTTGTCCTTGAAGCTTTTTATCTCTCCATCTGTTTTCAATGACAGCTTAGCTGGATTTAGTATCCTTGGTGCATATTTTTCTTGTTCAGTGCTCTGAATATATCATACCATTCCTTTCAGACCTGTCAGGTCTCTGTGGATAGGTCTGTTGCCAATCTCATATTTCTGCCTTTGTATGTTACAGACTTCTTGTCCTGAGTCACTTTCAGGATTTTTTCTTTGTCACTAAGACTTGTAAGTTTTACTATTAGATGACGTGGTGTAGACCTAATTTTGAGGGAGGTTCTCTATGTCTCTTGGATTTTGATGCTTGTTCCTTTTGCCAAATTAAGGAAATTCTCTACAATAATTTGCTTCAATATACCTTCCACCTCCCTCTCTCTTTATTCTTCTTCTGGGATCCCAATTATTCTAATATTGTTTCATCTTTCGGTATCATTTCTCTTGAATTCTCCCCTTGTGGTCCAGTAGTTGTTTGTCTCTCTTTTTCTCAGCTTTTTTATTCTCCACCATTTGGTCTTCTATATCACTAATTCTCTCTTCTGCCTCATTTATTTTACCAGTAAGAGCCTCCATTTTTTATTGTACCACATTAATAGCTTTTCTGATTTCAGCTTGGTTAGATTTTAGTTCTTGTATTTCTCCAGAAAGTGATTTTATTTCTCCAGAAAGGATTCTCTAATATCTTCCATGCTTTTTTTGAGCCCAGCTAGAACGTTGATAATTGTCATTTTGAACTCTATTTCTGACTATTACTAATGTCCATATTGATTAGGTCCCTAGGTGTCGGTATTGCCTCTTGTTCTTTTGTGTGTGTGTGTGTGTGTGTGTGTGTGTGTGTGTGGTGTGTTTTTCTACCTTGTCATTTTATAGAAATAAGACTAGATGAATGAGAGAGCAAAATACTTCTAGAAAGTGGTCGATTTTCTGTCCCTAGAATTGTTTTTCTTCTTCATTTCTATCTCCTGTTGACTTTGTAGATGTTTAGAATGGTTTGATAGCTATCTAGCTGAACTTCTGGGATCTGATACTATCTCAGACTCTTACTCCTCTAACATCTTACTTCTCTCTGACACTATATCATTCTTAAAGTGTCTATCCTACAAGAGGATCTAACAATTGTAAATACGTATGCTATCAACAGGTGAGCAGTCAACTACATAAGGCAACTGTTAAGCAAAATGGACATATTGATAATAATGCATTAATAGTAGGAGACCTCAACACTCCACTCTCAACAACATACAGATCATGTAAGCAGAAAATCAACAAAGTAACAAGAGCTTTGAATGACACACTGGACCAAATGGACCTCATAGATATATACAGAACATTCCACCCTAAAACAACAGAATATTCATTTTCTTGAGTGCACAAGGAACTTTATCCAGAATAGCTCACATACTGGGTCACAAATCAGGTTTCAACCAATACCATAAGATTGAGATTATTTCCTGCATACTCCCAGACCACAATGCTTTGAAACTGAAACTCAATTACAAGAAAAAATTTGGAAGAAATTCAAAGACTTGGAAGCTCTAGCCCATCCTGCTTAAGAATGCTTGGTTCAACCAGGAAATCAAAGAAGAACTCAAACAATTCATGGAAACCAATGGGAATGAAAACACATTGGTCCAAAACCTATGGGATACTGCAAAGTTGGTCCCAAGGAGGAAATACATAGCCACCCAAACTTCACTCAAAAAAAAAAAAAAAAGAAAGAAAAAGAAAAATCCTGATGTCACCAACTAACTTTACACCTTAAAGAGCTGGAGAAAAAACAACAAGTGATGCCTAAGACAGGCATGAGAAGATAAATAATTAAGATTAGAGCAGAGATCAATGAATTAGAAACCAGAAATACAGTAGAACAGATAACAAAACTAGAAGGTGGTTCTCTGAACGAATTAATAAGATCAATAAACCACTGCCCAGACTTATCCAAAAGAAAAGAGAAAGGGCCCATATTAATAAAATTATGAATGAAAGGGGAGAGATCATGACTAACACCAAGGAAATTGCAATAATTATCAGAAATTATTATCAACAACTATATGCCAATAAATTAAGCAACATGGAAGAAATGGTTGCCTTCCTGGAAGCCTTTAACTAGCAAGACTGAAACAGGAAGAAATTGACAATCTGAATAGACCAATAACCAGCAACAAGATTGAAGCAGTGATCAAAAATTTCCCAAAAAACAAGAGTCCAGGACCCGATGGATTCCCAGGGGAATTCTACCAAATATTCAAAGAAGAAATAATGCTTATTCTTCTGAAGCTGTTTCAAAAAATAGAAACAGAAGGAAAACTTCCAGACTCATTCTATGAGGCCAGCATTACCTTGACCCCAAAACCAGGCAAAGACCCCATCAAAAAGGAGATTTTAGCAAAATATCCCTTATGAATATGGATGCCAAGATTCTCAACAAGATCCTTGCTAATAGGATCCAACAGTACATTAAAAGGGTTATGCATCACGACCAGGTGGGATTTATCCCTGAGATACAAGGATGGTTCAATGTTTGCAAATCAATCACTATGATAGAATATTAATAAGAGGAGAGAGAAGAGCCATATGGTCCTCTCAATTGTTGCAGAAAAAGCATTTGACAAAATAAAACATCCTTTCTTATTTAAAACTCTTCAGAGTATAGGGATAGAGGGAACATCCCCCAATTTCATACAAACTATCTACGAAATGCCCACAGTGAGAATCATTCTCAATGGGGAAAAGCTGGGAGCCTTTCTCTTAAGATCAGGAACATGACAAGGATGCCCACTATTACCACTATTGTTCAACATAACTAGAAGTCCTAGTCAAAGCAATCAGAAAACAAAAAGAAATAACAGGTATTCAAACTGGCAAATAAGAAGTCAAGCTCTCTCTCTTTGCAGATGACATGATATTTTATGTGGAAAACCCAAAGACTCCACCCCTAAATTACTAGAACTCATACAACAATCCAGTAATGTGGCAGGATACAAAGTCAATGCACAGAAATTAGTTGCTTTCCTATACACTAACAGTGTAACTGAAGGAAGAGAAATTAGGGAATCAATTCTATTTATAATAGCACCAAAACCCATAAGATACTTAGGAATAAACCTAACCTATGAGGTAAAGGATCTATACTCTGGAAACTACAGAACACTTATGAAAGAAATTGAGGAAGACACAAAGAGATGGAGAAACAGCCCATGCTCATGGATTGGAAGAATAAATATTGTTAAAATGCCATGCTTCCCAGAGTAATCTATACTTTC
This sequence comes from Nasua narica, assembly GCA_028533885.1. Taxonomy (NCBI): domain Eukaryota; kingdom Metazoa; phylum Chordata; class Mammalia; order Carnivora; family Procyonidae; genus Nasua; species Nasua narica. The sequence goes on along the minus strand of CM052810.1, from coordinate 71,189,562 downwards.
AGTGCAATCCCTATCAAAATACCATTGACATTTCTCACAGAGCTGAAACAAAGAATCCTGAAATTTGTATGGAACCAGAAAAGACCCCGAATCACCAAGGAAATGTTGAAAAAGACATGAACAGACGCTTCTCCAACTAAGACATACAGATGGCTAATAGCCGTCAGGGAAATTCAAATCAAAACCACATTGAGATACCACCCTATACCAGTTAGAATGGCAAAAATTGACAAGGTAAAAATAACAAATGTTGGAGAGGTTGTAGAGAAGGGGGAACTCTCTTACACTATTGGTGAGAATGCAAGTTGATACAGCCACTTTGAGAAACAGTGTGGAGGTTCCTCAAAAAGTTAAAAATAGAGCTACCTTATGACCCAGAAATTGCACTACTGGCCATTTACCCCAAACCTGCACCCCAAAGTTCATACCAGCAATGTCCACAATAGCCAAACTGTGGAAAGAGCTGAGATGCCCTTCAATAGATTAATGGATAAAGAAGACATGGTCCATATATACAATAGAATATTACTCAACCATCAGAAAGGATGGATACACAACTTTTGCATCAACATGGATGGAACTGGAGGAGATTATGCTAAGTGAAATAAGTCAAGCAGAGAGTCAATTATCATATGGTTTCACTTATTTGTAGAATGTATGGAAGGGTATGGAGGACATTAGGAGAAGGAAGGGAAAAACAAAAGAGGGTGGGAATCAAGGGGGAGACAAATCATGAGAGACTATGAACTCCAGGAAACAAACTGAGGGTTTTAGAGGAGAGAGAGGAGAAGAGAGGGGGGATGGGTGAGCCTTGTGATGGATATTAAGGAGGGCATGTATTGCATGAAGCACTGGGTCTTTTATACACAAACAAGAGAGGATGGAACACTACATAAAAGACGAATGATATACTGTATGGTGACTCACATAACATAATAATAAAAAAAAAGAAATGTGAACACTTGGTGTACCATAAAGAAATAAAATAAAATATAAATAAATAAATTAATTAAGAAATAAATGAATGAACAAATAAATAGGAAGGAAATTCTGTCATATGTACAACATGGGTGAAACTTGAAAATATTATGATGAATCAAATAAGCCCATCATAAAAGGACAAATATTGTATGATTCCTCTTATTTGATGCTCCTAAAGTAGTCAACCTATGATGAGACATAGGTAGAATAGTAGTTTCCAGGAGCTACAGGGAGAGGAAAAGGAGAGTTAATGTTTAATGGGTATGGACTTTTAGTTGGGAAAAGATAAAAGAGCTCTGGGGATGGGTGGTGATGATAGTTGCACAATGATGTGAATGTACTTGATGCTACAGAACTGTACTTACTATGGAATGTAAGAATGTCAAAATCACTGTCTTAGGGCCACTGTCACCACTGATACATTTAAACCTTTTGCATGAATGTGATGTGAACTACTTAGAAGGCAAAATAAACACCCACAGAGATTTAAAAAGAAACAGAAATGCTGTGAACTTGTAGTAGTGGTTGTCTCTGGATTGTGAGTGTGTAGATGCATTTTTAAATTTTTCTTTATTTTCTAAGACATCTATGATGAGCATGTCTCGATTTCATAACAACTTTAAGTAGCCAAAATGGAATTAAGTTGACCAAGAGTACTTCTTCTATTACTAGTCAGTTTGGAATATCTGTGGAAAATATTTCTGTCCCAGAGCATGGAAGAATGCTAATATGCCCTCATGATATGATGGGGGCAGACTAGGCACTGAGGACACAAAGTCACACAAGATGCAGTACCTGTTTTCAGGCAGACAGACCTGTAGGTAGAAAACTTCAGTGCAGCCCAAGGCACAAAGAAAGCTGGAGTGTTTGCTCTCTGGCTCAGGGAAGCTCCTTCAGATCAGTGCTTCTCTGATCTAGGCTAGGGCATGTGTAACAAACCACTGGGGGAGTTGGTACATGGACCACACTTTAAGTAGCCAGGATGTGCACTTGACAGCTCATCTTCTATGTTCAGCTTTCTTTCGTCACAGGGTTCCTTCAGGCTCTCTCATATTGCCTTGTATTTGGACCTCTTCTCTCAGTTAGGCCTGTTCCACTGATGACGCAATTAGTCAGTCTCTCTGGCTTTGATTTCATTTTCTCCCTCAACATGCTGCTTGTTAAGTCACTTCCCTCAGTGAGCAATGGCCTCTTTTGTCCTGCCCAAGGTCCCACCCCTCCTGCCACCTACATACTTGTTCAGGAGGGACATACTTGTTCAGGAGGGACAATACCAAAGTAGGTACTCACACAGGGTGTGCCCAGAGGACCACAGATCATGCAAAGTAGGTGCCTGGGCAACCTGGATGGTCAGAGTCTACTTTCTGGAAGAGGTGCTATTTTATCTACTGCAGATCTGGGGGAGAAGAGGCATGAAGACACAAACTGCTGTGGTGCAGTGGGAATACAAAGGGAAAGGGAGGGAGTGTAGGGGTTGAGACTTGGGAGGTAAGACTGAAGTCACAGGAGCCTCATCAACCATCTAAGGAGCCTAGACTTCCTCCTTTAGATGATGGGGCTGGGAGAAGTCATGGGAAGGTTTTCAGAAGGATATGAAAGGGGGAAGATGTCTATTTCAGAAAATCATTCTCATGGTACTAGAAGATAGGATGGAGAAGAACCTATTTAGAGGCAGGTAGGCTTATTAGGAGGCTGGATTTGGTGGGAGGGTGTAGATAGAAGAGGCTGGAAGAACATGGAAGGTGGGAGCAGCCTTAGGACATAGTGTTTGGGCCAATCATTTCACTGCTCTGAGCATGATCTCCACTCCTGGGCCAAGAGTGTTTGCCCCCTGGTATGTAGGTCACCCTTTGAAGGATACCACTTCATGTAGTGGGTCATAACCTATTGGCAGGTCATAAAATTAATACATTAGGTTGCAATCAGCATTTCATTATTTCATTTATGTAAAAGAGAATAGGCTGAAGTGAAATGTAGGCCGAGATGAAAAATTGTTTCTTGTTACACACACACACACACACACACACACACACAAACATTTTTAAAGTTAGCAAGCCTCTGCTTTAGAGCTACTGTCTACCAATAAAGTCAAGAGTGGAGGGGTGCCTGGGTGGCTCTGTCAATTGGGTGTCTGCCTTCTGCTCACGTCGTGATCTCAGGGTCCTGGGATCGAACCCCACATAGGCTCTCTGCTCAGTGGAGAGTCTGCTTCTCCCTCTCCCTCTCCTTCTTACAGCAAGAACCCATTTATAAGACATGACTTAACTAGTTCTTTAAAAGGCTGTTTACAATGCTAAGGATTTTGATAGAGGGCCATTCTACCGAAATTATGTTGGTAATTAAGTGACACATGCGTGTGTGCACATGCGTGGCGTGTGTGTGTGTGTGTTGTGTCTTTTAGAGGAAATGACTAGGACACAGATAGAGATAGCTACTAAAGTGGTAGAGAAGTGGAGCCGACTGGAGCAAACAGGCAGGGAGTCTGTGAGCACAGCAGAGAAACTTCTTACTGAAAATATCTTCTAGTTTCCACAACTAGAAAACCTGCTGAGAGCCACTTAGATATTTCCAAGCTCCTGAGAGCTGCCTAGAGAGCCAATTCCCATCATGCACCAATAACATAATAGTGCAGAAGGTCTTCTAGTGACCCTGCCTTCTTTGGAGAAGCAGCTCAGGGGGAGAGGGTGGTGGGGGGTGGGTGAAATATGCCCACACAAGAAAGCAGAAAGCTCACTCCCATTGCCACCACTTTCTAGCTGGGTGACCTTGAGAAAGTTACTTCACTTCTCTGAGCCTTGGGTTTCTCATCTTTAATTGTGGGTAATTATAAGTGCCCTACCCACCTCTCAGGGTTGTTGTGAAAGAGTATTGCAAATGGTAAATCACAATAGCAGTGGGAGCTTTTATTATTATTATTAATTCTAATAACAACCTTCTGAGGCAGGCAGGGCACAAAGTCATTTTATAAATGAAGAGAGAGGCTCCGTGATATTGAAGTGATTCATTCAGTGTCACAAATGCCTGGGGAGGAAGAAAACTAGATTAGATCTTCTTATACTTGGTTCAATGCCATCTTCCATAACCAAAGGAAATATAATTTATTTGACCTTCAACTACATTTTACTCGTGGTTGGTAATGTAAATGTTACCAAGACCTATAATGATTACATCTTCTTTTTTCTCTCCTAAACCTTGATATAAGGCTTGGTGCAAGGTACTTAAATTCCTCCTATAATAGTTTTTCCATCAAAACTATGCCTCGGGGTGCCTGGGTGGCTCGGTGGTTGGGGCCTCTGTCTTCGGCTCGGGTCATGATCTCAGGGTCCTGGGATCGAGCCCCACATCGGGCTCTCCACTCAGCGGGGAGCTTGTTTCCCCCTCTCTCTCTCTGCTCGCCTCTCTGCCTACTTGTGATTCTCTCTCTCTCTCTCTGTCAAATAAATAAATACATAAAATCTTAAAAAAAGAAACTATGCCTAGTCATGTTCCTTATATAGATTCTTACAGCACAATGCCCAGGAAAAGACAACCAGAAGAAACAGAAAATACACAAACAAAATGATGTTGTAGATAGCAGCCATTAATTATCTTATTATTTATTAATTTTGTAAACTTCTTTTGACAGGTATTTCTAAATTCCATGGAAAATATGATGTCATAATTATGTCTATCATCTATCATCTATCTATCTACCATCTATCTATCTATCCATCCATCCATCTAGTTGAATTTTGATCCAATTCATGCTGAGTGAAAAAGTGTCTGTTGCTTTTACAGACTTCCTCTCCAGTTAGACCAACAGGGATTAGTCATTTATCTGGGCATAATAGTATGCTCAGTGTCTATGCCCTGGCATGTAGTGGGCTCTCAGTAACTATTTAATGAATAAATGAATTATTTACTAGAGTTGGGTCTCTTTAACATCAAAGGCATCAAAAAAATATGGATGTGGAGCTAGAAGTCAGAGGCCTTGATTTCACTCCTGGCTCTGCCATTTATTAGCTGTGAGATCCTGCTTCATCCTGGTTTCAACATTCAGTCTATCTAAGCTTCCAGTTCTTCTATGAAAGGAAAGGGTTGGACAAGATCAGAGGTGACAGGTTTCCATTCAAATGCCAGTTGCAGTCAGCTGGAGGTGCTGGTTGAGAAGGATTCCGAGGCTGTGGTCAGACTCCAGGGACAGGTGTCAAGAAGGGATAAAGTGTCTTATCTGAGGGCTGCATGCAGGGAGGTGCAGGTGAGCATGTCAGGCATTTGCCCTCACTGCACAGAGTCATCTCTAAGATCTTTTAGTTTTGTGAATCTATAACCAAGAAGGGTACTGGATTTGATAGAGACTGAATTTTAGAATTAACTTCCGTAGCTCTGTATAATTTCTGTCATTTATGTCAGAAGTGCTTTCCTAGGGTTCTGTAATGCAAGAATAAAGAATTAGAGAACCATATATTGGGGTATAACCAGAGTTTACAGGTGAAGAAATCTCTCTGGGAGTCCCCCCAACATCTCTAGGAAATAAAGGGAGGGTATTACTTAGCACAGTTTCATGTCTCCCATTTTATAAAGACAGAATCTGAGTCATGAAAGGTAGAATTATTTGCCTTAGGTCATTTGTAGTTCTAGGCATATATTTAGGTCACGTAACTCACTCATGCTTTCTTTCATGGCAAAACAAGTCCTAGCTAATTCAGTGCACTGGCAAGCCCTGCCTCTATGCCTCACCTGCTTATTTTCCTCCATCCCTTGTGAACTCTTCACCCTGGTGGTGGTGATGGGCTTGCTGTCACTCCCCTGGAAAGCCTTGTTTATCCCCCACCATGCCTCTGGCACCATCATGCCTCTCACCATGGGGAAACCTGTTTCTATAGGAGTCCTAGCAGATCAAACCCAACAACCTCCTGACTCTCTCTACTCAGTGTTCCTTTGCAGTGTTCTTCATAACAGAGGAAACATCTATTGAGTATGCTAATAAGAAATTATAAGTAATTATTAGCTAGTTTAAATATCAAACCAACGCTATGGTCCCAGGAAGTGATTTGTCACCTGGAACAGAACCGCCCTTCAGAATGCACGAATGCTTTAAGACAGCATTCTAGGAAGCAGCAACGTTTCACAATAGAAAACATACTAGGCTTAGATCTGAATTTCAATCTTGGTGTTACTATTTATTAGCTATGTGACTTGGTTTCTTCAGGAGTAAAATGGGGGCAATAAGAATGGTTGTGAGAAATAAAGGACAGAATTATACAAAGTACCTGCACATCACAGGGATCCAGTGAGTGCTAGTTTCCTCCTTTGTTACAAAAAGAAAATCATGTCATAAAATAGTACATCAAAATGTCACACACTAAAAAATGCCAAAGTTAAAAATACTCAGAGAATTCATTATATTGTGTGTGTGTGTGTGTGTGTGTGTGTGTGTGTGTGTGTAGGTGTGTGTGTGGTTAGCATTTCAAATTGTATTGATAAGCCTCTAGAGTTCTTTATATATGGCCAAGACACCAGGGAGAAGGGCAAAAGGGCAAATGATAAACAGGAAAAGCCATTTTAAATAAGCCATCAGAAATCATATGCTCAACAGTGCAGGCCACAGTGGTGCTAGAAGGTCTTTTAACTGTTTAAATGCTGCACTGAGATGTCATCAAGGTAAAGCACGCAATGTTGTTCCCAGAAACAGGAAAACAGAATGGAGTCCTTGGGTTGGGGTGGCAACCTGAGTCCAGCAAAGGGGCAGTTCTGAAGAGTCAGGCTGTCTTCCTGCTGCAGGCCTGTCTGTCCTGGTTCGGGGATGAGGGCCAGCTGTCCTGGGAGTGGGTTTGGTTAACTCAGAGGTATTCCTCAAGTGTGCATCCCTGCTGTCTGCCTCTGCTCTCATTTCTGCAGGGTGCTTCTGGTCCCTTTTGGGTGCTTCTTGCCCTCTTTTGAAGATGAGGAAGCTAAAGGGTCAGAAGCTAAGGTCAGAATCCTTACATCTCAATTATATATGCTTTGTTCTCAAAAGTTGATCATCCAACTGAAAGAGATGAAACTCATCAGACAACAGATAAAATAATTTATTTAAGAAGGAATTTAATGAGTGATTACACATACCAGGGTGCTGTGTGCAGGTGCTTCCATAGCTCGATGATGGAAATTAGGTTGGTGTTCTCTGGAGAGCAGTTTGTATGTCCATCAAGGATATAACATTCTCTCATCTTTTGATTCAGGAAGTCCACATTCTGAATCAATCATAAGAAATAACGGAATTTTTGACAAAGATTTTACAGAAAGAACTCATTGTGGTAGTATTCTAGTGTACACCAGTGGGTCTCACTGGATGGGCTATGTGCCCCCAATCCCCACAAGGTCTGAGAGCACAAAATACCCCACTACCCTAGTCTTTGTATAAGATCCCAGGGAGAGATGGCTCACAGTGACACTAGGCAGATTTCTGGGACCACTCCAAGGGGTCTTGGAACCATTTCTGCAGTGTTCCTGGAGGACTTGTAGAGTAAATGAAAGTGATTCATGTGCATAGACCCATAAATGGTCAATTGGGTCCTTTCTGAAGGCTTATTAGGATTCTGGCACAAGTCTGAGCAGGGACATTGGATGGATGACTGTAGAAATACTAAAAACTAGATCCTCAACTTTTCCTGCTCAGAGGTGCCTCCTCAAACAAGTCTGCCTGGTCATGGCTGGCTTTCACCCTCACCTTCATCTTGTAGGTAATCTGGACTTGTGGGAGCAGCTGTGTCATTACTGGGCATTGAGGGCAAGAAGCCCAGACTACAAGTCAGCATGTGTGCATTTGACCTCATTCCATCACTCCTTACCTATGATCTGGGTGTGTTATTTAAGGACTCTGAGTTTCAGAAGTAATAAGAGTATAATGAAGAGGTCCAGATTTCACTTATTCTTTCAGCAAGAATTTGAGTGTATTTTCTGTATGAAGCATCTGTGGGAATGAGGGTATGGAGTAAAACACAAGTTGGTCTCTGTTCTCAAACACCTCCAAGTTGAATGGGATAGAGTCACGATTCAGGCACTTTCATGTAAGATACACACTCTGACAGACAGGAAAAACAGGAGTGCAGAAGAAAGGTGTCTAAACCAGGCCTGGCAGGGTGATGGGGGTGGGGGGGAAAGTAGAGGTTGCAAGTGGGGGGATGAGACAGAAGGTGGGGACAAGTCAGAGGCAGCCAAGGGAGAAGGTCCAGGAGAGGTGATAGATAGCCTGTGCTCTAATTCCACAATGATCACTGGGGACATAACATCCAAAGACACCACATGTGCCACTGGGGAGGATGGTCCCCAGATCTCTCAAGTCCCTGCTTCCACCACTCTAAGATTCCCCCTGGCACCCGCTATACCGCCAAAGGCACTGGCAAGTGTAGATATGATATGACAACTGAGGCTATTGTACAAACATCTGAACAGAAGTTCCCATTGTTGGGTGATACCCTGTGTCTTAGAACACTTTCCCAGAGACCCAAACAAGTCACTTTGGGTAGCAACCTACGAGAGAAAGAAGAAAAAAAAAGTTTCCTAAGCTGAATTCCTGGCACAAGAATAGATTTGAACCTGCTGTGTCCTGGTATCAGCCAGGAACAGGGATGTCTTGAATGGAGATCACCAGCCCAGCACAGCCCACTGGAATCCTAAGGAATGGGAGTGTATCCTGGGAGAGAGGAGCCCAGGCTTCTTTCCACCATCCCAGCTTGCCCTGGAGCTTTCTTCTCTCCTCCTGGCTCCTTTTTTTTTTATTGTGGTAAAATATACACAATGTAAAAGCTACCATCCTAACCATCTTAAGTGTACCATTTAGTGACATTAAGCATGTTCAATTGCTGTGCAGTCTTCACCCCCATCCATCTTCAGAACTTTTTTGGTCATTTTTTAAGTATTTATTTATCTTACAGAGAAAAAAGAGAGCAAGCACAAGCAGGGGGAGTAGCAGAGGGAGAAGTAGACCCCAATTGAGCAGGGAGCTTGACTTGACGTGGGGCTCGACCCTGGGATCATAACCTGAGCTGAAGGTAGACACTTAGCTAACTGAGTCACCTAGGCACCCCTGTCTTCTTCTTTTAAAAAGCTCTTCCTGGGGTGCCTAGGTGACTCAGTCAGTTGTGTCTGCCTTCCATATATATGGAAGCTCTTCCTGTCATTTTCTTCCTCCTTTCTAGGCATTCAACTAACCATAATGAAGTTTATTTATAATTGGACTGTTGAATGTACAAGCTTCATTTTAAAACCTTTCAAAGCTCACCATCAATTCATTGTTCACATTGTTCACAATGCATTGTCACAATGCAAGTTGCTCTCTACTTGCATCAGGTCGTTGGTTGATTTCTTTTCTCCCCTGGAGGAAAGAGCAGATTCTCCCCACTGTAAATTCACTGTTGGAGGGCAGGAATTTTTCCTCTATACACCATGTACTCCAAAAAAGAGTCAGATGACATAATTGCCATGCAGATGACGTAAGATGTCCTTAACAGGACACAAGATTCTTGGGTCTATGAAATGGTCAAATGGGTCGGCCAATACCCAGAAGACACACTTTACTCCTTCTTACACACTGATGTCCCCTGGCTGTGAGAGACCACTGTGCTTGTGGACAAACTCACGGATGGATATGTCAACTGTGCCAGGCATTGGCTTGATTTGAACACTTGACAAGCCATTTGGGTAAATCGTTTTCCAAATGATGAGTCAGTTATTACAATCCTGTTTACTGCATAATTCCATTATAATAACTGAATTATTTTATATACCTAATTTCCCCCCTAAATTTCTTATTCTGTTCTGTTGATCTAGTTTATTTCTATATGAACACCATTTGCTTTATTATTACAGTTTTAAAATATGATTGAAATGTGATTTCTCATTTAAAACTTTGGCTTGAATATTCTTGTATTTACTCATACAGATGGAATTTAAATATGGAATCACATTACAAAAGCATCCCATTGAGATTTTGATTAGGATCACATTAAACATTTCGTAGTTTACTGTGGAATGTTTATATTTTTACAAAATTATGTTTTTTTGAACTAGAAACATGAAATATGTCTTTCTATTTATTAAGGTCTTCTTAAGATTGATTAAGATAGACATGACTTTTACAATCTAGTGAGAAGTCTGAATATCTTTAAAAGAATTTTAGTAAGGGGTGCCTGGGTGGCTCAGTCGTTAAGTGGCTGCCTTTGGCTCAGGTCATGATCCCAGGGTGCTGGGATCCAGCCCCCACATTGGGCTCCCTGCTCAGTGGGAAGCCTGCTTCTCCTCCTCCCACTCTGCCTGCATGTGCCCTCTTTCTCTCTATCTCTGACAAATAAATAAAATAAGATAAAATAAAATGAAAAAATAAAATAATAATAAAATAAAATAAAATAAAATAAAATAAAATAAAATAAAATAAAAAGAATTTTAATAAAATGTGATGAGCATTGACAGGGCAAGTACTAAAATATCCAGAGGACTTTGCAGCCCAGATTACCAAATCATTTGTAAAATCATGAGTAATACATCGTTAAGCATGCTCACTCATGCTTACACAGCCACACACACTCATTCACATGCTCACACACATCACACTGTTACCTGCCTTGTGCCTCTGCCTGTCCTATTTCCTCTACTGGGAACATGGCCTCTCATCCTCTAATCCCCTTCCTTGTCCCTATGTTGTCTTCAGGGTGATTTTTTTGTCCTTTAAAAACCTAACTGGTGTCATCACTTTATTGCTTCCCTTATTCCCCTGCACCCAGTTCACTCGGGGCTCATGTCTATTTCTGTACTTCATGGCACATTCTTTGGATTCCAGCCCCATTCTGACCCCACTGCTGTCTGTGAGCTCTCTGAGAGATGCCCACTGCAAGGCACATTTCTGATGCCTTTGTAAATGTTTGTTGTCCCCGGCTGGAGGCTTTAAAAGAAACTTTTTTTCCCCCAAATATGTTTATTTTATTTTTTCAGTGTTACAAGATTGATTGTTCATGCACCACACCCAGTGCTCCATGCAATACATGCCCTTCTCAATACCGACCACCAGGCTTGCCCAACCCGCCACTCTCTCCCCTCCAAACCACTCAGTTTGTTGCTCAGAGTCCACAGTCTCTCATGGTTCATCACCGCCTTGTTTCCCCCCATTCACCCTTCCCTTCCTTCTCATAATGCCCTCCAGGATTTTGTTTATACTCCACATGTAAGTGAGACCATAAGATAATTGACTCTCTCCACTTGACTTATTTCACTCTGCATAATCTCTTCTAGTCCTGTCCATGTTGATCCAAAAGTTGGATATTCATCCTTTCTGATGGAGGCATAATATTTCATTGTATAGATGTACCACATCTTCCTTATCCATTCATCCATCTGTTGAAGGGCAATTTAGTTCTTTCCACAGTCTGGCAATTGTGGCCATTGCTGCCATGAACATTGGGGTACATGTGGCCCTTCTTTGTACTGCATCTGCTTCTTTGGGGTAAATACCGAGTAGTGCAATTGCAGGGTCATAGGGTAGCTCTATTTTTAATTTCTTGAGGAATCTCCATACTGTTTTCCAAAGTGGCTGCACCAACTTGCATTCCCACCAACAGTGGAGGAGGGTTCCCCTTTCTCCACATCCTC